>CM041781.1:126035070-126619830 GCA_023374045.1 Limonium bicolor | reverse complement strand
GTAGATTCTTGGTGGTCTAGACATGGCTGTCGTAGATCAGGGTAATTCTCCAATCCTTGGAGATTCCCCTTTGATTTGGTTGTGTTCTTCCTTGTTGCTCGTTCCCACACGTTTGTTGTGGTTCCTGAGCCTGAGTGGTTTTAGGCACTACGGTTGTAGTTGCATCAGCTTATAGCTTGTGAATGTTCTTGTAGCTGTCTGAGCTATGTTGGCCAGGTTTGTAACCTATTTGGCGTTGTAGTTTTGGAGTCACTCACTCCCGACTATGTCCTTAGCCAGCTAGTACACCGTTGGTGGTGTTGCTTGGCTATTACTGTTGTCCCGCAGACTTGTGTCTCGGGTTCCCTTACTGCTCCCTTTCCATTTCGTTGCACGGTTAGTGCTCCTTTCCTGCTGCTGGTTGGTTAGCTAGGTTTCGCGACTGCTAAGCATGTCGCCCCATGCTGTTGTAAGTTGTAGCCTCCTTGTGGTTGGAGTGCTTATTCTACCGCTATTAAGAGGGCGTTGTTGTTCAACCGGGATCCATTTCCGGGGCTTCCATTTCTTGGACTCTACTACTTGTCAAGTTCTCGTTTACTGTGTGGTTGCTTCACAACTGCCAGATCGGGTTTTTCCCCGAGTATGAGAGGTCTTTCCTTCTCTCTGGCGTCCTTTCCCAAGTTATATAATGGGGGTTTGCGGCGGGCGGGACTGGTATTGTAGGTATCCGGTACTCACCGGTAGTTCCTAACTAGCATATCTCTAATGCTAACACTCAGCCCTTAGCCCTAAGCTTCTAATTCCTAACTCGGTATTCCTAAACTCGGTATTTCCAGTCATCAGAGCGATACTTCGCTCTGATACCACTTTTTGTAACACCCCTACTATTAATACAGCCATTAACGTCCAATCTCCTTACTCATCAGATACACGCAGCGGATATATTTACATACAATGGGTGATACAATGCCGTTAGTCACCCACGTGACTAACAAGGCTACTGATTCTACATACAGCATCGGTCTGATGGACCGGAATCCCGAGTAGTACTACAAATCTACAATGCATTCTCCATTTACCAAATGCTACTACATCTCCATTCAATACAATACTCCAAGTACAATACAATATAATCTACATACCGAGTTTACTAAGATCCTTATACAATGTATCTCTTCAAAGTTCATACATACTCGCTAAGAGACTACTTGCTACCCGTTCCTCACACGCTACTTACTTCCAAATACCAGGGTGTGCCTCCGGTCTCTTCCTTGACCAGATTCGTTTCGGGTACCTGCACACTAAAAAATGTCCCCCGAAGGGGTCAGCTTTCGCCGAGCATGATAACCGCATACCCCGCGTACTAGTGAGGGTACGCCGACCACTTGGTCGTATACATGCGGTTGATTTCATTCAAACATACATGCATACATGCTTTTATACATATTAACAATACATTATGCAAGGCATACACACATACATACACTTCATTACATACAAGAGTACATCATAAATCATTCAATACGTACTTACCTTTTCCGAATACACATACTCATTACATACACAGTATACAATACTTGTTAGCTTCATTGGTCCACCCGGGTTAATCGGGTGGAGATTACTCTTTTACTCGTTACTTCATACACATACATGCTCATACTCATACTTACTTACGGATCCATACTTACTTACTCTTACTCTTACTCAAGTTAAGTCGTCGGGACCTCCGGCCCTGGGGACTACACCGTCCCGCCTCCGGGATTTACTTGACTCACTAATCCGGGATGCTACCCATTTAAGGGATTTGGGCCGCGGACCAGTTTAAGAGTCAGGATTTGCAGCCAACCTCTTGTGACTCCGCATCCTCACGCGTGGCCGAAGCTATATCGGACTTGTACTCATTCCAATTTACTCACTTAAGTTAGGAGTTAGATAGTTAGGAATTAGCACAAGTCAACATCCAAGCCACAATAATACAATACCAATACACATACATACAAATACATTACAATATACAAGTACACTACAAGTACGATACACTTCATCATCATTCATATGTTTCATGAATTATACAAACTATTGTTCAAGACAAATATCAAGAACAATGTAAACAAGCGCAAGTAAGTGCAATATAATCCGATTCATGCATTTATCTTATTTAGGTGGTCAAATAAGCACACAAATCGGGGTAACCAGATTAGGATACAGGGCATGAAGAAATCATACCGTTCACCGTTGTACGTACTTCCAAACGTCTCCCGGTGTCACAAACCAAATCCTATTATATACATACAATTGAATGATTAACATCTACAATTATTCAACTTGTACTCTTACTATGTTTCCTAACTCATACTTACTATGTCTTCACAAATTCTTATACTTACACTTTACTTACTTACTTAGTTTCATTACTTTAGGTTTTACTTTCTTACTTACTACTAGCATGCTTACATACATGCACATATATATATGTATGGGTATACATATATGTATATGTATATACATATATATATATATATATTAATTATTTAAAATAATTTTTTTTTGTCAGGACCGGACTTGCGACCTACCTTGCAAGTCCGGTCCATTCCAGTAGCTCAGATTCCGGAAATTTTTCTGGCCGACCGGACTTGCATGTCCGGTCGCAAGTCCGGTCCATTCCAGAAGGTTTCATCGGGGAATTTTTCTGGTCCGACCGGACTTGCAAGTCCGGTCGCAAGTCCGGTCGATTCCAGTAGCTTTCTGACGGAAAATTTTCTGCTCCGACCAGACTTGCAAGTCCGGTCGCAAGTCCGGTCGGACCCAGTATTTGCATTTTAATTTCTGTTTTCAGTCCTCTCTTTCACCCATTACTTCCCCATTGTTCCTACACTTAATCCCACATGTTACAACACTAATTAAACCTCCAATACACCTTAGTTCATCCACCAAACTCCTTACTAAATCCATCAATCAATCTTACACAAATTCCTCAATTCTTTTCCTACCAATGTAACAGTTTTTGTTCTACCTATGCTACAGATTTTTGTTGCAACTTCTACCACTCAATACTTCCTCTATCAATGTCACTCCTAGCATCCCAAATACATCTCCAACAACTACAACATCTATACCCAAGTCCAACACTCTTTTTACCAATTCTTACACCCTAATTTTTCCTAACTTCTCCATACATTCTTATACCCTTTTGCTACAGATTTTCACACTCCTTGTTTCTCTTACCACAACTACCTCTTCATCACTACTAAACATACCTACTAACTCCAATACACACCTTGGTTCTCCCATTCACCAAGTCATCCATAAGTGTACATTTCCTACCAAAAATTTGCCATAGTTCACCTACAATTCTCACTTATCCACACATACTCATTATCACCAAAATCATTCCTATTCTAGCCACACCCATACAAGGGTCCTACCAGCAATACAAAGCAATCTTAATACATCATTATCTCCTCAAAACACAATATCAATACACATATACCATTCTTGGCTCTAAGGCCTACAATTCACATACCAATGCACAAATACTCAAACTTACTCACAATTACCCAAACTTCCAATACTACAATACCAATACAATAGTTTAGGTTCTTTTATTTGCTTACCCATTCCCATTACTCCAATGCACTATAATTTAACATGAGTGAAGATCTCTTACCTTGAGCTTTTATTTCCTTCAATTCCTCTTCATTTCTCCTTCTCTTTCTTGTTCAAATCGGCCATATGGGGAATGGAGTTATCAAACTCCATTCCCACCACCCAAAGCACATAAAACAAGTGCAATTAATCTACTAATCCTTAAATTAATGCTAATTCATTTAAAGTGAAACACAATTTCTAGGGTTTACCTTTTGAAGCTTTTAAGAGGGTTTTTAGCCCTTGGTTCAAGAAGGTGAATCCACCACCATTGCAAGGTTGATATTATGCTCAAAAGAGAGAGAGAAAACAAGGCATTACAAGGAGGTAAAAATCGGCTATGAAGCAAGGTGGAGAAAACATGAGTTTTTCATGTAGATTTTTACCTTGTTGGAAAGAGGAGACTCCAAGCTCCATAGTGGTGTGCTTTTCTCTTCAAATGGGGAAAACCCATGGAGATGAAACTCATCCTTTTCGAATTTTGAAAAGAGAGAATGATAGAGGAGGATGAGGGGATTACAAATATGTAATTATTTTTGTGATTGGAGCTCAAATGGAGGTAGAGCTTGAGGAAGAATGAAGAGAAGCCATGGGAGGTGTGGAGCTTCTCAAAATCGCCAGCCAAGGGGGAGAATGAGAGAGAAATCGGTGAGGAAGGGGAAGGGTAGGAGAGAGAAGAGGGAAAAGTGAAAGTAAGAGGTGAGAGAGTGGTTTACTTTTTCACTTTTACTTTTTGCTTTATGTTACTTATTTGTTAGCTAGTTACATGTGTGTGAGGGGTTATTTAACCCATTAAAAACCGACCCCCTTACAGTATACTAGCTGGAGCGTTTTTCGTCTTTTACAGAAAACGCTCGTTATTTTACCCGGTTTAGGTACTATTCACTAACCGGGCCCGTTTTCCGGAATTTCCTCGTTTACTTATTTTTATTAGTTATTAAGCTTCCATAAATGCTTAATAATTATTATTTAACGATTTATTATTTTTACGGGTCCGTTTGACCACTTAAAGTCACGTTTTCGGGTTTCCTCGAAAAACGTGCTCTAAAGCTCTATTAGCGTTTTAATTCATTATTTGGATCCGTTTTCTTCGGGAGTTGTTCCCATATATTGTTTAGGCCTTATTAAGCCTTTAGAATCCATATAATACGCTAACCGAGGTCTCATACCTCCTATGGTTATTTAACGCTTATTTAGCGTTTTTCACCTTTTAAGCGTTTCTTTATTTCTTTTGGATTTATTTTTCCTTACAATTAAATTAGGTACCATTAGGCCCTTAAATACGTATTAAGTTAATTTTAATCCCTATATTAAGTTTGGGTATTTCAGTAAATCTGGGCTCGACCGAACTTGCAAGTCCGGTCGCAAGTCCGGTCCGCCCCAGTATTTGCATTTTAATTTCTGTTTTCAGTCCCTCTTCTTACCCATTACTTCCCCTTTGTTCCTACACTTAATCCCACATGTTTTAACACTAATTAAACCTCTTAATACACCCTAGTTCACTCCTTAACTCCTTACACAATTCTATACTAATTCACTCACATAATTTTCCAAGTTTCTTTTCAACACTCACCTAGTTTCTTCTCTAGTTGCATTATGCTACAGATTTTAACACTTACACCCTCTTCTACATCTCCCCTTTCTATTGGCATTTCTAGCACCTCTAATACATTATAACTACATTAACTATCTCTCTCAACTTACCCTTTATCTTCCTCAATCAAAATCTGTTACAACCTACATTATTCACCTAGTTTCTAACTCATTAAGTGTTCTAATCCTAGACAAATTTTACCATAACCTCCCCTGAAATCTTGTATTCTCACCACATTGTTTCACTCATGTAAATGATCTATTCCACCTGTTACAGCCAATGCAAATATGCTCAACCTCTCATACACAAATACCACTCTAACAACATTAGAAATTCCTGCACATTACATTCAATTCCCATTTAGGTTTCAAAAGTTTTTAAATGTCTTTTAAAGGTTCAAAATACTTATGTCTCCTACACATTACACTACCAATACATTACCATCTTTGCAATACATATTTTTACTTCTAAAAATCTGTTACATACTCATTTACAAAGCTATACAAAGATGAGCTCAATTACCTTGTTTTCTTCTTCTAGTTTTTTCTCTGTTGCTTCTTCCTTCCTCTCTTCCTCCACCGGTTCAGCAAACACTAATTCTCTACTCTACAACCCATATACATACACATTTCAATACACTAAAAACTAACCCTAACTATTATTAAGTTTTAAGTAGGTTTTAGGGTTTAGAATTTCTTTTACCTTCCAAGGGTGTAGGAGCTGTTTGGGTTAGCTCAAGAACAATGTTTCCTCTCCTCCAACAAAGCCAAAATCGGCTAGAACACAATGGACCAAACAAGGGTTTAGTCTAAAATTCGTTTTCCCATTAGGCTAGAAAAAGATGGAGTTTTTATGAATATTTTTACCTTAAAAGAACAAGGAGAAGGAGGGCCTTCTAATGGTGGTCTTGAAGCTCCAAATGGGACATACCATAAAAACGAAAGTTCTCCTTTTGATTTTTGAAAAGAGGGAAATGTTGCTCTTGAGGAGAGGATGACAATGGTGTAATTTTTACAATTTTGGAGGAAGTTTAAGGGAGTAACAAGAGTAAGATGAGAGAAGTAGAGTTTTGTGAGTGGTTCTTCAAACCTCCATAGAAGTCGCATGGGGGAAGAAGAAGAAAAAAGAGAGTGAGGGAGGAGGTGAGTACGTGAGTGAGGGAGGAGAATGGGTAGGAGAGAGAATAAAGTGAGGGTGGGGGTTACTTTATTGTTTTTGTTTGTTTGTAAATTATAAGGGAGTTAGTGAGTGTGTGAGAGAGGGGGAAATAAGGGGGCCGGCTGGCACCACACACACACACACACAATTTTTACTTTTTATTTAAAAGTGGACACACAAGTTGTGTTATTTATATTTCTACCCCACAACTTCCCGTTTTTGACAGTTTTTACTAATCTATCGTTTTAAAGATTTTATTGGTCCTAAAGCTTCACTAATATTTATTAATGATTATTTAGTTGACCATAATTGTTACGAGTCTATTTGACCCGCTTAAAGTCACGTTTTCCCGGTTACCTCTAAAAACGCGCTTTAAGGTTCGTTAGTGATTTTAATCCGTTTTAAGGATCCGTTTTCTTCGGGATTTGTTCCCTCTGATTATTTATACTTAATTAAGCTTCTAAATTATTTATTAGCCTAATTAATCACTATTTTTAATTACGGGGTATTTCAGTAGAATCAAGAGAAATAGTGGTTGACGTGGGGGAGTAGTAAAGGGTTCAAAATTTATCATGTCTATTTTTGAAGAATATCCTGAATATACTAAGTTTGGGTTAACAACAATCCCTGTCCTGTTGGAGAGGCAGTAATGCCAAGGAAGTGAGATAGAGGACCAACGTATTTAACAGGGAAAGACTTGGAGAGGGATTGAGTGAACTGTTTAATCAGAACTGGTTTAGAAGATGTAAGTAAAATTTTATCAACATAGACCAACACATACATGTTGTCATCTCCTTGATGAAAAATGAAGAGATGGTAATCAAATTTAGAAATAGTAAAACCAATATATGTAAGAAAGGTTCTCAGCTTAGCATACCAGACACTAGGTGGCTGTTTTAGGCCATAAAAAGACCTGTTAAGCTTGCAAACGTGTGTAGGATGGTTAGGGTGAACAAACCCAGGTGGTTGCTTAGTGTAATCATATTCCTTTAATCCCCATGTAAAAAAGTGTTTTGAACATGTAGTTGATGAATAGACCAATTGAAATTTGTGGCAAGAGATAATAATAGATGGATTGTATCAGGTTTGACAACTAGATTGTAGGTTTATGTGTAGTCTTCTCCTTGAAATTGAGAGAAACCTTAGGCTACCAATCATTCCTTTCTTCGTTGTATGGTTCCATAAGGGTTTTTTTGTTTTGAGGATCCATCAAACTCCCAGAATATTCATAGAAGGATTGGGTGGGACAAGAGTCCAAGTGTTTGTTTGTTGAAAGGGCTTGATATACCTGTTGATTTGTTTTCTGGCATTCAGGTTATTGCAGGGCTTGGTGAAATGTTGGTTCTTCTGGTATTTCTGTGGTGGAAGTTGTATTGTGAATCTGAGGCCATGGTGTGTTCCATCAGATCAAATTAATGGTTTAAAAATGTAGTTTTTGGCTCAGTTTTGCATGGGATGATAATTTTGTGGAGGTGGTGGAGAAGGATAAGGAGTAGGGGTGGAGTTGTGGCTAAGAGGTAGTGGAGTTAGAGTGAGTAGAGTGAGGGTGTTGTTGGGAAATGATAAATGGTGATAGGAATAGTCTTGAGTTTGTGGGAGTTTTGATTGGAAGATGAAGATGAGGGTGAAGTGTGAGAAGAGAGGGAGGGGAGTAGGTGGATCAGTAGCAACAATAGAGGTTGGTGTAGGTAGGAGGTAAGTATGAGATAGGTGGTGTGGGTTGATGAGAATGATTATGGGATGTTTGTGGAAAGTTATTTTCATTAAAGATTACGTCTCTATAAGACATAAGTCCTTCCTGTGGGAAGGTGTAGGCATAGGTAACCAGTTCTTTGAGGAGCATAGCCCAAAAATAAGCATTCAGCAAAGTGAAAATCTAGTTTTTGTTTGTTGTAAGGCCAAAGGTTGGGCCAACAAGAACATTCAAAACCCTTAGGATAGTGAAATCTAGTTTCTTGTTCATGAGGAGTTCAAAAGGGGTAAAATTATTGAGACCTTAGTTGTGGTCTGATTAGCTAGAAAGGAAGTTGTTTAAAGGTGTGAGACCTGAAAGCCATGGGAAGGTTGGCTTGAGACCATAAGGATAGTCCCTTTTCAACAATGAACCTATTTCTACATTCAACTAAACCGTTCTACTGATGTGAATAAGGTCAAGATAGGCGATGATTAATTCCCATCTTGGAGAAAATACTTTTAAGCCCAATGAACTCGCCCTACATCAGTTGTATAGACTTGATAGGTTGAGATAGAAAATTTGATAGGAAAGAGAAAAATCTAGAGTGGTCATCCATGATAAAAAGAAAATATCAGAAACCTTCAGTAGATGTAACATGAGCTGGACCCCAAACATGCATAAACAAAAGATCCAAAGGTTTAGCCGATCTATAAAAGTTTCATGTGGTTGGGCATGACTTTTCCCAATGCAACATGGTGAAAAAAATGCCAACATAGAACCAGAAACAACAGGAAATTTATAATTATTCAAAACTTATTTTGTTTGAGAAAAAGAAGGATGCTCAATCCTTCTATGTCATATGTCTTGAGTAGCTTTGATCCTGACATTAAGCTGAGATTGCACTGTTGTGGGGGAGTAGACAGGGGGAAAACTGTGGAGTCCATCTTTAACATGTCCTTGGAGTAGAACCTTCTTAGTTGTTAGATCCTTCCATAGAAAGAAATTTGGATAGAATTCAAAATAGGCAGCACTATCAGCACAAAACTTGTGAATTAAAACAAGGTTCTATTTAGGGAAGGACTGTGAAACATGTTTATGATAAGATAGGATCTATCATGTAAAAACTATCTTGTACCATGGTTTTGAATGGACAAGTTAGAACCATCTCCATGGGAAACAACATCTGTAACACCCCTCTCCATAATCACGATATAATCTCTCACGTAGCAATAAATAAAACGTCTCACAGCGGAAAATAAACAACAATTACAAAACTCACTAGGGTGTCACCGGCCATTACTCGTCCATGCGAGCAACGTAGCCAAACTACATCCAACTTCCAAAATAAACAAACTGCTAACCGCAGTGATAACGAGAAACTCCTATACATCATACTAAGTCCATAATCATAAACATCGACAAGTGAGCGTCTACCCAAACCTGAATATACACAACCTCACCATATTACAATTCTCCATCCTCAGTGCTACACAACATCTCCATGTGTAGTAACAAAGAAAACTCCAATTACTCTGTACCGGCTCTTCAGCTCCGACAATGATAAAACCTGTAACGGTGTAGTATCAGCGATAGACGCTGAGTATGCCGGGCCTGGACCCTATTGGTCACTTGTCATTTTAACCATCTTGTTATTAGGTTGGTTTCATGCTTTACCATTTTATAGATATAATCAATACTGTAATAAACATGTATAATAAACTTAACCATCCATCCAAATATCCATAAACATTCAACCATCCATCCAAATATCCAAACATTCAACCATCCATCCAAATATCCAAACATTCATTTAATATCCATACAACATTTATATATCGAACGTATCGAGTAATAACAATATAATGTACAATGTACATTCGCCGTAGCGTACAGTTTTCATATTTAATTTACCTTAGCTTTGTAGGCTCCATCCAACCATCAACACACAATAAAATAACCACAAGTATAACCAATGAACAACAGAGCGAAACAACGAGAATAATAAACAAGTATTAAGTCTCGTCCATGGTATTGATCGCCACTGTATAAGTCTCAATTGTTTTAGTTGTTCAGTTATACCTAGTGACAATGTCTCGTTAAAACGACATGTCTCTAGTTACCCATATATTATGGCGGGTCACCCACGGCAGTAGCCACTCCAACGTAGTAGAGTCTCGACCAACGAGCCATTCTAGCTCACGGGAAATTTTCTTGATACTTACGGACCCGTACGCGGACATCCTGGTATCGTTTTTGTGATCACAGCGCGCACCAAGAGCCTCATCCTCTTGGCTTTACAATCTTCCATTAAAATTAATTATACCATCGCATCGCATTACCAAATTTTCTAACACAGCAGACTAAGGTCATTAGTCCAATCTGGAGTTTGTAAACTCGGGATCCAGTGTTAGATACAAGAGCGGCGTATAGAAAGGCCAATGCTCCATAAATGTCTTGGATAATATGTATATGTTATTATCCTAGTGCTACAACGTTTACTGACGTTCCTTATTTCATAAGATAGCACCATAGCCGCTAGTTCGTTTTATATATAGGTTCATATATACAAACCAATACTGTTAACTCAACAATAGTAAATAATAAGCAGCTATAAATATACAATTCATGCATATTAATTATCACGTTCAGACAAACAATCTTATCACAGATCACACAGAAGTCTGAACTGAGGAAGCCCTCAGAGACAATCAGAGACACATAACAACATACAAGTTAATCAACCAAATCCGAGCCCAAGGAGCAACCTTAGGACAACTCGGATCAAACCCCTTTACATACCGTTCACCCTGATCGTATTACGGTGGAGTATGAATCAGCAAGATCCTATGCTCCGTGTAGTCCGCTAGCTTGTCAAGCATCCTTGTCAGAAGTATAATCTAAACGGTATTAAAACTATAAGTCAGTCTCCATGACTAACTACATCCGGTATTCCGAATAATAAGTAACCCGACAGTTCACCCCTGTTTCTATAGTTGTTTTTACAGGTTTCTCTAAAACAGTCGGCTTTGTTACTTAAAACGTACGTCAAACATTCAACTGTTAAGTTTAATTCCTTATATTTTTTAATCTTATCCACATCTAGTTTAGGTACGTAACCTATAGTTGCATGTATGCATGCACTTATATTATATGTATTCTAAAATTCATAACTTATAGTTCGTAACTATATATATTTTTTTTTTCAAATAACCACCACCATTAAATCATATGGTTTTCAACCAAAAAATATATATCCACCCTATATACATTATTCTTGTGTATGTATATTTTTACCACGTAGGTAATTCTCATGAGTTTCATAAACTCTTATATTTTATGTTACTTTTCATTTTATTAGATGATTATTCCCATTAGTTGATTATATATACAACTTTATTAAGATTATTATCCTAATATTATGTACACATTTTAGTTGTATAATTAAACTTCTAAGGTTATTCCATAAACACCTTAGTTTATAAATCCCATTTATTTATAGTTGTCACATTCTTTGATGTGAATATCCTTACTCATATTAATTCCACCTAAACCATATAATTGTTATAACATTTATAACATTATAGACCTTAGTCTAAAATTCATTTTCCAAACTTTATCAATTCGGTAAAGCCCTTGAACTTATTTAAATTCTATTTTGACCACATAACATTATGTAATGCTATTCCATATGCTAATATCATTTGACATGATATTCTTATTTCCTTTAATTAATAACCTATGGTTTTTATACCAAACTATTTATTATGCCGCATGGCACCATATCAAAACCAATTCTTCTTCATAAACCATAGTTTCCTTTATTTACAAAATCACCCCTTAACTTTACCATGTTATATATCCCATTAATATAACATTTCTAACTTATAAAAAGGGTATAACTATGGTTATTTTGTAAATTCGAACAGCCCTTGTGCTATTCTATAATTGCCATTTAGCCCTATTTATAACACATAGTTTCATAATTCATTAAAACTCTATATATACATATATCTTAATAAACACTCTTATATATTCTAAAAATCATCAAATTTCTCCAAAGGGTTATTATTACCTTATTAACCCATATTTAATCGGTATTACTATACCTCCTCATAATTTCTCCAAAAGTGTCATAATGACATAATAACTATATATACATATATAGTTCATTTTAATTCCAAAATCAACCCAATAAATTCCTAAAAATCCCTAATAGCCCATGGGTGTTTAAAATACCATTGTACACCTTTATTTTCGGTAATAACATATTTACCATAAGATACTTATCTTATTTTAAAACCTTAAATAAGTTATTTAACTTATCTAATTTGTCAAAACCTAACATATGGTCAAGGTTGACCTCCTTAATATTTCCTTGACCATTAATTCCTTATAATTACGGTTTCAACCCCTAAGTTTCCAAAATTCACCATTTAACCCCAAAACTTTATAAAATCTTATAAACTTTATTTAACTCCTTTTTAACTCTAATTTTCGGCCTTATTATTCTAAAGCCCCCAAATTTAATTTAATTACTTCTAAGCCCCACTTCTTTTCGGTAATAATTGAATGTCACCTAAACTTAAATAAAAACTTGTAAATGCATAAATAAAATGGCCTAAAAATACATGGCCTTATTAGAAACATTGGCTTGCAAAAAATTACACATAAATGTCCCAAAATACATATAAATTTCGGCCTCACCACACACTTTTTATTTATTTACCAAACTTCCACATAATGTCTTAAATTTGACAATTATGCTTGTTTAATTAGTTATAAAATTTATTAAACCATTCCTTAAACATTTTAAGGTCAAACAAGACCTTATTTTTCTCCTTCACTCACGGCAATTTAATTAGAATTGGTTTAAGAACATATTAACTTAGCAAAGTTAATGTTTAAGTGATTTATACCTTGATTTAACTTAGGTAGATCCTTGTTTGGATTCGCCACCTTAAGGAGAATTTCTCCAAAGCTTCTCTTACATGTTTTCAAACAGAAAACAAGGCCTAGTTAGTCTCCAAGCAAGATCTAAATAAGAAGTAATTAAGTCATGAAATCATGGATTTTACCTTAGATCTTCAAGCTTGATATAGATCTACTTCGGCCCTATTTTCCAGAAGAGAAAGAGTATCAAAACACTCTCAAGAACAAGGTATAAAACCGTGGGTGAATTATCTTGGAAGATAGCTAAGTTTTACCTTGTTTAAGATGCCAAAAATGGTTTTTTGGCTTGGATCTAGCTACTCCTTGTAGATCTTGGTATACCAACTGAATCTACATGAAAAGGAGAAGAAAATAAGGCTAGGGAATAGCTAGACAACAACAAGCTGCCTTGTTATTAGGTTTACCTTAGAAAAATGCCTTAAAAGAGAGTATTTCCTTGGATCTCGGCCACCCTTGCTCCAAATGGCTAACCAACTGATTGAAAATGTAAATATGAAGATTATGAGTGTATAAACTCATAAAAATCAGAGGAAGAAAATCGGATGACTTGTAGAGAAAAAGAGTTGAAAGGGAAAGGGAAATTAGAAGTAAAAAAGAAGGAAGAAGAGAGGAAAGAGAAAAAAGAGAGATCGAAGCAATAAAAAAAGTTTCTTCGTTTCAATGTTGAATTCCAATCTTCCCTTGTATTCTCTCGTCTTACAAAAGACAACTATGAAAATTGTAGTATAATGATGAAGGCTTTGCTTGGATGCCATGATGGTTGGGAGGTAGTTGAAAAAGGATGTGATGAGTTCGTGCATATTTCATTTACATCTACTCCTGGTTAAAGAGAAACTGCACAAATGTTACGAAAGAAATATCAACAAGCCCTCACACTCATCTATCAATGTTTGGACAAGATGATGATTGAAAAGAGTGGCAAGCGCGACAATGGAAAAATGATGCATGGGAAATTTTGAAGAACTTGTATCAAGGAGCCGACAAAGTAAATAAGGTACGGCTTCAAACGCTACATGAAGAGTTCGAAGGACTCTGAACAAAAGAATTCGAGTTGATTGCTGATTATTTCTCAAGGGTGTTAGTCGTAGTCAATCAAATAAAGCGCAACGGTGAAAACAACCGAAGATGTTTGTGTGTAGAGAAGATCCTTCGTTTTCTACATATGAAGTTTGATTACATTGTTGTGCCAATCAAAGAATCCAAAGATTTAGAAAAGATGACGATTGATCATCTCATGGGATCACCACAAACCTATGAAGGCCGATTACCAAGATAAAGGAGACGTCATTCGAGCAAGCATTAGCCCAATCCATGTTGAGAAATGATGATCGTGAGAAAAACAAAGAGGACATGGCCGAGGACGAGGAGGAGGTCGAGGGTAGAGGATATCGGAGGATATGGAAGAGGTGGTCAAGATAACAACAATGAAGAAAAGGTCAAAGTTCAAGGGGGCGTGGACGAGGAAACTACCAGAGGGAGGACAAGTCAAATTTTAGTGCTATAATTGCCAAAAATTAGGCATTTTACACGTGATTGTTGGGGTGCACCAAAATCTAAGAATGAGGATGTCAATTCATGGAAATAAAGAGTAAGTAAGGTGTGTTGTTGTGCCTAACCAAGTTCAGAAAGAAGGAAAGATGAATGGATGGTATCTTGACAATGCAACAAGCAACCATATGTGTGGAGATAAGGTAAGTTTGTGGAAATCGATTATTCAATTATCGGATCTGTCACGTTTGGAGATCATTCCAAAGTTCCAATCAAAGGTAAAGGTACCATCATGATCAGTACAAAGAAAGGTGAGCATTGATTCATTGGTGATCTTTATTACATTCCAAGGATGAAGAGTAATATTTTGAGTCTTGGGCAACTCATGGAGAAGGACTATGAGAATAATATAAAAAGTTGCATGCTAACCTTCTTTATAATCATGGGAAGATGATTGCTCAGGTCCCTAAGACGAAAAATAGAATGTTTATTCTTGATTGAGATTAATGTTGCTAAGTGCCTTAAATCTTGTATGAAACATGACTCAAGGCTTGGCATTTGAGACTTGGACATGTAAACTTTGCATGTTTGAACTTGATGGATGAAAGGAAGATGGTTGTGAAAGGCTTGCCTTGCATCAACCACCTAGAGCAATTTTGTGAAGGTTTATGGTTGGAAAACATTCTGAAAGAATTTTCCAAAGGAGTTCATCACAAGAGCACATCAACCTTTTGAGCTAATTCATGCTAATGTTTGTGGGCCTATCACACTGATGTCTCTTGGTAAAAGTCGGTACTATCTGTCTTTATCGATGATTATAGTAGGAAAACATGGGTTTAGTCTTGAAAGGAGAATCAAGAAGTTTAAGGCTCTTGTTGAAAAACATAGTGGTTGCTATGTCAAGTCTCTAAGAACTGATAGGGGTGAAGAGTTTACCTCTAATGAGTTTTGTGAAATGAATGGCATTAGAAGGTTTCTAACAGTGCCAAGGTCTCCTAAAAAAATGGTGTGGAATAATCGGACCATCCTTGACATGGCTTGAGCATGCTGAAGAGCAAGGAGATGCTTAAAGGAGTATGGGCTGAAGCGGAGAATTTTGCGGTGTACTTATCCAGCCGGTGCTCTACAAAGAGTCTTTAAACATGACCCAAGAAAAAGCTTGGGGTGGAGTTAAGCCTAATATGGCCCATTTGAAGGTGTTAGGGAGTATGGCCATGTTCATGTACCAGATCAAGGAACGAGCAAGCTTGAAGATAAAAGCAAGAAACACCCATTCATTGGCTATATTCAATGCTCCAAAGGCTACAAGCTTTACAACCCAAGTCTGGAAAAACCATTGTGAGTAGAGATGTGGTTTTCAATGAAGAAAAAACTTGAGATCGGAGCCTTGAAGATAAGAAGAAATATAACTTTTTCCCGTTTCTGTTGATGACCCTCAGGGGACGAGCAAAGTCAAGGGCCGTGACACCACAACAATCATCTTCTTCAAGGACATTATTTCTCTTGAAAGCTTGAGTGGAATTCAAGTGAAGGGCCAATAAGAATGAGAAGCCTTGAAGATGTATATGCAAAGTTGGACAATCAAATGGTTGACGATGAAACTAACTCTTTATTGTCATCTTGTAGATTGTGAACCTCTAAGATTTGAAGAGGGGTTGAAAGAGAATAAGTGGAGAGTGAAAGCGAAAAGGAAAAGGATAGAAATCTAAGGTTTCATTTATTCTCTTGTCGATTGTATTTCCTAATTCCCGTTTGACCAGACTTTCATTTTTTACGTACCCGGGCCAATTTGCCTTTGAGCTATATATTTTCCTTATCATCTTTGGCCATATCTGGACTAAAAGTCTAGTTACAAATAGGTCCATACAACTTTATTACTTCACAACCCAATGTACCTGTATAAATGCTCAGCTACTGTACACATTTATATATTCTGTGATGAAAATACAATATTCAATTCCAAACCCTATTTATTATGGTATTAGAGCGCCGCCACAATGGCGTATGAAAATTCCTTCTCTCTCGTCCGGGCACCAATACTCTTTCACCAATTGTTTCTTCTACCTCCTCAAACAATACCCAATCTATCTAATCTTCCAAATTGAGACATGTATTTCAGTCTATGGCAAGAAATGATCCTGACTGTGACAGCCCAGCCAACAGCCACCACATGTGTGATATTGTCCGCTTTGGCACGCAGGCCGCACGGATTTGTTCCTGGGGTTTCCTAGCCCCAAAACGCGTCACACAAGGAAGAGGTATTCATGCACCTATAAGGCACACTTCGTTCTCCTCTCCAACCGATATGGGAGGACACCACGCCGGGTGTTACACTCTACCCCCCTTAGGGAGCCCAGTGCCCTCACGGCTCACTGGCACACCGACCTGGGTCTGGCTCTAATACCATTTTTGTAACACACCCATCTCCTAATCACGATATAATCCCTCATGTAGCAATAATTAAAACGTCTCGCAGCGGAAATAAACAACAATTACAAAACTCACTCGGGTGTCACCGCCATTACTCGCCATGCGAGCAACGTAGCCAAACTACATCCAACTTCCAAAATAAACAAACTGCTAACCGCAGTGACAACGAGGAACTCCTATACATCATACTAAGTCCATAACCATAAACATCGACAAGTGAGCATCTACCCAATCTTAAAAATACACAACCTTACCATAAGACCATACACCATCCTCATTGCTATACAACATCTCCAATTACCCTGTTCTCGCTCTTCGGCTTCGGCAATGATCAACAACCTGAAATGGTGTAGTATCAGCGATAGACCCTGAGTATGCCGGGCCTGGACCCTAATGGTCACTTGTCATTTTAACCATCTTGTTATTAGATTGGTTTCATGCTTTACCACTTTACAGTTATAAACAATACTGAAGCATAAATGTATAATATACTTAATCAACCATCCAAATATCCGTAAACATTTAACCATCCATCCAATCCAAACATTCGTTTAATATTCCATACAACATTTATATATCGAACGTATCGAGTAATAACAATATAATGTACAATGTACATTCGCCGTAGCGTACAATTTCATATTTAATTTACCTTAGCCTTGTAGGCTCCATCCAACCATCAACACAATAAAATAACCACAAGTATAACCAATGAACAACAAAGCGAAACAACGAGAATATAAACAAGTATTAAGTCTCGTCCATGGTATTGTTCGCCACTGTATAAGTGTCAATTGTTTAGTTGTTCAGTTATACCTAGTGACAATGTCTCGTTAAAACGACATGTCTCTAGTTACCCATATATATGGCGGGTCACCCATGGCAGTAGCCACTCCAACGTAGAGTCTCCGACCAACGAGCCATTCTAGCTCACGGGAAATTTTCTTGATACTTACGGACCCGTACGCGGACATCCTGGTATCGTTTTTGTGATCACACGCGCACCAAGAGCCACATCCTCTTGGCTTTACTTCCATTCCATTAATTAATTAATTATACCATCGCATCGCATTACCAAATTTTCTAACACAGCAGACTAAGTCATTAGTCCAATCCGGAGTCTGTAAACTCGGGATCCAGTGCTAGATACAAGAGCGGCGTATAAGAAAGGCCAATGCTCCGTATAAAAGTCTCAGATAATATGTATATGTTTTATCATAGTGCTACAACGTTTTACTTACGTTCCTTACATTTCATATAAGATAGCACCATAGCCGCTAGTTCGTTTTAATATATGGTCATATATACGAACCAATACTGTTAACTCAACAACAGTAAATAATAAGCTATAATATACAATTCATGCATATTAATTAACACATTCAGACAAACAATCTTATCACAGATCACACAGAAGTCTGAACTGAGGAAGCCCTCAGAGACAATCAGAGACATAACAACATACGAGTTATATCAACCAAATCGAGCCCAAGGAGCAACCTTAGGTCAACTCGGATCAAACCCCTTTACATACCGTTCACCTGATTGTATTACGGTGGAGTATGAATCAGCAAGATCCTATGCTCCCTGTAGTCCGCTAGCTCGTCGAGCATCTTGTCAGAAGTACAATCTAAACGGTAATAACATAATCAGTCTCCATGACTAACTACATCCGGTATTTCCGAATAATAAGTAACCCCGACAGTAACCCTGTTTCTACAGTTGTTCATACGGGTTTCTCTAAAACAGTCGGTTTTGTTACTTAAACGCGTACGTCATACATTTCAACTGTTAAGTTTAATTCGTTGTATTTCTTTTTAATCTTGTCCACATCTAGCTTAGGTACATATCCATAGTTGCATGTATTCATGCATGATTGTAGTACATTATTATTTTTTTTGTATTGTGTCCAAAACTCATAACTTATAGTTCATAACTATATATATTATTTTTTTAATAACCACCACCATTAAATCATATGGTTTCCAACCAAAATATATCCACCTTATATACATTATCCTTGTGTATGTTATATTTACCACGTAGGTAATTCCATGAGTTTAATAAACTCTTATATTTTATGTTATTTTCATCTTTTATTAGATGATTATTCCCATTAGTTGTATTATATATACAACTCATATTAAGATTATATCCTAATATTATGTAACATTTTATGTTGTATGATTACAACTCCTAAGGTTAATTCCTAAACACCTTAGTTTATAAATCCCATTTATTTATAGTTGTCACATTCTTTGATGTGAACCCTTCCTTATATTAATTCCATCTAAACCATATAATTGCTATAACATTTATAACACTATAGACCTTATTCTAAAATTCATTTTCCAAACTCTTGTTAACTCGGTATAGCCCTTAACTATTTAAATTCCGTTTTGACCACATAACATTATGTAATGTTATACCACATTCTAATATCATTTGTATGACATTTTATTCCCTTAATTTATTCCTATAGTTTTTATACAAAACTATTTCATATTGCCTCTTAGGCACCATAAGAAAATCTTATTCTTTTCTATAAACCATAGTTTCCTTAATTTCAAAATCACCCCTTAAATCATCCCATGTTATACATCCAGTTATTTAATATAACATTTCTAACTTATAAAAGAGTATAACCTATGGTTATTTTTTTGTAAATTCCGAACAGCCCTTGTGCTATTCTATAGTTGCCATTTGGCCTTATTTATAACATAAGTTCACCCATATCATTAAAACTATATTTTATACACATAACTTATTAAATTTCTCTTAATAATTCTAAAAATCACCAAATTCCACCAAAGGGTTATAAATATCCTATAACCCATATACTTTGAATATTTACCATTCCACCATCTATTTTTCTCCAAAGTGTCATAATGACATTATAACTATATATTATACATATATAGTTCTTTTAATTCCAAACCACCCAAATAAATTCCTAAAAATTCCTAATAGCCCAGGGTGTTGTTTAAAAATACCATTGTACACCCTTTATTTTCGGTAATAACATATTTACCACATATGTTATAAAAATATTACCTTAAGATACTTATCTTATTATAACCTTAAATAAGTTATTTAACTTATCTAATTTGGTCAAAACCTATCATATGGTCAAGGTTGACCACCTTAATATTTCCCTTGACCATTAATTTCCTTTATTCACGGTTTGTACCCATACTTTTCAAAAATTACCATTTAACCCCAAAACTTTATAAAATCTTATAAACTTTATTTTAACTCCTTTTTAACTCTAATTTTCGGCCTTATTATTCTAAAGCCCCAAAATTTAATTTAATTACACTCTAACCCCTTATTCATTTTGGTAATAATTATATATCACCTAAACTTAAATAAAAGCTTGTAAATGCATAAATAAAATGGCCTAAAATACATGGCCTTACTACAAACATTGGCTTGTAAAATAAATTACACATAAATGTCCCAAAATACATATAAATTTTCGGCCTCACCATATAATTTTCATTTATTTACCAAACTTCCACATAATGTCTTAAATTTGACATGTATGCTTGTTTAATTAGTTATAAAATTTATTAAGCCATTCCTTAATCATTTTAAGGTCAAACAAGACCTTATTTTACCTCTTCACTCACGGCAATTAATTAGGAAAGCTTAAACTTGTATTAATGTAACAAGTTAAGGTTTTAAGTAATTTATACCTTGACTTAACCTAGATAGAACCTTGTTTGGTTCGGCCACCTTAGGTAGAAATTCTCCAAAGCTTCTCTTACATGTTTTTAGACAGAAAACAAGGCCTAGTTAGTCTCCAAGCAAGATCTAACCATAAGAAGTAATTTAAGTCATGAAAATCATGGATTTTACCTTAGATCTTCAAGTTTGACATAGATCTACTTCGGCCCTATTTTTTCCAGAAGAGAAAGAGTATCAAAACACTCTCAAGAACAAGGTATAAAACCGTGGTGAATTAGCTTGGAAGATAGCTAAGTTTTACCTTGTTTAGATGCCAAAAATGGTGTTTTTGGCTTGGATCTAGCTACTCCTTGTAGATCTTGGTATACCAACTGAATCTACATGAAAAGGAGAAGAAAATAAGGCTAGGATCAAAGTTTCACAGCCAGAGATTTGAAGGGAATCAAAAGATATGAGCTTAAAGCACATTTTTACCTTAAATGGTCAAGACTTGAACTTTCCTCCTTAGATCTGGTTATGGCCGAAACTAACACTTCCTTTAACCTCCAAAACACTCTACATATATGTATAGAAAAGGTTGGAGTCTAGATCAATCGAAAAAGCAAAGAAAGATGAAGAAAATGGGTATTTTTATGCCTTAAGAGCCTACCTAGAGCTTGGGCTCTCTCCAATGGAGTTAGCACACTTACCTACGGTTGAAGGGGAGCCAAAGAAAGGTCATGGGCAGAGCAAACTCGGCTGAAGAGGAAGAATGAAGGAGGATGACCTAATATTGCCTTAAAGTCATTTTTGAATATTTTATGTCATTATTGAATTGATGACTCACCAAGGATGATTGGAGATGAATAATTGATGAGTAAATTCGGTGGAGACAAGGAGGAGACAATGACAAGGGGCATCCGTCCTTGATTGACAAAGGGGGTGGTGTTGATTCCAATTTTGATTGAAAATGGAGTAAATATGTTACTTTAGTCAACAAGTGTAAGATGAGTCATCCTAGCTTGTCTTGTTCCTGCTTGGAGCACCGAAATACAAGGGAATGAGGGGCTCCAAAACCGGCTGGCTTCACATGGGGTAAGGTAAGTGGAACCCACCTTTTTGTTTATAAGGTAAAGTTTGTTTTTGTTATTTTATGCAAAAGTAAAGGGCTATATTTAATTGTCATATGTCTCTTGTCTCTTGGTCTGTTAAGAGACTTAATTATCTGATTTTATGTAGTCCATTCGTGGTCAATGGTCAACATTGACCAACTTAGTCAATGTTGACCCAAACGGGCCCCACTTTAGGGTTTTATTAATATTTTAATATTAAATTTGTAAATTTCTGGAATTAAATTCCTAATATCATATAATATGATATTTTATTATATTTAAAGGTAATTATAACCTTTTAGCCCATTTAAAACCAATTTCGAAGGCGATTACACAAAAACGTGCTTTAAGGAGTTTTAGTGCACATTTTGTGTCGCAAGGTGTTTCTGGGCTTGGTTTTCTTTGACAACGGTTTTGTTGTGTTCCTTACATGATATTTGATCATGGTATCCAATTTTATATCATTTAGAGGTCATTTGATTTTTTAAGGTTTCTTAGAGCACCTTTTTGCCCTTTTTGACCTTGAAGCATGAAAGTGCTTGTTCTTTGTGTTGGAGTGTTGTCCAACAATTTTTAATATGTCTAGTAACGTGTAATAACTTAGGACAAATTTTTAGGTCCTAGGTAATTCATTTGGGTATTTATTTACCCTTAACAGTCAAAGGGTGCAACATCTTGTTTTGTGTTGACCGCTGTTGTTCTCAGTTGGCTTTAATAGGTTAAGACAGTGAGCTTAGGACTTGGGAAATTATGGGAAACATTTGGGAAGTACGAGACGATTCGTCTTAGAAAGATACTGTGTCTAGTAACGCAAATTGCGTGACAGGTTAGCCTTAAGGCAACTTAATATCTATTGGTTGTGTACGGTAATTTACCGAGTATTTATGTGACATACTGTACTACAGATGTCTGGTGGAACTAGAGGGCGTGGTACTGGAAGAGTGGAGGCGGTGACCCCGGCATTAAGGAGTTGCTGAGGCGGTTGCAGCCGTTCTTGCACAGCTGGGTACTCATATAGGAGGAGCACCAGCCCACCCGCCACAGCCCAGGGGAACGCTGGCAAGTCAGTTGGCGAGACCCGACCACCTACATATTCAGGGGAACCAGACCCCGTAGCTTTGGAGCGTTACATTGTTGAACATGAGAAGGCCTATGAAGCTTTACAAGTACCTGACGACAAAAAGGTCGCCATTGCTGCTTTCCATCTGAAGGATGCAGCCAGCACTTGGTGGAGGTTGGTCAAGGACCAGCATCTGGCTACGCCCGACTTTTCGTGGGCTGCCTTGTAGAGTTGCTGGGAGGGAAGTACTACCCGCGCATCTCAAGCAGAAGAAGAAGCGCCATGAGTTTGGGACATTGACCCAAGGAGGTCTCACCGTGGATGAGTATTACGCTCGATTCATTGGTCAGCTGGACTTCATCCCCGGTGTGGATTACTCAGAGACCGTGAAGGTCGAGAAGTTCCGGGGAGGACTATTATTTCGCATTCAGATGGCGATGGGTGCTACCCTCTACACTACCATCCAAGTACTAACATGAAAGCCATGAAATTCTTTACTTACTACATTACCAATTAACTTTGTGAGAACTTACCAAGGAGATTCCAGGAGTGTTATGAGGCTGCCTCGAGGACGGAGCTAATGCTCCAGACTCGGGAAGAGGCTCTCGGGGCCAAGAAAAGGAAGAACCCTGAGGGAGAGTCTGAGGGTGGAGGAGCATATCCAGGCGAAAGCCAAAGAAGGGAAAGTAAGGACTTATCCCATTTCAGATTATTTACCATATTAAAAACCTTAAGAATGCTGACCCGAAATCTTGAACAGGAAATTCTTTAAAAAGAAAGGGCAACAGGGTCACCAGGGAACAAAGGGAAAAGAGCCCGTCCTTCGGTTGACCGGCCCAGCTATAGATGCTAAGCCTCTGAGATCCGCACCTCCTAAGGGTGAGAACACCTACCTCTTAAGTTAAATTGTAACCTTAATCTTTATACCGCCAGATTTAACTTAAACTTAAATACTACCATCAGGCACCGGACAGCCCCAGCACCACTTTTACTGTAAGCGTTGTGGAAAGACCATCCTGGGGTCGACTGCGAAGGCCGCAAAGTCGAGTGTCGGTGCTACCACAAAGAGGGCCATAGGGAATTCGAATGCTGGATGAACCCAGAGAGCCGTAATTACAAGCCACCAAAGAATACTCAGAAGACCTCAGCTGGAGGATCTGGAGTACCACGAGGCGGTCAGGATGGCCAGACATCTACTGATGCTGGAGCCTATAAAGGCAAGGGAGTAGATAGGGCATGAGTACCCTAACTCCATGAGACCGCTGGTGGAAGACTTTGTTTACTTACTTTGTTATGTACTTACCTTGGATGTTAAACAGACTTATGTTATTAGTATATGGGAGTGTGTCGGGGACCACTCGCCATTTGTGTATGACTTTTGAGATTATGTGTACTCAGTACCAGTAAGCTTTAAACCTTGACAGAAAATATATATATGAACAGGATGTTAATGCTTACATTATCATGTAGCAATACTCAAATGACGAAGAGTCATGAGACCGGGAATTACTGAACCAGAATTTCCACCTGCATGGCGCACTTGCTATTGCAAGCGCTATGACAAAAAACCACTGAAATTTCCATCTGCCTTGCGCACTTGACAGAGCAAGTGCAGCAACAACAACAGTAACAGCTACTGCAAATGCAACTGCAACAACTACTACTTTTTAGTCTTTATTATACATATACCAAAAAAAAGATGTTTTTTTCAAACGTTTTCATACAAACCCTGAGATTAGAATCCTATGCAACTATGGAAGGACCGTTAGTCCAACCACTGCAACTGGAGGAAATTATACAGCCACTGTGATGGTAAACCACACCAGTTTAATTGTTTGGGAATGTTCAGACATGGCTTATTAGCCAAATACCATCAGTGTATAACCGCATTTAATGCTAATCACTATTAGTGATGAATGTTTAGTCCTCATGGACAAGCATACCCTTTGTAGATGCACCACCGTCAGTGAGGATGGTTGGGAGGTGAAAGAGCCAAGTTGCTCAAACTATTATGCAATCTGCAATACATCCAATTACATGGATGAGGGGACGAATATGAACTATGGATGAGATATGATAAAAAAACAGGGAGAAAAGGAAAATGTGTTGTACTCAATGAGATAAAAAAAAGAGAAGAGAGAAACAAGTTTGCTAATATAGCACGGATTTTACTTACACCGAGTTGAATAATACCAGTCTATGGCACAAATTACCACGGATGCCACAAAGGCAATAACACTTATTACAGGATAACTGATAACATGAACTATTACACGCAAAAAAAAAAGCAAGCAAAAAGAAGAAAAAAAAAAAGAAAAAGGAAGAAGAAGAAGAAGAAGAAAAAAAAAGAATCCATCAGAGGGAGGTTGACAACAGAATACTTGACAACAACCGTGTGACGGACATTACCAGTTTACTAAACGAGACATGGGACGACCGTACTCCGTTAGGAGCATGTGGGCCTGACAGACTTATTTATGAGTTAGTCGGGTAAGTAGTAATGTATCAGTACGGTACCCCATGCAAGTAGACAAGCAGTGTTAGGAACACGAGAGAAGTAGTCAACTCCATTCTACGGACAGTAAGCGGATTACCTCGAAGATGGACGAGAAGAGCCACAGTTGAACCAACGGGCTAAAGAAATCCAGAACCATCAACAGAGAACAGACATATACACCGAAGGCAGGGAAACAGTAAGGACAGGAACCCAAAAAAAAAAAGGAAAAGGAAAACCCGTTATGGACGGATAATATGTAAATCCTCATAAGGATCGAGTAAATTCTTACAATCCAGAGGAAATCTACCAGATGATATGGATAAACGCGTGACTACGCAAAAGGAGAAAAGATAAAGCTATATGATAGCAGAAACCTTGCTCAAGGAACAGTGGATTCGGAATGTACCACTCATAGGATAATTCGCACATCTTTTCTATTTGCCTCATTGAATATTAGCTGTTGAGCGTTTAAGCCTCTGCACTCTGTATGACTGAGTGTTTTGGTATTGCACTCGTACAGTTATTAATCTAATGGGAATGTAGAAAGATAAAGTGGATATCAACAATAGTGTGTAAAAAAAAAAGAACTACAACAGTGTGTTACTCCGGAACAAAACCACCAGGAGACATGGATGACAAACATCATCTTTATGGACATATAGGCTGGTACGTCTTAGTATGACAAGACGAGTGCAAGAGCACTAAGTACTAACAGTAGCCAATGTCACATTATACCTCAAGCTGAATATCAGTGAGAGAAGACACACGCATGTTTGCTAGTGATCCAAACGAGAGGACACACACAGCAATGGAAATAGGCAAATTGAGCCTATGATTCATGGGTCTACGCCTCATACGGAGGAGTGGGCCCATAAGAACGAACTTAGCGAGAGCACAATAGTTAGTGCCTCACCCTTATTATTGTGGAGCCAGAAGGGCTAGAGTCATACCCGTCTCTGATATGAGGATAACCCATGAGTTGGTGAACTCTTTGAGAGCCAAGTATCCAGCGCTCCTTGTTGAGCGGCTGTTGTATACTTGTGGGGTACGGGGGTGTAACCCTTTTGAAGGGGGGTAGAGCCTCTTGGCTGTGCACATGTGTGCACTAAGTTTTGGTTGTTTAGTATGCATTGCATACAAAGAATTGGTGGTGTGCGGGGCATACGAGGTTGTTTGTTTAGTATGCATGGTATACAGTGAATTGTTTCGTATGCATGGCATACAGTGAATTGGTTTTGTTGGTTATGGTTGGTACGCGGGGCGTGCGTTGTTTGGTTTGTTTGTGTGTAATGTGCACTTGTATGTATGTATCTTACGAGATACTTGTTTGAATGTTGTATTACGCCATGTGTGTAGTACCCTTCTTATGCTATTTGTGATATGTATTCATATTGCTTTATAGAATGATTACATATGGTATCGCCTAGATACGAAATGAATCATTAGATATGGAATGTGGAACAATGGAATGTTATGGACACCTCAGGGAGGTTGTCAGGGTTGGTAGAACTGATAGGAAATGGTGGTGCAGATGGATCACCTATATCCATATATGATTGAACTAACGCACAACGTGATGGCAATGTGCTGTATAAGCACAATACAATGTGTGTAAATGATATATCACATAGATATACATTATGGGAATAATGGGTAGTTATACATTATATACTTACCTACTTGATTAAGAGACTTCGGGACGAAGTCTTTTTAAGGGGGGTAGATTGAAATACCCCAAATTAATAAAACGTGGATTAAATATATAATCACATTAATTAAGGCCTAAACATGCCTTAAAAGTCAACTGAGAACAACAGCGGTCAACACAAAACAAGATGTTGCACCCTTTGACTGTTAAGGGTAAATAATACCCAAATGAATTACCTAGGACCTAAAAATTTGTCCTAAGTATATTAACACGTTACTAGACATATTAAAATCGTTGGACAACACTCCAACACAAAGAACAAGCACTTTCATGCTTCAAGGTCAAAAAGGGCAAAAAGGTGCTCTAAGAAACCTTAAAAATCAAATGACCTCTAAATGATATAAAATTGGATACCATGATCAAATATCATGTAAGGAACACAACAAAACCGTTGTCAAATAAAACCAAGCCCAGAAACACCTTGCGACACAAAATGTGCACTAAAACTCCTAACACGTTTTTGTGTAATCGCCTTCTAAATTGGTTTTAAATGGGATAAAAGGTTATAATTACCTTTAAATGTAATAAAATATCATATTATATGATATTAGGAATTTAATTCCAGAAATTTACAAATTTTTACAAATTTAATATTAAAATATTAATAAAACCCTAAAGTGGGGCCCGTTTGGGTCAACATTGACTAAGTTGGTCAATGTTGACCATTGACCACGAAATGGACTACATAAAATCAGATAATTAAGTCTCTTAACAGACCAAGAGACAAGAGACATGTGACAATTAAATATAGCCCTTTACTTTTGCATAAAATAACAAAAACAAAACTTTACCTTATAAAACAAAAAGGTAGGTTCCACTTACCTTACCCCTGTGAAGCCAGCCGATTTTGGAGCCCCTCATTCCCTTGTATTTCGGTGCTCCAATCAGGAACAAGACAAGCTAGGACGACTCATCTTACACTTGTTGACTAAAGTAACGTATTACTACCATTTTCAATCAAAATTGGAATCAAACACACCCACCTTTGTCAATCAAGGACGGCTGCCCTGTCATTGTCTCCTCCTTGTCTCCACCGAATTTACTCATCAATTATTCAGCTCCAATCAGCCTTGGTGAGTCATCAATTCAATAATGACATAAAATATTCAAAAAATGACTTTAAGGCAATATTAGGTCATCCTCCTTCATTCTTCCTCTTCAGCCGAGTTTGCTCTGTCCATGAGATCTCTTTGGCTCCCCTTCAACCGTAGGTAAGTGTGCTAACTCCATTGGAGAGAGCTCAAGCTCTAGGTAAGCTCTTAAGGCATAAAAATGCCCATTTTCTTCATCTTTCTTTCCTTTTTGATTGATCTAGACTCCAACCTTTTCTATACATCTATGTAGAGTGTTTTGGAGGTTAAAGGAAGTGTTAGTTTCGGCCATAACCAGATCTAAGGAGGAAAGTTCAAGTCTTGACCATTTAAGGTAAAATGTGCTTTAAGCTCATATCTTTTGATTCCCGTCAAATTCGGCTGTGAAACTTTGTTCCTAGCCTTATTTTATTCTCCTTTTCATGTAGATTCAGTTGGTATACCAAGAGATCTACAAGAGTAGCTAGATCCAAGCCAAAAACACCATTTTTGCATCTTAAACAAGGTAAAACTTAGCTATCTTCCAAGCTAATTCACCACGGTTTTATACCTTTTTCTTGAGAGTGTTTTGATACTCTTTCTCTTCTAGAAAAAATAGGGCCGAAGTAGATCTATGTCAAACTTGAAGATCTAAGGTAAAAATCCATGATTTTCATGACTTAAATTACTTCTTATGGTTAGATCTTGATTGGAGACTAACTAGGCCTTGTTTTATGTCTAAAAACATGTAAGAGAAGCTTTGGAGAATTTCTACTTAAGGTGGCCAAACCAAACAAGGTTCTATCTAGGTTAATCAAGGTATAAATTACTTAAAACCTTAACTTGTTACATTAATACAAGTTTAAGCTATTCCTAATTAATTGCCGTGAGTGAAGAGGTAAAATAAGGTCTTGTTTGACCTTAAAATGATTAAGGAATGGCTTAATAAATTTTATAACTAATTAAACAAGCATAAATGTCAAATTTAAGACATTATGTGGAAGTTTGGTAAATAAATGAAAATTATATGGTGAGGCCGAAAATTTATGTATTTTGGGACATTTATGTGTAATTTATTTTGCAAGCCAATGTTTGTAATAAGGCCATGTATTTTAGGCCATTTTATTTATGCATTTACAAGCTTTTATTTAAGTTTAGGTGATATATAATTATTACCGAAATGAATAAGGGGTTAGAGTGTAATTAAATTAAATTTTGGGGCTTTAGAATATAAGGCCGAAAATTAGAGTTTAAAAGGAGTTAAAATAAAGTTTATAAGATTTTATAAAGTTTTGGGTTTAAATGGTAATTTTTGAAAAGTATGGGTACAAACCGTGAATAAAGGAAATTAATGGTCAAGGGAAATATTAAGGTGGTCAACCTGACCATATGATAGGTTTTGACCAAATTAGATAAGTTAAATAACTTATTTAAGGTGTTATAATAAGATAAGTATCTTAAGGTAATATTTTTATAACATATGTGGTAAATATGTTATTACCGAAAATAAAGGGTGTACAATGGTATTTTAAACACCCATGGGCTATTAGGAATTTTTAGGAATTTATTTGGTGGATTTTGGAATTAAAATGAACTATATATGTATAATATATAGTTATAATGTCATTATGACACTTTGGAGAAAATAGATGGTGGAATGGTAAATATTGAAAGTATATGGGTTAATAAGGATATTTATAACCCTTTGGTGGAATTTGGTGATTTTTAGAATTATTAAGAGAATTTAATAAGTTATGTGTATAAAATATAGTTTAATGATATGGTGAACTATATGTTATAAATAGGGCCAAATGGCAACTATAGAATAGCACAAGGGCTGTTCGGAATTACAAAAAATAACCATAGGTTATACTCTTTATAAGTTAGAAATGTTATATTAAATGGAATGTATAACATGGGATGATTTAAGGGGTGATTTGTAAATTAAGGAAACTATGGTTTATAGAAAAGAATAAGATTTTCTTATGGTGCCTAAGAGGCAATATGAAATAGTTTTGTATAAAAACTATAGGAATAAATTAAAGGGAATAAAAATATCAATCAAATGATATTAGAATGTGGTATAACATTACATAATGTTATGTGGTCAAAACGGAATTTAAATAAGTTAAGGGCTATACCGAGTTAACAAGAGTGGAAAATGAATTTTAGACTAAGGTCTATAGTGTTATAAATGTTATAGCAATTATATGGTTTAGATGGAATTAATATAAGGAAGGGTATTCACATCAAAGAATGTGACAAACTATAAATAAATGGGATTATAAACTAAGGTGTTATGGAATTAAACCTTAGGAGTTGTAATCATACAACATAAAATGTTACATAATATTAGGATAATAATCTTAATATGAGTTGTATAATATAATACAACTAATGGGAATAATCATCTAAAAAGATGATAAAATGTAACATAAAATATAAGAGTTTATTAAACTCATGGGAATTACCTACGTGGTAAATATATACATACACAAGGATAATGTATATAAGGTGGATATATATTTTGGTTGGAAACCATATGATTTAATGGTGGTGGTTATTTAAAAAAAAATATATATAGTTATGAACTATAAGTTATGAGTTTTGGACACAATACAAAAAAATAATAATGTACTACAATCATGCATGAATACATGCAACTATAGGATATGTACCTAAGCTAGATGGTGGACAAGATTAAAAAGAAATACAACGAATTAAACTTAACAGTTGAAATGTTATGACGTACGCGTTTAAGTAACAAAACCGACTGTTTTAGAGAAACCCGTAATGAACAACTGTAGAAAACAGGGGTGAACTGTCGGGGTTACTTATTATTTGGAAATACCGGATGTAGTTAGTCATGGAGACTGACTTATAGTTTATTACCGTTTAGATTGTACTTCTGACAAGACGCTCGACGAGCTAGCGGACTACACGGAGCATAGGATCTTGCTGATTCATACTCCACCGTAATACAATCAGGGTGAACGGTATGTAAAGGGGTTTGATCCGAGTTGACCTAAGGTTGCTCCTTGGGCTCGGATTTGGTTGATATAACTCGTATGTTGTTATGTGTCTCTGATTGTCTCTAAGGGCTTCCTCAGTTCAGACTTCTATGTGATCTGTGATAAGATTGTTGTCTGAATGTGTTAATTAATATGCATGAATTGTATATTATAGCTGCTTATTATTTACTGTTGTTGAGTTAACAGTATTGGTTCGTATATATGAACCTATATATATAAAACGAACTAGCGGCTATGGTGTTATCTTATATGAAATAAGGAACGTAAGTAAACGTTGTAGCACTATGATAATAACATATACATATTATCTGAGACTTTTATACGGAGCATTGGCCTTTCTATACGCCGCTCTGTATCTACACTGGATCCCGAGTTTACAGACTCCGGATTGGACTAATGACCTTAGTCTGCTGTGTTAGAAAATTTGGTAATGCGATGCGATGGTATAATTAATTAATTAATGGAATGGAAGTAAAGCCAAGAGGATGTGGCTCTTGGTGCGCGCTGTGATCACAAAAACGATACCAGGATGTCCGCGTACGGGTTGTAAGTATCAAGAAAATTTCCCGTGAGCTAGAATGGCTCGTTGGTCGGAGACTCTACCGTTGGAGTGGCTACTGCCGTGGGTGACCCGCCATAATATGGGTAACTAGAGACATGTCGTTTTAACGAGACATTGTCACTAGGTATAACTGAACAACTAAAACAATTGAGACTTATACAGTGGCGAACAATACCATGGACGAGACTAATACTTGTTTATTATTCTCGTTGTTTCGCTTTGTTGTTCATTGGTTATACTTGTGGTTATTTTATTGTGTGTTGATGGTTGGATGGAGCCTACAAGGCTAAGGTAAATTAAATATGAAATTGTACGCTACGGCGAATGTACATTGTACATTATATTGTTATTCGATACGTTCGATATATAAATGTATGGAGGTTATTAAACGAATGTGGATTGATGGATGGTTAAATGTTTATGGATATTTGGATGGTTGATAATAATTATACATTTATTTTCAGTATTGTTTATAACTGTAAAGTGGTAAAGCATGAAACCAATCTAATAACAAGATGGTTAAAATGACAAGTGACCATTAGGGTCCAGGCCGGCATACTCAGCGTCTATCGCTGATACTACACCATTTCAGGTTGTTGATCATTGCCGAAGCGAAGAAGAGCGAGAACAGGGTAATTGGAGATGTTGTATAGCAATGAGGATGGCGTATGGTCTTATGGTAAGGTTGTGTATTTTTAAGATTGGGATGCTCACTTGTCGAGTTTATGGTTATGGACTTAGTATGATGTATAGGAGTTCCTCGTTGTCACTGCGGTTAGCAGTTTGTTATTTTGGAAGTTGGATGTAGTTTGGCTACGTTGCTCGCATGGGCGAGTAATGGCCGGTGACACCCGAGTGAGTTTTGTAATTGTTGTTATTTTCCGCTGTGAGACGTTTTATTATTGCTACGTGAGGGATTATATCGTGATTATGGAGAGGGGTGTTACAAAAATGGTATCAGAGCCAGAACCAGTCGGTTGTGCCAGTGAGCCCGTGAGGGCACTGGGCTCCCTAAGGGGGGTAGAGTGTAACACCCGGCGTGGTGTTCCTCCCATATCGGTTGGAGAGGAGAACGAAGTGTGCCTTATAGGTGCATGGATACCTCTTCCTTGTGTGACGCGTTTTGGGGCTAGGAAACCCCAAGAACAAATCCGTGCGGCCTGCGTGCCAAAGCGGACAATATCACACATGGGCTGATTAGGCTGGGCTGTCACAGTCAGGATCATTTCTTGCCATAGACTGAAATAGTCATGTCTCAATTGGAAAGATTAGATAGATTGGGTATTGTTTGAGGAGGTAGAAGAAACAATTGGTGAAAGAGTATTGGTGCCGGACGAGTGAGAGAAGGAATTTTCTTTAATACCCCGGATCTAAAAATGGTGATTAAATTACTCTAATAAAATTATTAAGGGCCTAATGGTGCCTAAAGAGTATTGGTAAAAAAGAATAAAACCAAAAGAAAAGAGAAAACGCTTGAAAAGCGAAAAACGCTAAAATGCGCGTTAAATGAGTATAAGAGATATGATCTCGAGAGGGTCCGAGATGGATTCCTAAGCTTAGTTAGGCCTAATTAGTATACGGGAATGATTCCCGAAGAAAACGGATCCAAATAATGGATTAAAACGCTAATTAAGCATAAAAGCACGTTTTTCGAGAAAACCCGAAAACGTGACTTTAAGTGGTCAAATGGACCCGTAAAAATTATAGTTGATTAAATAACTATAATTAAGTATTAATGGAAGCTTAATAGCCATTAAAATAAAGAAACAAGAAAAATCCGAAAAACGGGCCCGGTTGGTGAATAGTGCTAAACCGGGTAAATTATCGAGCGTTTCCTGTAAAAAAATGAAAAACGCTACCAGTTAGTATTTTGTGTGGGGCCGGTTTTAATTGGTACTCATACATACCTTTAAATAAACAAGCTAGTTTATTTAGTCACAAAAGGACAAAATAATAAAGTAAGGGAGTGAATAGTTAAATGGGGCTTTAATACCCTCACTCCCCTATTCTCTTCTAACACTCACGGTAATTTCTTTCCCCACCAGAGCCTTCTTCTTCCTCCTCTGTCGATCGACGATTTCACAAGTGAGCACACAGCCCTCCTTCTTCCTCCATTAACTCACTCATCTCTTCACCAAACCTCACAAAAATACTACCGTTAGATTCGTATCGACGAGGGCTACGTTTTCCACCCTTCAAAAGCTTGAAACATTCATCTTCATCTCCATGGAAGTAGGCCATTTTAGAGCTTAAAGAAGTGTTTTTGAGTCTCCAACATCTTCTTGATACTCAAAGGTAAAAAGAAAGTCAAAAGCTCTTCATTTCTAGCTAGTTCTTCCAATTTTGGGAAATTCCCTCACGTTGAAATTTTTCCCCATGTCCAGCCGGTTCTTCTTGTTTTGAGGAGTGCTGGAACTTCACCATTTCGATTGCCTAGGCCCTTCACTTGGACACTCTAAGGTAATGTCAAAGTAAGTAAGCCTTAAAAACTAGCTCTTAAATACTAGTTTTGTAAGGAGGGTTTGAATTAATAAGTTTGATATATGTGTATGGGGATATGATTGTAGTTGGCAATCTATGCCCCTTGTTTTGATGTGGAAACATGAAGAGAAAGAGGGAACAAGAGAAAGAGGAAGAAGAGGGAGAAAACCGAAAAGGAGCAAGGTAAAAAGCTTACCTTGGGCTAGTTTTTATGTGACTTGTGAGTTAAATGATAGGTTGAATTAAGGACCTTGAACTTGAGTAGTAATGATACTACAATATTGTTAGTTGAATGAGATTTTAATGTGGTTTAAGTGTGCAAACAAACCTAGGAAACTAAGCTAGTCATATGTGAGAACCATGGGAATGTTATGTGTTTATTGGTGCCTAAACAAAACAGGGGTGAAGATTGTGTTGTGAGTACATTAATGTGGTGAAAATGCTAGGGAAAGCAAGTAAGTGCTGTCAAAATTTACCTAGGAATGGAAAGTCTTGAGTGTTTTATGATGAGGAAGAGATTAGGTGTGCTTAAGAGGTTTAAGTGAGTAGTAATGGTTTGCAAATCAAGCTAAGGAGAAGGGTGTATTAGGAGTAAAAATAATGTCATTTGAGTGCCAAGAATGACATTGGTGAGGGAAGTTTGAATGGTATAATGATGCAACCAAAATCTGTTACAAGAAGTGAAGAAGACAAGAGAACTAGTTATGAAAGTGTAAGTGATTTTGAGTAAGAATTTGGGTAAGGGTTTCACCCATGAATTGATGAGTTTTAGAGCATGTTTTAAGGTGATTAAACATGTAGAAATATTGTGGAAAGATTAGGGAAAGGTTGGAGGTGGATTGAGGATTGAAATGGGGTTGAAAAACAATGTGAGTTGCAGGTTTTAGCAGGGTCCGGGACCTAGTCCATGGACAAGGACCCGGACCACCCCCTAAAATAAGGCCGAGACTGAACAATCAAGCTGGTCCGGGACTTGGGATAGGGACAAGGTCCCGGACCATATATAAATTTCACCCGAGAGTTTAGTTTGCAATTGGTCCGGGACTTAGGGTAAGTACCAAGTCCCGGACCACCCCGAGAAACCTACAGAGAGTGTTTTAAAGGTTTAAATGATGGGGGTTTGAATGTTAATGATGTTATAAGATGTTAAGGCCTTGTTTGGTGACATGTAAAGGCCCTAAGAAGTGTAGAAAGTGTTAGAAGTGTTGAGAAGTGAGCTTAAAAAGAAAAAACCGAGATAACGGGATAACGGGGTAATACGGGAATAACATTTAATTATGTTCCGTATGAGTTTAGTATTAAATAATGTTTGAAACATTATCAGAGATCGTGTGCGACCCGAGCAGGTGAGATGACACGGTAAAAGTAAAAATCCCGGTGAAAGGTATGATTTTCTCATGCCCCGTATGCTAACCGAGTTACTCTGATTTGTGTGTTTGTGTGCCGGCTTAATCAAGATTAAAGCATGAAAATAATCCCTTGTTTGATTATGCATGCATTGTTGTATGTTGTATGAGCTAACATACTTGTATGCGCGGTGTGGTCTAACGTAGTGCATAGACCGACTCTTAGTGAGTATTGATTGACTAGAAACCCGTGAACGGGTAGTCACATAACCAATGGAATATGCAAACACACACAAACTATCGATTAAGTATAACGATAACGCAAACATATGAAACTCCCTAAATGTGAGGAGATGTACGGGTTGAGTAAATACCCGATAACGGTTAGGAAACCTTATTGAAACAATCCACGAAATAAATATGAGTGGAGGATAAACGAACCTCCATCGAGAGGATGAAGTTAGTCCAATAATGTAAACATATAAGAAAGGTAAAAGAGACCTAAGGGACTATGTGACTCCCTTGAGATACGGTCGACCTCTTATATGAGGATTTTACCCGGTATAAGAAAATATCCGAATGTATAAGCATATGATTGTGAGGGTAACCCTTAAACCTAAGATTACCCGAATTTAAGTAAAGTTCCCAAAGTCATTAGAAACATCGAGAATGATGCTTCTAGACTAATATACATGATATTATTATAACTCCGAGAGAGGAGTGTATGGGAACGAGAGTAGTCCGAGAGTAGTCGGACCTAAGTAAAAGAGATAGGAACTAAGAGAGAGTTCCGTGAGCTAGTTGAACCTTCCCACCATGCTAGACCCAGAGTAGGGTCGAAACCGGGGAAGTAAGACTATGCTAGAGAGCCATGAGTTTTGGCTTAAGTATGTATAAGAGTAACAAGCGTGACGTAGGAGACCTGTAGTGTCTCGAGAATCTACAAGAGCTTGAGTATGAATGACCCAAGAGTGTGGGTGAGATAATGAGCATAAATAACCCGAGAGAAAGGGGTGAGTAGTATGAAGTAACCCGAGAGAATGGGTAAGTATAAGAATGAGTAGCCCAAGAGAATGGGTGTGTATACGAATAAGTAACCCGAGAGAGCGGTGAGGTATTGAATAAGTAAACAAGGCATAGTGAGGAATAACCCTCAATGCCTAAGAGTAACCAGTTACCACTAACAACAATGTTATGTTAGTTAGGAATCGTGTTCCGTGATTGGATGTAGATTCCTTGTGTGATATACATATATTGTATTGCCATGATGCATGTTGTTTGATTAAAATGAACTCCATGTATATCCGACCCAGTCTGGCGGTACCGCGGTTAGCACGCGGTATATGCGAATTTCATGCGCAGCGTAAGCTGACCCCCTAGGGGGAACGTTTTTAGTGTGCAGGTACTTGAAGCTGACCACCGTTCGAGAGAGTAGGACGGGGACTGCAGTGAGCATGGGTAGTTAGATTGTAATTACTTATGCGTTTAAATGAGGTGTAAGTCCGAGTATGTTATCGGCATCCGTATATTGTAGACTCGGTATAGTAGAGTATGAATTGAGTATTGTATTGTATGAAGTACTCGGTTGTTCCAGTTCATCAGACCGTTACGGTATGTAAGAAAGGCCTGGTTAGCCACATGGGTGGCTAACGGCGTTGTTTCACCCCTCGTGTAATTAGAGTTCCGCTGCGTGAGTAGGAGTAATTAGTAACGGTTTAAGAGGTAATGACGAGATTAACGGTTGGGGTGTTACAAAAATGGTATCAGAGCGAAGTATCGCTCTGATGACTGGAAATACCGAGCTTAGGAATACCGAGTTAGGAATTAGAGACTTAGGGCTAAGGGTTGAGTGGTAGCGTGAGAGATGCGCTAGTTAGGAACTTCCAGTATGATCTGGATACCTACAATACCAAACCCGCCCTCCACAACCCCCGCATTAAAAGCTTGGGAAAGAACGCCAGAGAGACGGGGAAACCCAATCTGGCAGTTACTAATATTTCAACATGAACTAGAACATGTCATGCGGTAGATCCCGAGGACCGGGAATCCGGAGACGGATCCCGCTGGAATGACAATAACCGCACATAACGGCGAAGATCGAGAAATCCTAATCCAAGGAGACCGAAATCTGTGGCAACTTGGGGCGACATGCTTAGCAGTCGCGAGAACCTAGCTGGCCGAGCAGCAGCAAGAAGAAAGCACCGACCGTGCAACAAGGCAGACACATGAGAAATAACGAGAACCGGGACACATGTCTACGGACCGCCATGATATGTAATACCACTAATGGTATATTAACCGACTGAGAACCTAGTTGAGAGTAGGTAACCCACCCTGCCACACCCGAAGAAGTTTCAATACTTCACTGATATAGCTTAGACAGCTTCGAGCATAACTACGGGATATACCCGAATAGGACTACAAAGTAGTGCCTACGTGAGTTAAACCTCGGTAACCACAGTAAAGACGTGGGAACGAGCAACGAGGTAAAGCATAAAAAATTAAAGTAATTAAGGAACCCGAAAGTGGAGGAGCACCTAAAGGAATGACAGTCATGTCAAGATGAATGAGAATCAGCTCCAAGGAGCAGTTATCCAACTAGGGGATCAAGGAAGAGCCGACAAGGCTACCAAATACCATGTGAACAATGCCGTGACCGGTATGAATTAACCCAAAAACCACCTGTACCGCGCACTTGCCTCGGCAAGTGCAGTATAACGGACAGCCAAGAGGGACTTGGACACACACAAGTACTTAGCAAGTACCAAGATGGCGAACAAAGCCAATATAGCCACTTAAACCCTAAGAATTGTGAAACGAAACTTCGGAAAGGCCGGACAGCCTGACCACTTTATTGAGGAGCATACCGGTAGGCGAGAAGCTAGACCTGGTAAGAAGCAAGGCAAGGGAATGCCATGAAAATTTATTTTCTAAACTCAAATTTTCTTTAAAAACGCAAGTTTTCCAAAAACCCCCAAATTTTAAAACCAAACCAGAGAGCCATGGTAAATCATCATAGGACGATACAAGAGGAGTTGGCAATAGAATACTTCACTTAGGCGTGACCGACACTACAAGTGTACACAGATGAGACATGGAACGACCGCACTCCGAAGGAGCTTGCGGGCCTGACAGACCAATTATAAGTTAGTCGGGTAGGTGGTAACGTATCAATAAGATACTCCATGTATGTATACAAGTAGAGTACGAAGCACGGGAAGTAGCCACTCCATACTACGGACGAAAGAGCCAATTCAAACCAAGACAGTTGGATATCTCGAATGATCGAAGAACATAAGGAAGCTTACCATGATTAAGGAGTCTAGAATCCAGTAAGGTGACGGACCTAAGGATGTAGCGTTAATAAAGCGAGAGAAGCACAGAGTATTAAGTACAAACATTGGATATGTCTTAGGAAATACATAATGACTGGAATATATACCAGCGTAAGTAATATGGCAAATGCCTTAAATGATCATATCGATGTTTGATAAACGGGATAGAATTCCCACTTTATACCTCACTGAAGAGAATAATGACCTGACCCAGAAGGTATTAGAAGGTACCAAGGATCTACCCAATAATGGGAGACATTACAACCCTAAACGGGATAGTCAAGGACATAGCCGCAAGGCGAAGTCACAACTGAACATAACCATGAGTACAAGCCAGATGTAATGGCATTACTCAGTAACACCCAGGAGCAATCCGAGAAGGGTGCCGGAGTCAACAGTAGTTGAACGAAACATCGTGTTGAGAACACAAGTGTTTAAGCAAACACTCGGGTAGAACCCGAAGGGATCCCTCATAACACGGGATACCCTAAAATGCTAGAGAGCATGAATTAGTATCAAAATACTTTAAGGGTCTTCCATGTTTGGAAGCGTGATGAAACTACCATATCAAAAACCCAGTAATACCTCCAAACCATTTAATGGTATACGGAGAAGCAGAAATCTATATAAACAGCCGCATGGAGCATGACTCGAGGCAAGGTGGCTTGTAAGCCGACAAAACCAATTACAATACGTAGATCCAAACATTGTAAAACATATGCATAAAGGCATAAGAGGAACAGTGGTGAATGAACCACTATCTTAGAGTGGGGATACCACTTGTGATTATGGGGCCTATGGAGCGGCATTTGCGTGAATCCTCCAGAGAAAGGCTACCACCTAAGTATGTAATGTGAAACCGCTAGAGCGGTGTAGTAAAACTTGAGCATGTGTATATTGCCAAGGAGCATATGAACTATAGTAGTGTGTAAAGAGGAACCTTGATGGCAGTACAAAGGAAACCGATAGAGTAATCGGATGAGTAGTGAACACTGTATGTGTGCAATATGAACTGCAGAGCAAGCAGTGGCAAGCGCGCAGAGAGATTTAAAGAGTAACGTATTTCATTGAGCCAAGTGAATGGCAAGCCATAGTATAAATGGCGGGAGTACATGAGCAAAAGCTAAAGTAGTAGCGGATGCCATGTAAACAAATGTTGTAACGAGTAGAACAAGGTACGCAGTAAGCGACCATTGTAAAAGTATATTCGGATAGTGATTAGAGTTGATGAAGAAATGTGGTAAAGAAGACATGATCATTCCTATCTCATGAGAGATTTACTGTCAAGGGTTTACGCTTCTACACTCTGTATGACTGAGTGTTTTGGTATCGCACTTGTGCGGTAATGATTAAGTGGGAGAGCCAGGAATTGAGAAATGTCGACGAAGCCTGTTGAGTGAGAATCTAGAGAGATAACCGTGCGGCCATTGGCCAAAGATGCACAAAGAACGTGGGCAGTAACCCACAGGGCCCAGGATCGATATGTGGAAAAATGCAGAGTAGTATGAATAAAGAACTCTGGTACAAAACCAAGAAACAAACGTAATCCATGAGCCACTATTAAACGAGGAAGCACTACATGCTAAGTAGTAGCTTGACCTCAACCGACAATAAGTCGGGAAAAATATGTGAATAATCACAAAGGTATACAGTGTTATACGAAGTAGATTCCCAGAGAACTGGAGAGACAATCTAAAATTCATTGAGAATACCAAAGAGTGAATTAAGCTCTAGTTATCAGGTCACGCAGCAGAAGCTTGTGGACCGTGATTCAGGGTTAAGTATATCTATATCATAAACCCCTTGAAGCCTTAGAGGCTAAAACCTAACCCGGTTATGAGTTAATTAACCGTACTGAAGTTTAAACACTTCATAAGGTTGGTTACGCGGGCGTAACCCCTTTTAAGGGGGGTAGGGCGAGAAACCGCTTAGAGTATGTTTTACGTATTGGTGCGTAAACTACTATGTGCATAGCACAAAAAGAAATTGTTTTGATGATTGGAACTTATGTTACAAAACATAGGTACCCATTCATTGTGTAATAATGAGTATTGTGCATGAGTGATGCGAGTAACGAGTATGTAATATTTATGAAAAGAGGAGTAGAGAGACTCCTAGGGAATGAGAATCCCTATAGTATATGTCTAGTGAGATTAGACATGAGTTATGATGAGTATGAATCGGCATGAAACCGATGTGTAACCTAAGAGGGAGTGAGTTCCCTAGGTGATTTTATTTGAGAATGATTGATGGAGTGAGTTCCATCCTTTGGAGTTGTATGTTGTATGTTTTAAGTTGAGTAATAATTTGATAAATGAAGCCATAAGTATGGAATACCTAGGTAAAGTAGTGAAGCAATGAGAATCACAAATGACCTAAGTACTAGGAACTAGAGATTAATTGAAACGAATTGTTTCGTGAATATGACTAGAAAGAGTAAAAGATAGAAAACAAAAATGTTTGACTATCTGTGATTGTTTGAAACTGACGTGGGAGGTGGAACTTGATCTGCTAGCGATCAAGGGAAACCGAACACAAATTGGGGTGGAAGGATAGTTCAACACTGATGCTGATCACATCAGGGTTAGATGATTCCTGAAGCTCCCTATAGTGGTCACAAGTAATCACGCTAAGAAAAGATACAGCTACCATAAATCTGATTTGGAGTTGTGTGATGTTTTAAAAAGAATTTTCAAATAGATTTTGAAAAAGAATTTTCTTCAAGTATGAAGATGGAAACGAAAACTGGTTTTGAAACCGCTATCACCCGCCGATGGCTGAGCCTTAAGTCTTGATGACCGGTAGAACGGTGGGCGTGTATTAGTTTTGAAACCATTGCACCGTACGTGCGGCGGTCCTAAGTGACCGGTTGGGGCGGTGTCAGTGTGTGATTTTTCCAAAGGCAGTGGGACGGGGAGAGTACCCTGAGATGTTCCTGTGTTGAGTGAGTCAACCAGAGTGCCTGAGGATATGTATATGTGTAACGTTTTGATCAGAACCGAAGGGACCGTGGGCCAGAGAGAGTAAGTGCCCAGTAGTCATGAAACGGCCGTGAACCAGAAAGAATAAGTGTTCAACGTGACCGGTACCTGAGGGATCAGTAGTATATTACTCAATATGGAATCGAGGACTGTAGTGCCTTCTTGTCTTCGGACCGATTCCATGGAGAGAGTAAAAAGAGTATTTTTGATTGCTATACATGCTGTGATATGTGTGGTATGTGTAGTATGAAATGAGACAGACTTGTGGAGTCTGTAAGGTTATACATGTATTATAACCTTGGCATAGTACGCCATAAGAGTAACCATCTAGATTCACCAACTTTGAGGACAAAGTTCCTAAGGGGGGTAGATTTAATACCCCGGATCTAAAAATGGTGATTAAATTACTCTAATAAAATTATTAAGGGCCTAATGGTGCCTAAAGAGTATTGGTAAAAAGAATAAAACCAAAAGAAAAGAGAAAACGCTTGAAAAGCGAAAAACGCTAAAATGCGCGTTAAATGAGTATAAGAGATATATGATCTCGAGGGTCCGAGATGGATTCCTAAGGCTTAGTTAGGCCTAATTAGTATACGGGAATGATTCCCGAAGAAAACGGATCCAAATAATGGATTAAAACGCTAATTAAGCATAAAAGCACGTTTTTCGAGAAAACCCAAAACGTGACTTTAAGTGGTCAAATGGACCCGTAAAAATTATAGTTGATTAAATAACTATAATTAAGTATTAATGGAAGCTTAATAGCCATTAAAAATAAAGAAACAAGAAAAATCCGAAAAACGGGCCCGGTTGGTGAATAGTGCTAAACCGGGTAAATTATCGAGCGTTTCCTGTAAAAAAATGAAAAACGCTACCAGTTAGTATTTTGTGTGGGGCCGGTTTTAATTGGTACTCATACATACCTTTAAATAAACAAGCTAGTTTATTTAGTCACAAAAGGACAAATAATAAAGTAAGGGAGTGAATAGTTAAATGGGGCTTTAATACCCTCACTCCCCTATTCTCTTCTAACACTCACGGTAATTTCTTTCCCCACCAGAGCCTTCTTCTTCCTCCTCTGTCGATCGACGATTTCACAAGTGAGCACACAGCCCTCCTTCTTCCTCCATTAACTCACTCATCTCTTCACCAAACCTCACAAAAATACTACCGTTAGATTCGTATCGACGAGGGCTACGTTTTCCACCCTTCAAAAGCTTGAAACATTCATCTTCATCTCCATGGAAGTAGGCCATTTTAGAGCTTAAAGAAGTGTTTTTGAGTCTCCAACATCTTCTTGATACTCAAAGGTAAAAAGAAAGTCAAAAGCTCTTCATTTCTAGCTAGTTCTTCCAATTTTGGGAAATTCCCTCACGTTGAAATTTTTCCCCATGTCCAGCCGGTTCTTCTTGTTTTGAGGAGTGCTGGAACTTCACCATTTCGATTGCCTAGGCCCTTCACTTGGACACTCTAAGGTAATGTCAAAGTTAAGCCTTAAAAACTAGCTCTTAAATACTAGTTTTGTAAGGAGGGTTTGAATTAATAAGTTTGATATATGTGTATGGGGATATGATTGTAGTTGGCAATCTATGCCCCTTTGTTTTGATGTGGAAACATGAAGAGAAAGAGGGAACAAGAGAAAGAGGAAGAAGAGGGAGAAAACCGAAAAGGAGCAAGGTAAAAAGCTTACCTTGGGCTAGTTTTTATGTGACTTGTGAGTTAAATGATAGGTTGAATTAAGGACCTTGAACTTGAGTAGTAATGATACTACAATATTGTTAGTTGAATGAGATTGTTTTAATGTGGTTTAAGTGTGCAAACAAACCTAGGAAACTAAGCTAGTCATATGTGAGAACCATGGGAATGTTATGTGTTTATTGGTGCCTAAACAAAACAGGGGTGAAGATTGTGTTGTGAGTACATTAATGTGGTGAAAATGCTAGGGAAAGCAAGTAAGTGCTGTCAAAATTTACCTAGGAATGGAAAGTCTTGAGTGTTTTATGATGAGGAAGAGATTAGGTGTGCTTAAGAGGTTTAAGTGAGTAGTAATGGTTTGCAAAATCAAGCTAAGGAGAAGGGTGTATTAGGAGTAAAAATAATGTCATTTGAGTGCCAAGAATGACATTGGTGAGGGAAGTTTGAATGGTATAATGATGCAACCAAAATCTGTTACATGAAGTGAAGAAGACAAGAGAACTAGTTATGAAAGTGTAAGTGATTTTGAGTAAGAATTTGGGTAAGGGTTTCACCCATGAATTGATGAGTTTTAGAGCATGTTTTAAGGTGATTAAACATGTAGAAATATTGTGGAAAGATTAGGGAAAGGTTGGAGGTGGATTAAGGATTGAAATGGGGTTGAAAAACAATGTGAGTTGCAGGTTTTAGCAGGGTCCGGGACCTAGTCCATGGACAAGGACCCGGACCACCCCCTAAAATAAGGCCGAGACTGAACAATCAAGCTGGTCCGGGACTTGTGAATACCACAAACCTAGTTATGTTGTTTAAACACCTAAATAGGGTGTAATAAGACTAAAAGAGTCTTATAAACCTTAGTAAACAAATTTAAACAAAAGGAAACACAAAATGTGCTTTAAAGTCAATAAGAGCTAAAATGTGCTCTAAGCTTGGGATAAACTTGAGTAAGACCTAATGAGCTTACCAAGACCTCATTTATACTAATGAACTTATTAAACCAATTACCAAAGAAAACCAAGCTTGAAAACAAGTTAAAACACAAAATGTGCTTTAAGAAGTCTTAAGGCACGTTTTTGAAAAATTGTCTTGTAAATGAGTTTTGAATGGCTAAATGTCCATCATTACTCTTAAATATATGTGTACTATATAGTATCACATTTGGGTGGCTACATTAGTGGGAAATCAAAAATTTCACTTCTAAGTGCCTTGTTTAGGTGAATAGTACTTTTATAAGCTAGTTTATAACATATGTTGTATTAAGTAATTAAATTGACAAACAAAGACTAAAATGCCCTCATACTAGTAAAGGGGGCCGGTTTTCTAAGTGTGTGACTCACCACTCCTTAGTTGATAATAATAAGTAAGTAAAGAAAACTAATTAACTTACCTTTTTACTTTATAAGCATAAATATCTCCTTAAAGCAAATCCTATCTTCACTCTCATTTCTTTCCTTCATTCACACGGTTTCCCACCTCTCTTCTTCCTTCTTCCTTGTTCTCTCTCGGTAATACTACTACCACCATGGAAGTTCCAACTTTGACCACTTGCTAAACCTAGCTCACTTGTCCAAATCAAAAACAAAGACCACCAATCTCTTCCTCTCATCAAGCTCTTCATTTCTATCTTCTCAAAACTCCAAGAGCTCCATTTCGGTGCCAAGGTGTTCCACCATTGAAGGAGCTTGAGCTTATATTTTGACATATTGTTGATCTCCTTTGCTTCTAGGTAAGGAATCTCAAAGAAAAATCATGTTTCCTCCATGTTCTTACCTTAACCGAAAATACACATTGATATAGCTCTTTGTGTGACTTTGTTCTAGCTTCATTTCAACTCTTCATGGACTAGGTGGAGTCCTCTCTTGTTATATATTCAAACTCTCTTCAAAGATCAAGGTAAAACAACTACATTAATGTTTTTGAAACAATGTCAAATTAGGGTTTACAATGAGATGAAGCTTATAGCTTGAATACTCATTTTAATGTTTGTATATTGTTTAGAACTTGACAAGGAATCAAAATACCATACGGTTTTGTAAGGAAACAAGAAGGAAGTGTGGTGGAAAAAGAGGTAAATCTACTAACTTAATATTGTTTAATGCCTTAGGAGAAATGAGCTATAATTGCTTATTAAAACTACCTAAAGAGCACATGGTAAATGACCTAGTAAATGTTCTCAAGGAGACTAGTAAAATAACATATGTCTTGTTGTATGTAATCGCAGGTTAAAGGCATATATATTGTGGAAATTCAGTGTTTATGATTTAAGCACTTTAAGGGCCTAAGAGCCATGCATTTTAAGGGCCTAAGTGCCATGCAATTTAAGTTATGCACTATATTGTGATGTAGTGTGAATTTGGTGAAGTTGTGTAAGAAAGTGTTCTTGGTGTTCTTAGTGTTCTAGCATGATTAATGATGAAAATGATGTGCTAAGGTGTAACAGATGCTAGGAGAAACTATGTCGAAATTTAGAAAATGCATAAGGAGTTCAAGATGTTGTAAAGGAATTTTGATGAACTAGGAAGTGTTCTAGAGTGTAATAAGGACTTAGGCATGATCTTGAGGTTTTAGTATGTACCAAAGTCATTTTGGACTTAGATGAAGGCTTAGGCAAACTTTGGTAAAATAAGGAGGAAGTGTAAGCTTAGGAAAAAGGGATTTCAAGAATGACTTAAGGAGTTTTAGTTTGTAAGAAATGATGTTTGAGTAATGATGTTGTGTGGAAGGAATATCTTGATATAATGGTTAGTATAGGCATGAAACATCACTTGGGAACCTAAGGAGTAGATACTATAAGTGTTTAAAGGCTTAGAAATTGAGTATAATGGCACGTCCGAACTTCCGTCCGAACTTGGAAGCTCGGACATGCCCTGTTACGCTTACAGTTTTCTGGATTTTAGGTAGTGTCCGAACTACCGTCCGAACTTGGAAGTTCGGACGCACCTGTTATTTCTTAGGGATTATCCTCGAACTGTGTCCGAACTTCGGAAGTCCGGACACATGTTCGGACGTATGGATTTCTGGTTAGGATTTTCCTCGACTCATGTCCGAACTTCCGAAGTCCGGACACAAGTTCGGACATGTGTCTGTTTTCTGTCAAAAATCACGGCTTGTGTCCGAACTTGGAAGCTCGGACACAAGTTCGGACAGGCCACTGTATGGACCAAAAATTATTGTTTTGAGATGGGAATTGTTATCAAAAATAGTAGTTGGTTAGTAATGATATAATAAGGTTATATAATACATGTTAGGTGGGTTTTAAAGGCAATTAAAAGGATGAAAAGTTGTAACAAGTGTAAAGTAAAAGTAAACTAGTAGTGTTGAGTAGATAATGTTAACAATGGACTAGTGCGTTAATTAACCGACGTTACTAATGTGTTTAGGATTCTTCCAAGGTGGAAACCAGTCGAGGAAAGGACCGAGGTATGGTTTTCTTGCAGTCTGTTGCCTACCGGTTTACACCGGCTTGTGTGTTGTTTTTCTGTGTGTTTATGACTTTGTAAGATTAAACCATGTAAGAGTTTACAGTTGTTAAATATTATTATGTTGTTAAGTGTGACTCTCTCTTCCCTTGTGTGGGTCTAACAAGACTTGACCTAAGATTGTGAATTGTGTGTTGTGTTCAATGATGAACTACTAACAGGGCTAACGGGGGAAGTGAGGAGTCCGGTCTGTTCCGGCCACGCGTGTGGGTATGGGAGTCGATGTCATAACCGGTTTGATTCTCTCTGTATGTTATGGTTAAGTTTCCAATTTGGTTTCTAACCTTCCTTTAGCTTAACCAAGGCTATTTTACTGACTCACGTCGGGCCACAGGGGCATACTATGTGTTTTGTTTCGGTGTGCTTGGATCACTATATCCGAGGCACCTTGTGTTAAGTTAACCGTTCAATCTAACCGGACGGTAACGAGTTATGTAACGAGCTAAGTATGAGCGTGGCAACATTCTCTAGGCTCTCAATGGGGACTAACTGTGTTGGTTCTCATCCTAAAAGGAATTGTATGTTTGTGATGTGTGTTATGTTGTGTACAATACCTGTGTTATGTTATATATGTATGTGTTGTGTGTTTTAAAATAAATATCATGTCATCATGACAATTGGTTGCGCGTATCCCGGTAGCCGATGGGCTGCGCGTTAGCCATACCAGCAAAGGTGCTGACCCCCTCGGGGGCTCCATATTTTTATTGCAGGATGAGGATCGAAGAGGCAGAGTGGCTCTAGATCCTAGAGAGTAGTTTACTTTGGAGTACTTTTGGACGTTTGCCCGGGATGCGCCTGTGCTCCCGTGGCGTATTATATACTTGTTATGGTGGATTACAGTGATGGTATACAGTGAAGGATTTTGTAAACACTCGGTATTATGTTGATGTATTATATGGTTGTTAGTTCTATGCTCGGGAGTCTGATCATCAGACCGGTACAATTGTATTTATTCAGCCTTGTTAGCCACGTGGGTGGTTGACGGCATTGTAGCACCAATCGTTTAGTTACCGTTTAGTTGTTTATTTTCCGCTGCGATTCCAAGTATAGTTATGTGCGTAGTAGGGGTGTTACAAAAAGTGGTATCAGAGCGAAGTATCGCTCTGATGACTAGAATACCGAGCTTAGGAACATACCGAGTTAGGAAACCTAACTACAGATACCTAAGTGAACATATTTGGAAAGTTGACCACTAACTAAGTGTGGAGATACCTTATTATCGGGAAGCGTTACAATCGTTGGACCGATAAGTGTGCAAGCATAATGCTAATAAGATGTTCATATGAATACAGATGGCAGGTAGACCACGAGGTAGAGGCGCGGGCGCGGTACTGGAAGTATGGGTGACCAGGATGATGATACTACGGCACAGACCATGGCTGGGCAGTTGCAGCCGCCGTAGCTCAGCTGGTACCCGACTTAGTTGCTGCTATACAGCAAGGGCGACAGCCTGGAGTTCAGCCACCACCACCACGCCACGAGAGACCAATTGGGTCAAGGCGTTGGCTGATCTGAGGCCGCCATCATTCAGTGGGGAGAGACCGATCCCCATAAGCTCGAGGCATACATCTCCGAGATGGAGACCGCCTTCGAAACCCTAGCACCACCTGAGCAGGTCAAGGTACGACTTGCTGCTTATTACTTGAAAGGCTCGCACAAAACTGGTGGAAGCTTGTGCGCGAGGGTAGAGTTGCTGATCCGACGTTTCAGTGGAGGGAGTACACGGCTCTGCTGCGAGCCCAAATACTACCCTATACATGTGCAAGAGGCCAAGCGCCTGGAGTTGGACAACCTGAGACAAGGGATAAGATGACGGTAGATGAGTACTACTCAGCCTTCATCGGACTTATCCACCTGCTACCGGATCTGGGTTACTCAGACCGGATCCTTGTGAACCGTTTCTACAATGGACTGAACTATCGCCTACGCTACGGCATGGGGCCTACTGGATATACCACCTTGCAGGTAAAGGAACTTACAGTGTAATGTGAATAAGTGTGTACAATGTATTGATGTGTTGTGAGTTTATTTGGGGGCATAACTGACACCCTAAATATAGGAGTGCTATCATGCCGCTGCTATTGTGGAGATCACCGTCCGTCTGAGGGACGAGGAGAGTGCGCTCAAGCGCAAGGCTCAGAACGAGGGCCAAGGCACGCAAGGGCAGTGGGGAGAAGAATAAGAAGAAATCATACCCCCAGTCCCAGAAAGGACAGCAACAAGGTGGCAAGGGCCAGACCCAGACCACCACACTGAGGAGCCTCTGTAGCTCACCTATGCGTATGCGGCCAAGCCCCTACGTTCTTACCCACCTAAGGGTAATTGTCTAATCCTGTGTGATAAGTTAGAGTATATGTTAATAAGTTGTGAAACAAGTATTAATGGTGTATTGTGATAGCAGCTAGCACGGGCTCTGGACCGGAGCGCCACTATTACTGCAAGTGGTGCAACGGCGACCACCCCGGCAAGGACTGCAAGGGTAATGATGTTCAGTGCCGGTACTGTAAGAAGATGGGTCACCGCGACCATGAATGTTGGCAGAACCGAACAGTAGGAACTTCAGGCCCAAGGGGCAATGGAAGGGTAAGGCCACTGCGACCACCGATGGCCAGAAGACGGCGAACCAGCCACCCCCAGATCAGAGGTACACGGAGTCCAGAAGGGGAAGGGGTCGGGGTCCAACAAGGCCACCCTGAATGTGGTGGACCGGTCTGAGGCGCCAGGGCCCTCTCTAGACCAGGTACCGCCTAAATTGCTAAAAAATAAGTGTCTGCATACCGCATTCATGCATGTGTGTGAGTGGGTTTAATAAACAACCATGTGAGTAAATAAATGAAGTAAGTATAGTGTGAGATTTACCTAATTAGAGTACTCTAAACTTAAAGGAACTTTCAATATATGTGTATCCAATCCCACCCACACCAAACCCTGAAGAAACCGCCATCAACATCACCGACTTTCCATTGGAGCAATGTCAGGTTATCCAGCCAGGTATGATACTCTTAAATGGATACCTGACACCGGAAGCACAAATCCATATCATCAGACGATGCGACGAACTCGGAGAAAAACCCGGAGGGTTTTACACACCCGAATACCCGAACGGAGCAAGGATGCAATTGAAGATGATGTGCATGGGTAAGGACTGGAACCCTTACACCAAGTCATATCAAGAAGTTCGAGCTGAAGATGGAGCAACAGTATCAAGTATACCAGAGGAGTTCCATGCGGTCGTTAACCACGCCGTGGGAATTGCTCAACAAGTTGAAGCGGATTCAATTCCAAGTGTAAAAGCAGATTTATGCATTGTAAACTTCTACCAGAAAGGTGGACGGTTAGGTATACACCAAGACAAGGACGAGTCACCCGAGTCTCTAAGTAAGGGAGTACCCGTGGTGTCTTGGTCCATTGGTGATACCGCAGTGTTTGTGTATGGCGAGCAGAAGCGTGCTGACCTCGCAAAGAAGCTACTGCTGAAATCGGGAGATGTATTAATCATGGGTGGGCAATCAAGGATGCTATACCATGGCATCAGAAAGATCAAACTGAATACCGCACCGTCGGCAGTGATCAATGCCACACACATGAAACCCGGACGTTTGAATCTGACCTTCAGACAGTTTTAAGCCTTGTATAATTATGTGATAAACAGTATGTATTAAGGATGTTGTAAGTGTGAATCATGGCGACAGTATAAGCCAATGAATGTTGTAAAAAGGAGTGTGTTAATGAATAAAGTGGAGTTGTTTGAATCATATAAACCGTGTTGTTACCCAATACTTATTAGTTTGCCAATGAATTAGGCTGTGCACTCGGAACGGGAGGTATACTAAGTGTCTGCAATAAGGCAGAAGCCGGCAAGAGCGGCACGATCCTCACCGGTACCTTTCCAGTGAATGGCGTGGATGCATCGATCTTGTTCGACTCTGGAGCCTCACACACATTCATTTCGCTATCATTTGCGAAGAGGCTGGGGTTAGATGGTGAAGAGATGCCAGACTTCGTGGTTACTCTCCCGTCGAAAGAGCGGATCCGATGTACCCGCTACTACCGAGGTGCTATTGTTCAAATCAGGGGTGAAGAGTTTCCGATCGACTTGATAGAGTTCGACGGACTAGGCTTTGATGTGATTGTCGGGATGAACTGGTTGGAGCGGCACAAGGGCAGAATTCTGTGTGCCGAGCATCGACTGCTTCTTCGGAGTCCATCTGGGGTTACCATATCTTACCGCCAGAGGCCCAGGGAGCCTTCGACTCAGATCATCACCGCCATGGCTATGTATCACGAGTTACGACGAGGGAGTGATGTATACCTCTGCTATGTCCAGGACATAGAGAGAGACCCTGAGTTAGCCCAGATGTGCCGGTAGTGTCGGAGTTTCCTGATGTATTTCCTAAGGAACTGCCGGGCATGCCGCCAGCACGAGAGGTTGAGTTTGAGATTGATCTAGTTCCGGGCACCGGACCCATTGCGAAAGCACCTTACCGTATGGCTCCAGCAGAGATGACAGAGCTCAAGGAGCAGCTGAGAGACCTACTCGACAAGGGCTTTATCCGCCCTAGTGTGTCACCATGGGGAGCGCCGGTCCTCTTCGTGAAGAAGAAGGACGGTAGCCTCCGCCTATGTATTGATTATCGGGAGCTGAATGCTGTTACGGTGAAGAACCGTTACCCTTTACCACGCATCGACGATCTATTTGATCAGCTTAGGGGAGCATCAGTATTCTCCAAGATAGACCTACGTTCCGGATATCACCAGATTGCCATCCGTGACAGTGATATCGAAAAGACAGCCTTCAGAACTAGGTATGGGCACTATGAGTTCACGTTATGCCGTTTGGCTTGTCAAATGCACCAGCAAAGTTCATGGACTTAATGAACCGTTTGTTCCAAGATCAGTTGGACAAATCAGTGGTAGTCTTCATCGATGACATACTTGTGTATTCGAAATCGAGAGGTGAGCATGAAAGCCACCTGAGAGATGTATTGCAAACATTGAGAAAGAATCAGCTGTATGCTAAATTTTCTAAGTGTGAATTTTGGTTGAACCAAGTATCATTCCTTGGACATGTGATTTCTGAGGCCGGGATCGCTGTCGATCCGGCAAAGATAGATGCAGTGCGCACCTGGCCTAGGCCGAAGACAGTTACCGATATCAGGAGCTTCCTCGGTCTGGCAGGTTACTATAGGAGATTTGTGAAGGACTTCTCCAGTGTCTCGAAGCCGATGACTTCCTTGATGAAGAAGGATGCACCATTCGAGTGGACAGTCGACTGTGAGAGGGCTTTCGCGAGTCTCAAGGATGCTCTGACATCTGCACCGGTTCTGACATTACCAGACGGTCCAGATGGTTTTGAGGTCTATTGCGACGCATCAGGCAGGGGTATGGGTTGTGTGTTGATGCAACACGGGAAGGTCGTGGCTTACGCCTCCCGACAGCTGAAGAAGCATGAGGAGAACTACCCTACCCACGACTTAGAGTTGGGGGCCATTGTCTTCGCACTGAAGATATGGCGACATCACTTGTATGGGGTAAGTGTGACGATCTATTCTGACCACAAGAGTTTAAAGTACTTGTTCACTCAAAGAGTTGAACATGAGGCAAGAAGGTGGGTTGAATTTCTGAATGATTATGACATCAATTTACAGTACAAAGAGGGTAAGGCAAATGTGGTAGCTGACGCATTGAGTCGCCGAGCACACTCTCTCCATTCGCTAGTCTCTCATACTGGCTTGGTTGAAGAGGTGCGGAGTGCTCAGATGACGGATCAGTACATGATGGAGATTAGACAGAAGCTTATTGATGGCACATTCGAGGGTCAGAAGTATGACTTCAGACTCCACGATGATGACCTGATTAGGCTTAATGGCAGATTGTGTATACCCAGGAGTAGCGCTGAGCTGAAGGAGCGCATATTGAGTGAATCCCACTGTTCTACTACTTCGATTCACCCCGGAGCTTCAAAGATGTATAAAGGTATGAAAAGATATTTCTGGTGGGCTGGAATGAAAAAGGATGTGAATGACTATGTGTTGAGGTGTCTCACTTGTCAGAAGGTCAAGTTTGAGCACCGACGGCCTGGTGGTATGGTGCAGCCAATGCCAGTGCCGGAGTGGAAGTTCCATGACATATCTATGGACTTCGTAGTAGGGCTTCCGCCTACAAGGGGAGGTCTGAATATGATTTGGGTGGTAGTTGACCGACTGACCAAGGTGTCTCGATTCATTCCGATGAAGGACACCTGGAAAGTGGCAAGATTGGCAGAAATTCGATAAAGAATTGTAGACATCATGGTGTACCAAAGACGATGTATCGACAGAGATACCAGATTCTTATCCAGATATTGGAAGTCTACACGAGAGGCACTTGGTACTGAACTGAAATTGAGCACGGCGTTTCACCCACAGACCGATGGTCAGAGTGAGCGCACCATACAGACACTTGAGGATATGCTACGTGCATGTGCACTTGACTTTCAGACCAGCTGGATTGATAAGTTACATCTGATCGAGTTTAGCTACAACAACAGTTATCATGCATCGATCAAGATGTCTCCCTTCCAGGCATTGTACGGTAGACCATGCCGCACGCCATTATGCTGGGATGAGTCGAGTGAGACGGTCATTATAGGACCAGAGTATCTTGAGCAAGTTCAGGCAGAAGTTCGCCAGATCAGGGATAATATGAAAGCAGCTCAGGATAGACAGAAGTCGTACGCAGATGTGCGCCGACGTGACCTGGAGTTCGCCGTGGGCGATCAGGTATTTTTGAGAGTATCCCCCATGAAGGGAGTATTTCGTTTTGGCCAGAAGGGCAAGTTGAGCCCGAAGTATGTGGGCCTTATGTTGTGACGGAGCGGATCGGCCCGGTAGCTTATAGACTTGATTTACCCGCCGAGCTGGGCAAGGTACATGATGTATTTCATGTGTCCCAGTTGAAGAAGTATATGTCTCATCCGTCTCATGTGCTTCAGCCTGAAAGGCTAACTTTAGAGCCGACCATGCGATCAGTGGAGACTCCGGTACGGATTCTGGACACTAAGACTCGAGACACTCGCCATAAGTCTGTGAGACTGGTGAAGGTTCTCTGGTCTAACCAGGACGTTGAGGAGGCCACTTGGGAGCTGGAAGATAAGATGAAGGCGAAGTACCCGTCGTTGTTTACTTCTTAGGGTTTGTATGTATAGGGTACGGGGCGTACCCCTATTTAAGGGGGGTAGAGCCGTTTCGGTTATGTGTATGACATGTATTTGTATACATTGTCTGTGTGTATTGTCATGTTGTTAATGTTACAGACCGCTGAGTCTGAATGATGTTGTGATGTTTTGTTGTTTGGACCATGTGTCCGATATGATGTAAGATGTTGTTAATGTGATATAGAAGTGTTGTTGATATGTGTTCTCATGTTCTAATGTTTAAGTTATGTGGAAGTATGAACTTTGGGGACAAAGTTCTTTTAAGGGGGGTAGATTGAAATACCCCAAACCTAGTTATGTTGTTTAAACACCTAAATAGGGTGTAATAAGACTAAAAAGAGTCTTAGAAACCTTAGTAAACAAATTTAAACAAAAGGAAACACAAATGTGCTTTAAAGTCAATAAGAGCTAAAATGTGCTCTAAGCTTGGGATAAACTTGAGTAAGACCTAATGAGCTTACCAAGACCTCATTTATATACTAATGAACTTATTAAACCAATTACCAAAGAAAACCAAGCTTGAAAACAAGTTAAAACACAAAATGTGCTTTAAGAAGTCTTAAAGCACGTTTTTGAAAAATTGTCTTGTAAATGAGTTTTGAATGGCTAAATGTCCATCATTACTCTTAAATATATATGTGTACTATATAGTATCACATTTGGGTGGCTATATTAGTGGGAAATCAAAAATTTCACTTCTAAGTGCCTTGTTTAGGTGAATAGTACTTTTTATAAGCTAGTTTATAACATATGTTGTATTAAGTAATTAAATTGACAAACAAAGACTAAAATGCCCTCATACTAATAAAGGGGGCGGGTTTATAAGTGTGTGACTCACCACTCTCTAGTTGATAATATAAGTAAGTAAAGAAAACTAAGTAAACTTACTTTTTACTTTATAAACATAAATATCTCCTAAAAGCAAATTCTATCTTCATTCTCATTTCTTTCCTTCATTCCACGGTTGCAAACACCTCTCTTCTTCCTTCCTTGTTCTCTCTCGGTAATACCACTATCACCATGGAAGCTCCAACTTTGACCACTTGTTAAATCTAGCTCACTTGTCCAAATCAAAAACAAAGACCACCAATCTCTTCCTCTCATCAAGCTCTTCATTCCTATCTTCTCAAAACTCCAAGAGCTCCATTTCGGTGCCAAGGTGTTCCACCATTGAAGGAGCTTGAGCTTGTATTTTGACATATTATTACTCTCCTTTGCTTCTAGGTAAGGAATCTCAAACAAAAATCAAGTTTCCTCCTTGTTTTTGTAATGTCCGAAAATACACATTGATATAGCTCTTTGTGTGACTTTGTTCTAGCTTCATTTCAACTCTTCATGGACTAGGTGGAGTCCTCTCTTGTTATATATTCAAACTCTCTTCAAAGATCAAGGTAAAACAACTACATTAATGTTTTTGAAACAATGTCAAATTAGGGTTTACAATGAGATGAAGCTTATAGCTTGAATACTCATTATAATGTTTGTATATTGTTTAGAACTTGACAAAGAATCAAAATACCATACGGTTTTGTAAGGAAACAAGAAGGAAGTGTGTTGGAAAAAGAGGTAAATCTACTAACTTAATGTTGTTTAATGCCTTAGGAGAAATGAGCTATAATTGCTTATTAAAACTACCTAAAGAGCAAATGGTAAATGACCTAGTAAATGTTCTCAAGGAGACTAGTAAAATAACATATGTCTTGTTGTATGTAATCGCAGGTTAAAGGCATATATATTGTGGAAATTCAGTGTTATGATTTAAGCACTTTAAGGGCCTAAGAGCCATGCATTTTAAGGGCCTAAGTGCCATGCAATTTAAGTTATGCACTATATTGTGATGTAGTGTGAATTTGGTGAAGTTGTGTAAGAAAGTGTTCTTGGTGTTCTTAGTGTTCTAGGATGTTAATGATGAAAATAATGTGCTAAGGTGTAACAAAATGCTAGGAGAAACTATGTCGAAATTTAGAAATGCATAAGGAGTTCAAGATGTTGTAAAGGAATTTTGATGAACTAGGAAGTGTTCTAGAGTGTAATAAGGACTTAGGCATGATCTTGAGGTTTTAGTATGTACCAAAGTCATTTTGGACTTAGATGAAGGCTTAGGCTAACTTTGGTAAAATAAGGAGAAGTGTAAGCTTAGGAAAAAGGGATTTCAAGAATGACTTAAGGAGTTTTAGTTTGTAAGAAATGATGTTTGAGTAATGATGTTGTGTGGAAGGAATATCTGATATAATGGTTAGTATAGGCATGAAACATCACTTGGGAAACCTAGGGAGTAAATACTATAAGTGTTGGAGGCTTTGGAGGAAATTGGTTAAGTGTTAAAGGCTTAGAATGAGTATAATGGCACGTCCGAACTTCCGTCCGAACTTGGAAGCTCGGACATGCCCTGTTACGCTTACAGTTTTCTGGATTTTAGGTAGTGTCCGAACTACCGTCCGAACTTGGAAGTTCGGACGCACCTGTTATTTCTTAGGGAATTATCCTCGAACTGTGTCCGAACTTGGAAGTCCGGACACATGTTCGGACACGAGGATTTCTGTCTAAATTTTCCTCGACTCATGTCCGAACTTCCGAAGTCCGGACACAAGTTCGGACATGTGTCTGTTTTCTGTCAAAAATCACGGCTTGTGTCCGAACTTGGAAGCTCGGACACAAGTTCGGACAGGCCACTATATGGACCAAAAATTATTGTTTTAAGATGGGAATTGTTATCTAAAAATAGTAGTTGGTTAGTAATGATATAAAGGTTATATAAGACATGTTAGGTGGGTTTTAAAGGCAATTAAAAGGATGAAAAGTTGTAACAAGTGTAAAGTAAAAGTAAACTAGTAAGTGTTGAGTAGATAAGTAACAATGGACTAGTGCGTTAATTAACCGACGTTACTAATGTGTTTAGGATTCTTCCAAGGTGGAAACCAGTCAAGGCAAGGACCGAGGTATGGTTTTCTTGCAGTCTGTTGCCTACCGGTTACACCGGCTTGTGTGTTGTTTGTTTTTCTGTGTGTTTATGACTTTGTAAGATTAAACCATGTAAAGAGTTTACAGTTGTTAAATATATTATGTTGTTAAGTGTGACTCTCTCTTCCCTTGTGTGGGTCTAACAAGACTTGACCTATGATTGTGAATTGTGTGTTGTGTTCAATGATGAACTACTAACAAGGGCTAACGGGGGAAGTGAGGAGTCCGGTCTGTTCCGGCCACGCGTGTGAGTATGGGAGTCGATGTCATAACCGGTTCGATTCTCTCTGTATGTTATGGTTAAGTTTCCAATTTGGTTTCTAACCTTCCCTTTAGCTTAACCAAGGCTATTTTACTGACTCACGTCGGGCCACAGGGGCATACTATGTGTTTGTTTCGGTGTGCTTGGATCACTATATCCGAGGCACCTTGTGTTAAGTTAACCGTTCAATCTAACCGGACGGTAACGAGTTATGTAACGAGCTAAGTATGAGCATGGCAACATTCTCTAAGCTCTCAATGGGGACTAACTGTGTTGGTTCTCTTCCTAAAAGGAATTGTATGTTTGTGATGTGTGTTATGATGTGTACAATACCTGTGTTATGTTATATATGTATATGTTGTGTGTTTTAAAATAAATACCATGTCATCATGACAATTGGTTGCGCGTATCCCGGTAGCCGATGGGCTGCGCGTTAGCCATACCAGCAAAGGTGCTGACCCCTCGGGGGCTCCATATTTTTATTGCAGGATGAGGATCGAAGAGGCAGAGTGGCTCTAGATCCTAGAGAGTAGTTTACTTTTGGAGTACTTTTGGATGTTTGCCCGGGATGCGCCTGTGCTCCCGTGGCGTATTATATACTTGTTATGTGGATTACAGTGATGGTATACAGTGAAGGATTTTGTAAACACTCGGTATTATGTTGATGTATATATATGGTTGTTAGTTCTATGCTCGGGAGTCTGATCATCAGACCGGTACATTGTATTTATTCAGCCTTGTTAGCCACGTGGGTGGTTGACGGCATTGTAGCACCAATCGTTTAGTTACCGTTTAGTTGTTTATTTTCCGCTGCGATTCCAAGTATAGTTATGTGCGTAGTAGGGGTGTTATCATTAAGTAAATAACTAGCTGAAAACATAAAAAAGAGCAGAGCGTGGTATGTCATCAAGCCGTAATAATAATAATTTTTGTTGGCTTGGCCATATCTGTACAGGTTGACCTCCAAGTTTACAATCTTCTTTCAAATTAAAAGTACTTAGCATGACCATTTGTAAAACAAACAAAAATCTGTGAGCAGGGACTATTTCCATGCCAGTGGTTGAAAGTTGGTTGATGACGACGTGAAGGTGCATATATCATTTCAATTACCCGTTATTGCAGTATGCCTGATTTACTTTTGCTCTGTTCCACTAGATGAGCTGTGTTGATTTTCTACTAAAACAATAAGAGGTAGAAGATGTACAAAAATCTGTACTTCTACTCAAAGCACACGTATCATTACTAAAAATGAGATCGAACGGCATCGTTTGGAATATGTTTGTACCTTTCGTTTGATTCAGCTATGGGGAAATAATATTATTCTATGTTTGTTTGACCTGCAATATATATGTATCATTTTGTGGTGAGCTGTTGTGTTACTCATTTGTTCACTGCCTGCCTCCGAACTTCAATTATAGTATTACCATGCTTTCTGTTATAGATTTTGAAATTAATGTTTTCATGAGGCTGGTGAAGTTATGTGACAGTTAAAGGCAATGTTTTTTGATTTGAAGTTGCTTCTTGTATAGTGTAGTTTCATCTTCTGTTAAACTAGTTGTGTTTTCTTTTGCAGATTTGGAAGTAGTTGGATTCAAGGGACATGGAGCTCACAATTGAAGAATATGTGCAAATGTGAAAATGTTGTCATAGTGATCATAAAATTGAATACTTTAAACTTTTGGTAGGATATGGGTGTTGTAGTATTCGAATTCTTATGAGAAACGTCTTATAGTTTCTTTCTTATAGAAACATTTGCTAGTTATGAAGACTATTTTGTTACTATGGATAAAACTACTTTATATAGCACTTTATAAAATGGCACTAGTGTTTTAGCTATTAGGTGATAGTTGCTTATATATTGTAGGATGGGTGGCTAACTCAAACCAATCAAAGGTGTGAGTCTAAGGATTGGTTTGACTCAATCAGCCTTCTTAACTGAGAAGCACTCTGTGAGATAGAGGCACTCAATCGAATTAACTAAACTAAGGTTGCGGAAGACTTTTGCGGTAATTGTAGCGAAATGATGAAAGGAAAGAAGGACTCTGTGGAACTCAGCAAGATACACAAATAAGCTATTTCATTTCCTGGTCAAATAAAATAACTTACAAATGCCCACTAAGTAGAAAGGATCTACTTAGCAGTTTTCACTCACTCACCCAAACACACTTTCTAATCAGAACAATGATAAGTGTAGTGAAACTAGGATCTTCCTAGGTAGAGTCTATCTAACGGCGCTAACTAACTTGGTACTTAATCTCTCTCTCCTTCTGGCTTACAATGTGATTCTCTTTCTCTCTCTAAGCTCTGAAATAATCCTCAATGAAAGCACACAGAAAAACTAACTATTACACATCTTATTTATACTCTAAGTACAACAGCAAGTCGAAGGAGTTAGTTCCGAAAATACCGGAACTTACTTAGTGGGCAACTTCCAACGGCTCTTAAGTGGTCTTCTTACTTGGGCCGTGATCTTCGGATGTTGAGGAAGACCCTCATAACCGTTGTGGCACTTAAGACATTCCGAGTTGACTCCTGATTTTCCGCAACAGCACGAGAGAGTCTTTGAGGTCTTCTTTGTTGCGCCGGACTCTATCGAAGAGGATCACTCTTTGTGTCTGTCAAGTGATGATTGACTCTGTCGCAGTGAAAGGCTATCTCTGCAACACTCCGATGTCCCAACAATTCCCCCTTGTTGCTGATGATAGCAAACCTTCGTGAATCCCGATGGAGTCAATCCTGAAAATAGAAACACAAGGACTAGGGGAACCGACCCTGTCAAAGTTCCCCCTTAATAGCAGCAGTAGCAACTAAATTCAAGGACTCTATTTACGTTCCCCTTGATCGGAGAGGGACTCCAGGCAAGCAAACGATAAATAAGCAGTGTAATAGGCAGGATAGTATATAAGGCAGTCAAAAACACTAGACCACATGGTCCAGCAGCGCAATCCAAAAAGCAGTTTAAAAAGCAATAGAATAACCCGTACACCAGACGGGATTCACCGCTTCCCCCTTTTGCTTTCATCGGAGGGGAAGCCCACAGTATCACAAAGTCAGTCAAAGTATGCACAAAAAAACCATTAAAAGTGTTTAGAACTTAAAAGCAGCCTAAGTTCTAACATACACACACGTCATTCTAAGGGATTGGTTTAAGGTGGAGTGGATGTCAAGGAGTTGGTCTTGCAAGGCCGTCACTGTCGTCTCTATCCCGGTGAGTCGGTCCATCATCCGCTTCTGGCCCTGAATCAGCTCGGCTGCATGCGCAATGAGGCGCTCCACTTTCTCCAGGAGGGGTTGGAGTGAAGCTTGAGGGACTGCCTCTTGAGAAGTGGATGTCCCCGCCGTCGTTGGAGTAGATGGTGGGGGCAGCAACTTTGATTTGTCGATTGAAGTCAGCCGATTCAGATACCGCAGGTTGATGGTGTCTGCCTCCTCGATGGACTCTGGCGTCGAAGTCGCCAAGGGTACCTGAAAGAATTGGAATATGCGAGGCAACCAGAACACGTACCCCAGGGAGTGTTTTGGGGTGTCGACCGACTGGGCTAGGTGATGGAGAATTATATGAGCCAGATTGATAGAGTGACGATTGATGATACAGTACATTATGGTGAGGTCCAAGCAGTTGACCATGAGATTTCCTTCCTTCCTTGGACAATGTTTTTGATGACCAGAATGTGAAGGAGTTGGTGTAAATTGCAGAGATCGCCACGGGGTATGGGAGAGCCAATCTTTTCTTGGAGGAGAAAAAGTGATAGATTTTATTTTGTGGGACCCCGGGAATCTCAGGAAGAAATCCTTTCTCATAGAATGACAGGCCAGTAGCAGGAACGCCAAGAACTTGGGACAATTTTGCAAGATCGAAGAAGATTGGGGTAGAATTAACAACAGACTGAGCAGCACCGTTTCGGATGACTGCAGAATGGTTATATCGTGAGTTGATAGAACTGGTGTAATTAATAAAAGAAAGAAATTAAAACTCAAAATATCCATTGGGCTGCAAATAAAACCCGGTCGCAGTAGTATAGTAAACAGAAGCGGCCGGGGTCAAACCGTGGGACTTATAGCGAGATAAAATAGTTCCTAAGCTTGTCACAAAAGGGGGGAAGTTAATTGACTTGTTTTAGAGAAATTAAAAAAACAGGAAAGATAACTAAGTGCAGATGAATTAAATGGAACTCCGGGTTCAGGTTTATATAAACTGATTAATTATGCTATCCCTACCGTTAAATATGATAGTTTGGCAAAAATTCCTGTTATTATCTTAAGGACTAAGTCATAGACTCATAAGAACTCGTTTACCAGAAAATGCTCGGTCTAATCAAGGTTCGAGCAATACTTATGTAAACGGACGTTAAATTCGAGGAATTATATTGCATCTGAAAATACTAACCTATTAAATCATAATAAGCTTTCTCCAGATTTACGGCTTAATTAACCTGTCTATTTATCACCGGTCTGATCAAAATAGATTGGAAAGCATTTTAATAAATTCATGTAATTTATTTAAATGGCGAGTGATAAACTTTAAACGTAACAAACTGTTATTTATTTTAACCGGTAGAAATATTGATTACTGTAGACTATATATTGTGAGTGGTTAGAACTGGTGTAATTAATACAATTGAGAAAGAAATTAATACTCAAAATATCCGTCGGGCTGCAAATAAAACCCGGTCGCAGTAGTATAGTAAGACAGAAGCGGCCAGGGTCAAACCGTGGGACTTATAGCGAAATAAAGTAGTACCTAAGCATGTCACAAAGGGGGGAATTAATTGACTTGTTTTTGAGAAAATAAACAACAGATCAAATTAACTGAGTGGAAGAATATATTAAACGGGACTCCGGGTTCAGGTTTGTATAATCTGATTAATTATGCTATCTCTACCGGTTTATTATAATAGTTTGGCAAAGTTCTGTTATTATCTTGAGGACTAAATCATAGACTCATAAGAACTCGTTTACCAGAAAATGCTCGGTCTAATCCAGGTTCGAGCAGAACATATGTAAACGGCGGTTAAGTGCGAGGAATTATATTTGCATCTGAAAATACTAACTTATTAAATCATAATAAGCTTTCTCCAGATTTACGGCTTAATTAACCTGTCTATTTATCACCGATCTGATCAAAATAGACTTAGAAAAGCATTTTAATAAATTCATGAAGATTTATTAAAAAGATGAGAGAAAACTTTAATCGTAACAAACTGTATTATTTTAACCGGTAGAAATATAGATTACATAATTAAACAAACTATAAATTAACCTTTGCCCGGAGTAAATCCTCTTAGCCCAACGTCATTAAAAAGACAGAATAAGAAGTAAAAGAAATCATCTGGGAAAGATAATTAATTTAGTTCCACTATCTTGACTGCTAATATTTGGGCAGAGGTTGGACAGAACAACGGTATAGAAATGGAATGTTTTTATGGAATGAAGAGTTGTATGGATTTTATGTGGATAATATGTGGATGAGATGTATGATTTTGGAGAGTTTTATGGTATTTTTATGGAAGGAAAATGGCATAAGTTTGGGGTGGAATGAGATATGATTTAATGGAGGTTTGGAGGTGTATTTATAGAGAAATATAGGGTAAATGGGGTGGTAAGGCGGTGGTAAATGCGTGTGAAGAGATAAGGATTTTATCTCTTCACACGGCTCCTTTCTTGCTGTCAAAATAGCAGTGTCCGGACCACTGTCCGGACCAGGTGGTCCGGACGAGGTCGATTTATTTCTCGGGCGCGCTGGCATGTTGGTCCGGACCAGGTGATTCGGACACTGGTCCGGACCAAAATTCATTTGCCTCTAAAATGTTCGTTTTAGCTCCGATTTGATCCCCGTTTTCGCCTACGCGTTCGTCTCTTCGTGTACTTTGCTCCTAGATTTGTTTTCCTCTTGTTTAACCAATAAATTTGTGAGATAATCAATAAAACATAACTAGAGGAAAAACTAACCAAAGTGGAGAAATGAGCAGAAAAAGTGCTAATATAATATATGAAATACACCTATAAAACATGCTCATTTGGACACTTATCACACCCCCACACTTATCTTTTTGCTTGTCCTCAAGCAAAACCATGTACCCAATTAAGTAGGGAATGCTCAATACTAACAAATATTATTATGAAGGGTAGGATAAAGAGGTGAACAGTACATGATCTTTAACTTTTTGAGGAGTGTGATCCATCAACTGCTGGTGGCATAGGTGTGCTCAAGGAAAAATAAAATTAGAGTTTCGGGGTATGATCCAAGGTACTTCAATGCTTCTTTGTTTAGGTGACTCCGAGAACTTTTACCATGGCCAACTTCTCTCAAGAATGGGCATTGAGGAGTAAACAAAAGGAAAAATAGATCCATGCATATATTTCACTTTTGCATAAGGGATGAGAAGATAAAAATGTAGGCATCACGCCTTTGTATTTAAGAACACTCAACTCTCTTTGTTGGTTGCCAATGGTGTCTCGCAAGTCCCTTCTTTATTTTATGTATATTTTTTTAACAGAGAAGCACCCCTTAGCAATCCCTAAGAGAGAAGACAGAAAGAACCCTGAGCAATAAAAATCCAACCATTTGCAGATTATTTGATCACACCGCATAAAAATGCTCCTCAAAAGTGATAAAATGAAAATTTTTAAATTTGTACCATTTATCCCACAATTCATAATAGTTTTATTCATAAAGAGAACAACCTATATTAGCAGGGTCCATAATTTTAATTTTTGAACAAATGCAAGATAAGCAGAGAGATTTAAACATTTTAAGCAAAAAATGCCCTGAAAAGGCTCTTCCCCCACACTTAAGTTCAAGCAATGCTCTCATTGCGTAGATGGAATAAAAATAATAGGGCATGCAATTAATAAAGGAAAGAGTGTACTCCCTAGATTTCGTAGAGTGTGTAGAGCTCCCCCACACTTGAGTGCAGCTGTGGGATGTCATGAATTGAACCTGTCAAGAATATTCTACACAGCGAGAAGAACTCAAGTGAAACCCGCATTTTATTATAACAAATAAAAGGGAAATATAGTAAAAAAGAAAACAACATTAAATTAAAGGAAAGACAAAAGATAGATAGTGGGTTGCCTCCCACCAAGCTGCCCGGGTTTAACGTCTCTAGCTAGACGTATTTGACCAAGCTTTAGGTTAGAGAAGAGTTTGAGGGCGAATTGTCCTGCTGTTCTTGGACAAAATAAGTTGTAAATAGGTCAGTTGAAATATCAGAATGAGAATTATACCTTTTAAGACGTGCCCCGTTGACCTTGAAAGTTTCGCCTTGTTTGTTTTGGAGTTCAAAGGCACCGTATGGAGTCACACTAACAATCTGGAAAGGCCGGCCCAATGAGACTTGAGTTTCCCAGGGAAGATCCTTAATCTTGAGTTATATAAGAGAACCCAATCACCAATTTCGAAGTCCCTCTTGAGGATCATCCTGTCATGGAACTTCTTGGTGCGCTCCTTATAAATCTTTGCATTTTGGTAACCTGATCTCGCAGCTCTTCTAATTCGGTAAGTTGGAATTTCCTTTTCTCTCCTGCAGAAGTTATGTCAAAGTTTAAGGCCTTGATTGCCCAATATGCCTTATGTTCCATCTCTACAGGCAGGTGGCATGCTTTCCCATAGACAAGCTTAAAAGGAGACATCCCGATGGGAGTCTTGAATGCAGTGCGGTAAGCCCAAAGCGCATCATCCAGCTTAAGTGCCCAATCCTTTCTTGATGAGTTAACCGTCTTCTGGAGAATCCATTTTAACTCACGGTTCGAAACTTCTGCTTGGCCGTTTGTCTGGGGGTGATAAGGTAAAGCTACCTTGTGACGTACCCCGTACTTACCCATAAGCGCTTCAAATAAACGGTTGCAGAAGTGAGATCCTCCGTCACTGATAATAATTCTAGGCACGCCAAAACGGGTAAAGATGTGCTTCTTAAGGAACCTGGTTACTGTCTTTGCATCAGCATGATGACAGGGTATGGCTTCTACCCATTTCGACACGTAATCAACTGCCACTAAAACATATTAGTGGCCCTGCGAGGAAGGGAATGGTCCCATAAAATCAATGCCCCAACAATCAAAGAGCTCCACTTCTAGTATTCCTTGTTGTGGCATTTCATGTCTCCTCGATGTGTTACCCATTTTCTGACAATTATCACATTGTTTGCAGAATTGGTACACATCTTTATGAAGGGTCGGCCAATAAAATCCTGAGGCCAGGATCTTAGCTGCGGTCCTCGTGGGTCCATGGTGACCTTCGGCTTCCCGAGAGTGACAAAAATGTATGACGCTTGAAACCTCATCTTCCGGGAGACATCGTCGAATCAACCCATCAGCACAAACTCGGAACAAATATGGATCCTCCCAGAAATAATGCTTTGAGTCAGAAAGAAATTTCTTCTTCTGGGGGTAGGATAAATCATAGGGTACTGTTCCGGAGACTAAATAATTGGCCAGGTCTGCATACCATGGCTCTTGTACTTTGGTGATTGAAAAGACAGTCTCATCGGGGAAGAATTCGTTGATAGGTACACTATCTGTAGGAGTTACCAATCTGGAGAGATGGTCAGCGACGACATTCAATTTCCCGCTCTTGTCTTTGACTTCGATGTCAAACTCTTGAAGTAGAAGAATCCAGCGCAACAAGCGAGGCTTGGCTTCTTGTTTTGCAAATAGATATTTGAGAGCGGAGTGGTCTGTGTGCACTATGACTTTGCTTCCCCACAAGTACGACCTGAACTTATCAAGGGAGAAGACTATAGCCAGAAGCTCTTTTTTCTGTAGTCGTATAGTTCTTCTGGGCGTCGTTAAGTGTCCTGCTGGCATAAGCAATCACTCTTAAAATTTTTCTTTTTTCTGGCATAGAGCTGCCCCCACTGCGTAGTTACTTGCATCACACATGATCTCAAACGGAAGAGACCAATCAGGTGGTATGACAACAGGTGCTGACACCAATTTTTGTGTTATAGTTTGGAAAGCAGCTGAACACCTTTCATCAAAATGAAACGGGGCATCTTTCTGTAGCAGGTCGGTCAATGGTTTGCTGATTTTTGAGAAGTCTTGTATAAACCGCTGATAAAATCCTGCATGCCCTAGAAACGCTCGTATGTCTTTAACAGTAGTTGGTGCCGGTAACTTCTCGATAACCTCTACCTTGGCTTTATCCACCTCTATTCCTTTAGCTATATTTTATGTCCAAGGACAATTCCGTCCTTGACCATAAAATGACATTTCTCCAAGTTTAAAACGAGATTTGTATCCTCACACCGTCCTAGGATCAAATCAAGTTGTGCCAAGCATTTATCAAAACTAGAGCCATAGACCGAGAAGTCGTCCATAAAGACCTCTATGCTCTGTTCGATGAAATCAGCAAATATTGCTTGCATGCATCTCTGGAAGGTAGCAGGGGCATTGCATAGGCCGAAAGGCATTCATCTGTAAGCAAAGGTACCGTATGGACAAGTGAAGGTGGTCTTGTCCTGGTCCTCTGGTGCAATTGGTATTTGGAAATACCCTGAGAACCCATCTAAAAAGCATAGTACTCTTGCCCTGCTAGTCGTTCCAACATCTGATCGATAAAGGGGAGAGGGAAATGATCCTTTCTGGTTGCCAAGTTTAAACGCCGATAGTCGATACACATGCGCCAACCTGTGATCTTTCTTTGAGGGATAGTCTCTCCCTTATCATTAATAACAGCTTCGATGCCCCCTTCTTCGGGACAACTTGAACAGGACTGACCCATGGACTGTCAGAAATTGGATAAATGATGTTCGCGTCAAGGAGTTTCAGATACTCCTTTCGAACTACCTCCTTGAGGTTAGGATTCAGCCGACGTTGGGGCTGCCTGATAGGCTTGTAGTTTTCCTCCATATAGATATGGTGCGTGCAATAGGAGGGATCAATTCCTTTGATATCAGCAATAGTCCACCCGATTGCTGTCTTGTGCTTCTTTAATACCTCAAGTAACCTTGTGTCCTCCCCGGAATTCAGAGAAGAGGTGATAATGCAGGATGGTCAGGATGGTCATTTCAGCAGGAAGGCATACTTGAGGTAGAGGGTATTTCTTTAAGCTCGAGTTCAGGTGGCTGCTCCACTGAGGGAATGGATTTTTGAGGTATTCTGTCAAGTATTTCGATTGGTGGCCGGTAGGCTTGATAGCCAGCCCTTCCTTTCTCTACATGCGCCAACATGGCGTTAACTTCTAGATCCTCCACCTTTTCTTCTAGAGAAGTAAATAATACTCGCTCTAGTGGTTCAGTTTCAGCTTCCAGGGTGGAAGATGGGGAATACATGTCCTCATCTGTAGCAAAATCACTTTCCTCCTCCTCATCATCTGTGAATCCCACTGCCTTAGCATGAGGAGAAAAGTTAGAGCTTTTCTTCATTTTCTGCATGTCGAATTCAATCGTTTCATCCTCGTACCGCAGAGTGATTTTCCCGTCGTGGACGTCGATGATGGCTTTGGCGGTACTTAGAAACAGTCGTCCTAGAATCAAGGGAACCTCAACATCATCATCCATTTCTAGAATGACGAAGTCGGCTGGAAATATAAAGCGAGATACTCCAACTACCAGATCCCGGACTATGCCCATGGGTTTGATCTCTGATCTGTCTACTAGTTGGAGTTTGAAAGGAACCGGTTGCATTTCTCCTTCTTTTACTTTCAAGAAGGTGGCATATGGCATGATATTAATGCTGGCTCCTAGGTCGCATAGACCACTTCCACAGTCTATCCCACCAATAAAACACGGGATCACGAGATTTCCCGGATCTGTTTGTTTTGGAGGAAGTGCTCGAAGAAGGGCCGCAGAGCATTCTTCCGTGAGGTGCACTGTTCTTTTCCAGGTTTCTTCTTCTTCTTTATCAAGAGATCCTTTAGGAATTTGGCGTAGTTAGGCATCTCTTGCAAGGCATCAATTAGAGGTATGTCGAGGGTCAGTTTCTTGAAAATACTCAAGAATTTGGAGAACTGCTCATCTAGGTGTTTCTTTTTCATTCTGTTTGGAAAAGGGAGTTCACTGTTTTTATGAGTGGAAGTTGGGATGTCGATTGTAACTCGAGATGAGGTGGAGTTGCAGGAGTAGGAACTTGGATTTCTGAGGGAGGTGAAGTTGGTTTGGTAGTTTCTTCAGCATTGATATAGGCCTCTTCAAGATTTTCTTTTTCTTTTCCTTTTCTGGTGGCAAGTTCCCTACCACTCCTTAAGGAGACTGCACACAAGTTTTTGATTGAGATGTGCCATCGTCTATAAGGATTGAATTTGCTTGTTCCTTTGGATTGGGTTAGTCTGTGAAGGGAATTGACCAGGTGGCCTTTGTTGAGTGAGTAACTGTTGAATCTGAGATTGCAAGGCTTTTTGGTCTTTGCGCAGAGCTGCGACCTCTTCTTGCGTATCTCGTGATTTACCCATCATCGCCTTAAACATCTCCTGCATTTGAGACATATCAGACTCAGGATTCGAAGGAGGTTGAGTCGGTCGACTCGTAGAAGCTTCATTGCCATAAGGCTGTTGTTGATATTGCCTTTGGCCTCCTTGGAAATTTGACTGAGGTCTGTAGTTTTGGGATGTTTGTAGGGTATGTGGGTTCTGGATATTTTCTGTGTTTGAGTAGCGAAGGTTGGATTGCATGTTACGTTGCCAAGGTTGTCTGTACCCTTGATTGTTGGTGATGTAGTTTGCCTCCTCCGCTGCTTTTAATTCTTGTAGTTGGGGGCATTGTTCATAGTCATGAGGCCCGCAACATTGCGTACAAGAATTAGTTGGAGACGATTGGGAAAGAGGAGCATAGCCTGGAGGGTAGTAGATGATCGGGAAACCATCGACTTAGCTTGCTGGGGGAAGGAATTCATAGCCATCTGCTCAACCACTTTTTGAAGAGTACTGACTTTTGTTGCCTGCTGAGTATTGCTCTCCATGAGTTGCTCATGGCTTTTCATCAATTGGTCGAACTTGTTATCACTTTCCCCAACATGGTATAAACCTGGAGTACCGCTCCTTGATCCACCGGAGGCCCAGTCTCTGATTTCCTCACAGAGAGACTCCATGCTGTTCAGAAATTGTGCTCCTGGCTTTTTCAGAATGTCAGCCCCTAGTGAAGATAGTACCATTGTTCTGCACGAACCGATCAAGCCTTTGTAGAACAATTGTGATACTTGTTCTTTCGTCAGACCATGGTGAGGACAAGTAAGTAGTAGTCCTTTGAAACGATCCCAAGTTTCACAATATTCTCCGACCCAGGTTGCTTGAAATTATAGATTTCAGCAATCATCTCCAATGTTCGGCTCGGGGGTAGGAATTTATCGTAGAACTTGGTGGCCATGTCATCCCAGGTACCAATGGTACTTGGTGTCAGGCTATGATACCACTTGCTCACACTTCCCGTCAGGTTGTGAGGGAATAATGACAATCTTGCATACTGGAGTACTGCGTCGGTTGCAGTAAGACTATTGGCATGTTGCAAGAATTTTGTAACATGTAACAGGGCTTCGTCTGGACTGGTGCCATCAAACATGCCTAACTCCTTCACACATCTGATCTGATGATATGGCTTCAGCTTCTGCCACTCATCGTATTCAGATGGGCTAAGGTGAGGAAGGATGATAGCAGGCTGTTGTCCTTGGTTAGACAGCCTGTTAATATTTCGAACTGTCACTGGTGTAGATGCCATGTCAGTTTCCGGGTCAGATTTTTTCACTGTGGTGGTAATGTATTGTTGAGTTCGGTTCTGCCTTAGAGTGCGCAGAAAGGTTCTCTCGATCTCTGGATTGTAACCAACCGTGTGATTATTAATATTCTTTGGGAGGCTTTTTGACCTGGTAAAAGGCATTCACCACTCAAAACAGAGAAAAGAAACTTGTTATGCGTTAGAATAAATAAAAATGTTAGGAATTAGTTGACAGAAATTTTAAGTTAGTAGTTAGAGACAATGGAAAGAAATGACAGAAAATTAAAATGACAATGGAAAGAAATGACAGAAAATTAAAGTTAGTAGTTAGTATACTGGAAATTGAAGGACAATGGAAATTAAATGTTAAGGACAATGGAATTAAATGTTAAGGACAATGGAAATTAAATGTTAAGGACAATAATATAAAGAGTTAGTAATTAGATGTCAGAAGTCAGAAGTCCGAAGTCAGATGTCCTAGTCAGATCAGAAGTCCGAAGTCCAAAGTTAGATTATTATAAATTAATATTGACAGATTGTTATAATATAACAGGTGAATTAACCGGGGCTTAGGGACTAGATTAAATCAAGTCCCCGGCAACGGCGCCATTTTGCAGACTATATATTGTGAGTGGTTAGAACTGGTGTAATTAATACAATTGAGAAAGAAATTAATACTCAAAATATCCGTCGGGCTGCAAATAAAACCCGGTCGCAGTAGTATAGTAAGACAGAAGCGGCCGGGGTCAAACCGTGGGACTTATACCGAAATAAAGTAGTACCTAAGCTTGTCACAAAGGGGGAATTAATTGACTTGTTTTTGAGAAAATAAAAAAAATTAAATTAACTGAGTGGAAGAATATATTAAACGGGACTCCGGGTTCAGGTTTGTATAATCTGATTAATTATGCTATCTCTACCGGTTTATTATAATAGTTTGGCAAAGTTCCTGTTATTATCTTGAGGACTAAATCATAGACACATAAGAACTCGTTTACCAGAAAATGCTCGGTCTAATCCAGGTTCGAGCAGAACATATGTAAACGGCGGTTAAGTGCGAGGAATTATATTTGCATATGAAAATACTAACTTATTAAATCATAATAAGCTTTCTCCAGATTTACGGCTTAATTAACCTGTCTATTTATCACCGATCTGATCAAATAGACTTAGAAAAGCATTTTAATAAATTCATGAGATTTATTAAAAAGGTGAGAGAAAAACTTTAATCGTAACAAACTGTATTTATTTTAACCGGTAGAAATATAGATTACATAATTAAACAGACTATAAATTAACCTTTGCCCGGAGTAAATCCTCTTAGCCCAACGTCATTAAAAAGACAGAATAAGAAGTAAAAGAAACCATCTGGGAAAGATAATTAATTCAGTTCACTATCTTGACTGCTAATATTTGGGCAGAGGTTGGACAGAACAACGGTATGGAAATGGAATGTTTTTATGGAATGAAGAGTTGTATGGATTTTATGTGGATAATATGTGGATGAGATGTATGATTTTTGGAGAGTTTTATGGTATTTTTATGGAAGGAAAATGGCATAAGTTTGGGGTGGAATGAGATATGATTTAATGGAGGTTTGGAGGTGTATTTATAGAGAAATATAGGGTAAATGGGGTGGTAAGGCGGTGGTAAATGCGTGTGAAGAGATAAGGATTTTATCTCTTCACACGGCTCCTTTCTTGCTGTCAAAATAGCAGTGTCCGGACCACTGTCCGGACCAGGTGGTCCGGACGAGGTCGATTTATTTCTCGGCGCGCTGGCATGTTGGTCCGGACCAGGTGATTCGGACACTGGTCCGGACCAAAATTCATTTGCCTCTAAAATGTTCGTTTTAGCTCCGATTTGATCCCCGTTTTCGCCTACGCGTTCGTCTCTTCGTGTACTTTGCTCCTAGCTTGGTTTTCCTCATGTTAAACCAATAAATTTATGAGATAATCAATAAAACATAACTAGAGGAAAAACTAACCGAAGTGGAGAAATGAGCAGAAAAAGTGCTAAATAAATATGAAATACACCTATAAAACATGCTCATTTGGACACTTATCAATTACATAATTAAACAGACTAAAGGTGAATGGGAAATGAAGAGAACGAAGAGTGGAACATGTACGTAGGTTATGTATGTGGAATGAGTGAATTGGAGTGCTTGAGTTCTGGGGACTGAATGGTGTGTTGTGATGTACGGGAGAGAATTACTGGAAGAGAATGGAATGAGGTGAGCGATGGTTTGATTTTCTGGCTTTTCTCCGTACGCCTGTTTAAGGTTGTAGGAGCTCAGTTTATATAGAGGAAGGGAAGAGGTAATCTGGAGGGATTGATTGCAGATTGACTACTCATTTATTGCAGGGGACAGGGCTGAAACGCGTGAGGAAATTAAGGTAGGCGGTGCGGAGTAGATGGATATGGCAGAAGCGAAGTTGCAGACGACGGGCGAAGAAGAAAAACTGGCGCGCGATTGATTCTTAGTCACGTCCGCCTCACGTCCGCCTCTAGCTAGGCGGTTGCAAGTGTGTCCGCCTCACGTCCGCCTCTAGCTAGGCGGTTGCAAGTGTGCCCGCCTCACGTCCGCCTCACGTCCGCCCCATTTCAGGCGGTTGCCTTATGTTGGTCCGCATCTGAGTCCGCCTAAATGCATGCGGTTGCATGTATATGGTCGTGACTTATTTTCTTCAAACTTTGACCGGCTCTAGATTCTTCGTTTGGACTCGGTTTTTTTGAGCCGTTTGCGTCTATACATTTCTCTTCGTCTACTTCACTCCAAGATGGGTTTTCCTCATGTTAAACTAATAAATTTGTGAGATAAACAATAAAACATAAACTAGAGGAAAACAAACCGAAGTGGAGAAATGAGCAAGAAAAGTGCTAATATTATATATGAAATACACCTATATAACATGCTCATTTGGACACTTATCAATGAAAAGGTTTTGAAAGAAGTCGACAGACTCTATGGGATACCACTCAGTAATCTCACAGAAGAGATGTTTCCACCCCTGAACTTCTAGCATAGTAACTAACTCCCCTAGGTTGGAAGATAGAGCCCAAGATAAGTCAAGGAACTTACCCCTAACGATATTCCATTCTGAGGCAGGGTCCCCGAGCATGTAACGTTGAGTGAATGGGTCGACCTTCACACTCCGTCGGTGCGGCTTCGGTGGTTTTTGATCTTTGGCGGAGGTAGCACTAGTAGAGGCATCGTGGCTGGCCGTGGGCAGTTCTTGGACTGGAGACAACTCACCGGAACCAGAGGAAATAGGTTGTGCCTTGACGGAAGATCGAAGGATTCTTTTTGCAGTGGGTCGGGTAGAAGTTTTGCCTTTTCTCTTGCGGTTCTTGGGTGGAGGTTGTTGTGGTGGTGTTGCTGATTTAGCGGGGGATGCTTGTGGGGTTGATGAAGGAGGTTTTCTTGGGTGATTGGTTGGTATGAGCTTGTGGTTGATCGGTAGGCTTGGTTTCGGCAGGAGGTATAGTAGCTTGTGGTGTTGCAGATGGTGGTAGGGTTTGAATTGGGGTGACATCCTCAATGTCGGTATCGAGAATTTCTGTTCTTGCAGCGGATGGCGGTGTTTGATGAGTGGATGGGTCGCGGGTTTCAAGTGGTGGAGTGGAGGAGTGTGTCGGAGATGAAGTAGCGGTGGTTTTAGTGGGAGAGTGAGTGGTGGTGGTGGGTGGAGATGGATTAGGGGTTGCCATCGATTGGAGGTACGCCTGAAGGCGAATGGGATCGGCGAAGATGTCGGCTAGGATGTTGATTCCGTTGAAGTTTACTCCGGCCATTTTTAAAATTGGAAGGATGCGTGGGTGTAAAGGGAGTGGAAGTGAGAGAGATGGACTAGACGGGTGATAGATATAAGGCTGGAAGTTGCAGATTTCGTGTGTCAGGTGCGATAAATGTGGCGACGTCATGGTTGGGTGAGATTAAGGGCGACGATTTAGGCGGGTTAGGTGCGGATAGATGACGTGTATAGTAGCGCTAGAGTAATGGCGTGCTAAGTAACAAAACACATTTCACTGATTCAAGTGCAAACAACGACAGACTCTATGAGACATGAGGGAGTACCTGCTGAAGATTGCAGTAGGGTCAAGGAGATGCGACCGTCTAGGTAGATGGAGTCAATCCGATTGCTGATCGTAGTGCTTCGAATCTTGCTGTAGACAAGGGTTTAGTAAAAATATCTGCAAGTTGATCTTCTGTGGGCACAAAGTCAAGTTGGATAAGCTTTTTCTCGACGCAGTCTTTCAAGAAGTGAAAACGTATTTCGATATGTTTGGTTCTTGAGTGTTGGACTGGGTTTTCGGATATTTTGATTGTGCTTTTGTTGTCACAAAAGATTGGGATTTGTTCTTGGGTGGCATGATAGTCTTGAAGTTGTTGTTCATCCAAAGGAGTTGGGAGCAACAGGCTGCAGCAGAGACATACTCTGCCTCCGCTGTAGACAGTGCTACGGAGTTGTTTTTTGGAGGACCATGAAACAAGGCAAAGACCCAAGAACTGTGCATTACCTGAAGTACTCTTTCGATCTTGGAGAGAACCAGCCCAATCAGAGTCACTATATCCAGATAAAGTAAAAGTGGGAGATCGTGGATACCATAGATAGAGTGTACTTGTACCTTTAAGATAGCGAAAGATACGCTTGACTGCTTTGAGGTGAGACTGTTTTGGAGCTGCTTGGAAGCGAGCACAAAGACAGACTGCGTGAAGAATATCTGGGCGACTGGCAGTCAGGTACAAGAGAGACCCTATCATTCCTCTATATTCGGTGGCATTGACTCCGACTCCGTCATCATCGGGATGCAGTTTGGCAGATGTACAGCTTGGTGTGGACATACTCTTGGCATTTTTGAGGTTGTATTTAGCAAGGAGTTCCTTGATGTACTTTTGTTGATGAATCTTGATCCCGTCCCTTTCCTGTTCAATTGTAATCCTAAGAAGAACTTGAGCTCACCTAACTCATTCATGGAAAACTCTTGCTTCATAAGGTTAGCAAAATGGTCGTAGAGGGTGTTACTTGTAGAATGAATGTAGAATGAAGAGCGTTTTATCTACGTTACCTCGAGAGAAACATTTTGCAATAGATATGTAGACAGTCTTTCATACCAGGCACGTGGAGCCTGTTTCAGCCCGTAAAGGGCCTTACACAGTTTGTAGACGTAGTCGGGATGGACGGAGTCTGCAAACCCTGGTGGTTGCTCGACGTAGACTTCTCTATCAATGTAGCCGTGGAGGAAGGTTGTCTTAACATCCATTTGATATAATTGGAAACCTTTAAAAGCGGCAAACGCAATGAGCATGCGAATTGCTTCAAGACAAGCTACAGGAGCGAAGGTTTCATCATAATCAATCCCTTCTTCTTGATTGTAGCCCTGAACAACTAATCGAGCTTTATTCCTGAAAACTTGTCCTGCAGTATCAAGTTTATTACGAAAGACCCAACGAGTACCAATGGTTTGTTGATGTGTGGGGCGAGGAACTAACTCCCAGACAGTATGTCGCTGGAGAGAATTGAGTTCCTCCTGCATAGCAGTAACCCAATCACTATCAAGGAGCGCCTCTTTGATGTTTCTTGGTTCAGTGCTAGACAGAAAAGCACCAAAGGCACAGAGATTTTGCATAGCTTGTAGGCGTGTTTGAACACCGGAGTTTGGGTCTGTAATGATGTTTTCCGGAGGGTGAGCTGATTTTTGCTGGAACTGTCGTCGTGAAGCAGGAGGGGGGTGTCTTTGTCAGAGAGTCAAAAGTCAAGTTATGTGGTAAGGGTCTCCGGGGGTTATGGTCAGAGTCAGTAGATTCTGATGAATTGTTGTTGTTTGCTGGGGAATCATGAGGAGTGATGGAGTGGGACTCAGGGAGTCTTCCTATTGGTACAGTGATGAAGTGTGGATCGGTAAGAAAATCATCAGGGGCAAAGTCAAGTTGATCAGAAGATGAGCCAACGTTGTGGGACTCATCGAACTTGACATGTGGGCTTTCTTCTAAACATTGAGTTCTCAGATTGATTACATGATAAGCTTTGCTTTTAGAAGAATAGCCAAGAAAGATACCTTCATCACTTTTAGGAGAGAACTTACCCAAGTTGTCCTTACCATTATTGTGGATAAAGCACTTACATCCGAAACGTCTGAGATGTATAAGACTTGGTTTACGTTGACGGAGTAGTTCATAGGGTGTCTTGTGAAGGAATGGATGAATCAACACACGGTTTAACACATAGCATGTTGTGTTAACAGCTTCTGCCTAGTAAGATGGAGTGAGTTGACTGTCAATGAGCATGGTGCGAGCCATTTCTACCAAGGTTCTATTCTAGCGTTCAACTACTCCGTTTTGTTCTGGAGTACGTGCTGATGATATTTGATGATCCACTCCGTTATCCCTGCAAAACTCATCAAACGACTTGTTGCAGAATTCAGTACCCTGGTCCGTTCTCAGGGTTTTTAGAGTAAATGAAAATTTATTAACAAGCATTTATGGAGTTGGACAAACTCCGTAAAAGTTTCATCTTTAGTAGATAAGAAGATGACCCAGGTCCACCTGGAATAGTCATCGACTATGACCAGGATGTACCTCTTACCCCTTCTGCTTTGTGTACGCATGGGGCCAACAAGATCCATGTGTAGTAGTTCGAGGGGAGAGCTAGTAGAGAGAGTAGGCTTACTTTTGAAGGAGGACCGGTTATGTTTACCTTTTACGCATGCTTCACAGACATTGTCTGTGTTGTGGTGTCTGGTAAACCGATCACCAAGTCCTTGCTTTTGAGTTTGTTCAAGTCTATGATTTGCGTGGCCAAGTCTGGAGTGCCATAGCAGTGAGTTTTTGGCATTCACGTTGAGACAGACTTGATCGTCTGGGTTGATGGAGCTTAAGCACATTTTGTAGAGATTCCCTTCTCTACGTCCCACAGCTTTCAAAGAACCTGTACGCTCATCATAAACCTTACAATCCGAAGAGGAGAAAAGTACCAAATTGAATCTATCACAAATTTGAGAAATACTTAGTAAACTGTGTTGGAGTCCAGTGACCAGATGGACTCCATCATTTTAAATTTTGAGGGGTTACCTACGGACCCAACTCCCACGATTTCACCCTGGTTGTTGTTTCCAAAAGTAACCTTACCTCCTTGGTAGGATGAAAGCGAATTGAATTGATTTGGATCTCCAGTCATATGACGAGAGCATCCACTGTCCAAGTACCAGCTGTCTCCATTCGCCTTCACCTACAAAAGAACAGATCATTTGTTAGATTTGGGAACCCAGATGTACTTGGGTTCCCTTTTCGAGCCAGACTGTTTCAATTTTTCTCGTGCTTCAAGTATCAATTTAACACGTTTGACATTAAAAGAGAGATCTCTATTCAGTTTATCACATGCACTGTCTCGATGTCCAAGACTCCCGCAGTAGCCACAAATCTTGGTTGGTGGAAGATTGACGTATTTCTGTTGTCCTTTCCACCAGGAGTCGAATTTTTCTTTTTCTTGATATCGTTTGACTCTGTTGTCGGATTTGGACATATTCTTTGGAATGTCGAACTTACCTTTGTGCCACTTGGGCGTGGATTGAGTGGATCGAACTCCGGATTGTAGATTTACAATCTGGTGAGAGAGTTGTTCTACCTTAGAACGAAGAGTATCTCGATCTTGGCTAATTTCTTTGATTTTGGAGTTGGCCCACTCAGGTAATTCGGAGGAGGTGACTTGTTTGATAAACTTGACTGGCTTAAGGGAAAGAGCGTGCTCCTTTTCTTTCAGTCTTTGAGTGAGATTTTTGATAGTGGTGTTTAGGGATATTTTTTGGATTCAGAGGCATTAAGATCATTTTGAAGAGAACAACACTTGTCAGTAAAAATGGTGAGGTCTTGTTTGAGGGAGTCGATCAGGGTGAGAGACTCTTTTGGTCACCCTGTTTAAACTGAGTGCATTCTAAGGTATCATGAAGTTCCTTTTGAAGGGAATCAACATGACGCCTTGATTCTTGTAGATCTAACCTGAGAGAGCAAGAGATGGTTTTGTGTTCCTCAGCTTCATCTCTTAGTGCATACATAAGACTTTTTGAGATTTCGAGTTCCTCAGATAGCTCGGTTATCTTGCTGGTAAGACTTGCTTTGAGAGAGTTGTTCTCGGAGACAATTTTAGCAATTAAAGTCATAAATCCCATAGGAGAAAATGGTAAAGGTCTGTTTCAAGGTGAGAACGAGTTACCTCATTATCAGGAATCATGGACTCCGTCGTGTCATGTTCCATTAGACATACCAATCCGCTGGACTCTATGTCTGGATCGTCGGAGTCTGAATCGCCCCATCCAACAGCTGCCATCAGCGATCTCCCTTGAGATTTTCCATACTGGTTCTTGAGTAAAGGACAGTCCTTCTTGAAGTGACCGGGTTTATTGCAGTTGAAACAAGTGACAGAATTGAAAACTTGTTTAGAGGTGTTCGAGAACGACCGACTCTGTCGATTTGGTTGGTTACGCATGAATTTTCGGAAGTTCTTAACTATGAAGACGAAGTCTTCCATAGTTTCAGCCTCACTTTCTTCAACAATAATGTCTACCAGCTCTGCCTTAGCTTGTCTGATTTGAGTATCAGCGACATAGGCTCCTTCTTGAGTGAACTGAGTCGAATTAACCTGCAAGGCTTGGTCATTCAAAGTGGCAGACTTACTAGAAGAAGGAGAAGAAGTATTACCACACTTCTTTCGAACATTCTTCTTGTATTTATCTACAGATTGTAGATAGGAACCTAGGTCTTGACAACTCCATTTGGATAAGTCCTTGCATGCTTTGGTAGAGATTACCGTTTCTGCCCACTCTTCTCTCAGACTGTCCAGCAATTTGTGCAAGACACTCTCTCTATCTGGTAGGATGCTAACTTCCTGCATAGTAGTGGTTAGTAAATAGAAACGATCAAGCACTTCTTCCAGAGACTCACCGGGTTTTTGCAGAAAATTTTCATAGTCCATTCGAAGTTCTTGAGCTTTGCATTTCTTTAGTTCAGTGACTCCTTCGTGAGTTGCTTGAAGGAGTGTCCAGATCTCATTAGCGGACTTACAGTGATTAACTCTCCTTTGTTCTGGGATGGACAAGCAAGTGTATATTGCGCGTGATGCTTGACGATTCAGCTCGTACCTCTTGCGATCTGCAGCAGTCCATGTGGATCGGTCAGGATTGACTGCAAGATCTCCTCCAGTGACTATCTCCCAAAGCTCGGAGTTGACAGACTCGATGTGTTGCTCGATCTCGTTTTTCCAGTGGTCGTAGTTGGTGGAGGTGAGTCTGGGATGCTCGAAGTGCATTTTGTTGTTTTGATTGGCGAAGAGGTCTGCCATTGCTTTGTTGATTGTATGTTAGCCTAAACAAAGCTCTGATACCACTTGTAGGATCGGGTGGCTAACTCAAACCAATCAAAGGTGTGAGTCTAAGGATTGGTTTGACTCAATCAGCCTTCTTAACTGAGAAGCACTCTGTGAGATAGAGGCACTCAATCGAATTAACCAAACTAAGGTTGCGGAAGACTTTTGCGGTAATTGTAGCGAAATGATGAAAGGAAAGAAGGACTCTGTGGAACTCAGCAAGATACACAAATAAGCTATTTCATTTCCTGGTCAAATAAAAAAACTTACAAATGCCCACTAAGTAGAAAGGATCTACTTAGCAGTTTTCACTCACTCACCCAACACACTTTCTAATCAGAACAATGATAAGTGTAGTGAAACTAGGATCTTCCTAGGTAGAGTCTATCTAACGGCGCTAACTAACTTGGTACTTAATCTCTCTCTCCTTCTGGCTTACAATGCGATTCTCTTTCTCTCTCTAAGCTTTGAAATAATCCTCAATGAAAGCACACAGAAAAACTAACTATTACACATCTTATTTATACTCTAAGTACAACAGCAAGTCGAAGGAGTTAGTTCCGAAAATACCGGAACTAACTTAGTGGGCAGCTTCCAACGGCTCTTAAGTGGTCTTCTTACTTGGGCCGCGATCTTCGGATGTTGAGGAAGACCCTCATGACCGTTGTGGTACTTAAGACATTCCGAGTTGACTCCTGATTTTCCGCAACAGCACGAGAGAGTCTTTGAGGTCTTCTTTGTTGCGCAGGACTCTATCGAAGAGGTCTTTGAGGTCTTCTTTGTTGCGCCGGACTCTATCGAAGAGGATCACTCTTTGTGTCTGTCAAGTGATGATTGACTCTGTCGCAGTGAAAGGCTATCTCTGCAACACTCCGATGTCCCAACAACAAGGCAATGGATGATGACTCACTCTTATTAATTGATTAAGAGGACATTTAAGCTCCATTATTGCAATAATTGATGTCAATCATCCACCACCTTTCTCCATCATGGCCGGCTGCCTCTTGTCCTTGTCTCCACCAATTAAGCAACACCAATCAACCCTTGGTGAGTCATCAAGTCATTAAAATCATAAAATATGTAAAAAATGACTTTAAGGACAATTTAGGCCATTCTTCTTCATTTGTTCACTCCAGCCGAGATTGCTCTTACCTTGTGCTCTCTTTGGCTCCTCCTTGACCGCAGGTAAGTAACCAAGCTCCATTGATGAGAGCTTTTGCTCTAGGTAAGCTTCTAAGGCATAAAAATGTCCATTTTCTTCATCTTTCTTTCCTTTCTCCATTGATCTAGACTCCAACCATTTCTATATATTTATGTAGAGTGTTTTGGAGGTTAAAGGAAGGGTTATTCTCGGCTATAACAAGATCTAAGGAGGAAAGTTCAAGTTTTGACCATTTAAGGTAAAAATGTGCTTTAAGCACATATCTCTTCTTCCTTGTGAATTTCGGTTGTAAACCTTGGTTCCCTAGCCTTATTTTCTTTTCCTTTTCATGTGGATTCAGTTGCTATACCAAGATCTACATGGAGTAGCTAGATCCAAGCCAAAAACACCATTTTGGCATCTTAAACAAGGTAAATCTTAGCCATCTTCCAAGCTAACTACCCACGGTTTTATACCTTGTTTTTAAGAGTGTTTTGATACTCTTTCTCTACTGGAAAAATAGGGTCGAGGTAGATCTCCAACAAACTTGAAGATCTAAGGTAAAAATCCATGATTTTCATGACTTAAATTACTTCTCATGGTTAGCTCATGTTTGGACTTTAATCATGTCTTGTTTTCTACATGAAGACAAGTAAATCAAGCTGTGGAGAAATTCTCCTTAAGGTGGCCGAACCAAACAAGGCTTTATCTAAGCTAAATCAAGGTATAAATCACTTAAATCTACACTTGGTATATTAATATGTGTTTATACATATATGCCGTGAGTGAAGAGTACATTAAGGTCTTATTTTGACCTTAGGTGATTAAGGAATGGTTTAATAAATTTTATAACTAATTAAACAAGCATAATTGTCAAATTTAAGACATTATGTGGAAGTTTGGTAATTAAATGAAGAATATGAGGTGAGGCCGAGATTTATAAGCATTTTTGGGACATTTATGTGTAATTTATTTTGTGAGCAAATGTTTGTAATAAGGCCATGTACTTTAGGCCATTTTATTTATGCATTTCTAAGCTTTTAATTAAGTTTAAGTGGTGGAAATGCATTACCGAAAAGAAATGGGGTATTAGGTGTAATTAAATTAAATTTGGGGGCTTTCTAATAATAAGGCCAAAAATTATAAGTTAAAAGGATTCAAAATAAAGTTTATAAGATTTTATAAAGTTTTGGTGTTAAATGGTAATTTCTGGAAAGTATGGGTGTAAACCGTAATTTATGGAAATTAATGGTCAAGGAAATATTAAGGAGGTCAACCTTGACCATATGGTAGGTTTTGACCAAATTAGATAAGTTAAATAACTTATTTAAGGTTTATAATAAGATAAGTATCTTATGGTAAAAATTTTTATAACATATGTGGTGAATATGTTATTACCGAAATTAAAGGGTGTAAAATGGTATTATAAACACCCATGGGATATTAGGAATTTTTAGGAATTTATTGGGTTGATTGTGGAATTAGAATGACTGTATATGTATATATATGGTTATTATGTCATTATGACTTTGGAGAAATATAGATGGAGGAAATGTGAATACCGAAAGTATATGGGTTAATAAGGATATTTATAACCCTTTGGAGAATTTGGTGATTTTTAGAATTATATAAGAGTATTATTAAGATATGTGTATAATATATAGTTTTAATGAGATTATAAAACTATATGTTATAAATAAGGCCAAATGGCAATTATAGAACAGTTTGGGGTCTGTTCGGAATTTACAAAGAATAACCATAGGATATACTCTTTTATAAGTTAGAAATGTTATATTAAATGGTATATATAACATGGTATAAATAATGGGGTGATTTTGTAAATAAAGGAAACTATGGTTTATGGAAAAGAATAAGGTTTAATATATGTGCCTATGCGGCAATATATAATAGTTTTGTATAAAAACTATAGGTTATAAGTTAAAGGAAATAAAAGTATCATATCAAATGATATTAGTATAAGGTATAACATTACATAATGTTTTGTGGCCAAAATAGAATTTAAATAAATTCAAGGGCTGTACCGAAAGTAATAAGGTTGGAAAATGAATTTTAGGCTAAGGTCTATAATGTTATAAATGTTATAACAATTATATCGTTTAGATGGAATTAATATAAGTAAGGATATTCACATAAAATATTGACGAACTATAAATAAATGAGATTTATAAACTAAGGTGTTTATGGAATAAACCTTAGGAGTTGTAATTATACAACATAAAATGTTACTCATGTTAGGATAATAATCTTAATATAAGTTGTATAATATAATACAACTAATGGGAATAATCATCTAATAAAAGATGATAAAAAGTAACATAAAATATAAGAGTTTATTAAACTCATGAGAATTACCTACGTGGTAAATATATACATACACAAGAATGATGTATATAAGGATGGATATATATATTATGGTTGGAAACCATATAATATAATGGTGGTGGTTATTTAAAAAAAAGTTACAAACTATATGTTATGAGTTTTTGAATGCAAATATAATTTGCTAAGATAGTAGATTATATAATACATTGTATTATATTGGATGGTGGGAGAATAATACAAATTAATAAATGACACAATGCGAAAAAGAATATAATATGATATAATCATGCATGCATACATGCAACTATAGGTTATATACCTAAGTCTAGTGGTGGATAAGATTAAAGAAAAATAATGAATTAAACTTAACAGTTGAAATATTTTGACATACGAGTTTTAAAGTAACAAAGCCGACCGGTTTAGAGAAACCCGTAACAAACAACTGTAGAAAACAGGGGTGAACTGTCGGGGTTACTTGTTATTCGGAAGTACCGGATGTAGTTAGTCATGGAGACTGACTTATAGTTTTAATACCGTTTAGATCATACTTCAGACAAGGACGCTTGACGAGCTAGTGGACTACACTGCGCATCCTAGGTCTTGGTGAACAGTATGTAAAGGGGTTTGATCCGAGTTGTCCTAAGGAAGCTCCTTGGGCTCGGATTTGGTTGATATAACTTGTGTGTTATGTGTGTGGATACATGTATGTGATTAAGTGTTACTGCATTATTTATTTATGCACGAGCGTCCTACGGGACTAACACTACGTCGACTATAGATCGACTTATATAAACATACATATACGTTATTGTGATGACATGACGGTTACTTGATATAATACCATAGTATTAATATTAAGTATATGGAAACCAAAGTAAAACACTTAGGGATGAGTCACGACATTGTCGGTCTCTAGAGCATGGATCTCGAACATGAATGTAACCTAGATTACTTCTAGGTATGCGTGAGACCCATTGGGCAGCTAATTAATAATTATTCTCCATAAGACTAAGAGCATATCTTAAACATTATGAGAGAGAGATGGTATGAGATGAGGTGAGGAATCCCGATAGTTTACGAACTACTTGGTTGCGCATTTGTGATCACTGAGGGGTTTCCTAATTGGATTCCGCTCCAGGTTATACCCAACGAGCCCAAACTGGATCGTGGGTCAGGTGGCTACGACCTTTATATGGACGTCTTACGAGACATAAGAGAGTCAGGGACCTCCGGACCTCTGGCGAAATGAGCACCTTTGTGTGTACGGGAGGACTACTGTCCATGGTGAGGTTACAGGGTTGTCCTAACATGACGCCCAACTAGTATTAATTAAACATGGTTTGGATGGATGGGGTCTTAAAGGCCAAATTAAATTAACTATGGAAACTGTACGCTACGGTGATTGTACATTGTACATATGGATGGGGCCTTGAAGGCCAAATTAAATTGAAATTAATAAAGGATGGTATACGCTACGGCGAATGTACATTGCACATTATATTGTTATTGCTCGATACGTTCGATATACAAATGTTGTTTGTGATATTAAATGAATGTTTGGATATTTGGATGGATGGTTGAATGTTTATGGATATTTGGATGGATGATTAAGTTTATTATGCATGTTTATTACAATATTGATTATAACTGTAAAATGGTAAAGCATGAAACCAATCTAATAACAAGATGGTTAAATGACAAGTGACCAATAGGGTCCAGGCCCGGCATACTCAGCGACTATCGCTGATACTACACCATTACAGGTTGTTGATTACTGTCGAAGCCGAAGAGCAGGAACAGGGTAATTGGAGTTTTACCTTGATTATTACTGCGCATGGAGGTTGTCTATACGGCAATGAAGATGATGAATTGTATTATGGTAAGGTTATGTATATTCTAGATTGGGTAGACGCTCACTTGTCGATGTTTATGGTTTATGGACTTAGTATGATGTATAGGAGTTTTTCTCGTTATCACGGCGGTTAGCAGTTTGTTTATGTTGGAAGTTGGGTGTAGTTTGGCTTCGTTGCTCGCATGGGTGAGTAATGGCCGGTGACACCCGAGTGAGTATTATTATTGTTATTTATTTTCCACTGTGAGACGTTTTATTTATTGCTACGTGAGAGACTATATCGTGTTTAAGGAGAGGGGTGTTACAAAAGTGGTATCAGAGCGGAGTACCGCTCTGGTGACGAGATAATATGTTAAGACAGTGAGCTTAGGACTTGGGAAATTATGGGAAACATGTGGGAGGTACGAGACGATTCGTCTTATAAAGATATTGGGTTAGAAACACAAATTGCGTGATAGGTTATCCTTTAAGGCAATTCAATATATACTGGTTGTGTACGGTAATATACCGAATATTTATGTGACATACTGTACTACACATGTCTGGGGGAACTAGAGGGCGTGGTACTGGAAGAGGTGGATGCGGTAACCCCGTCATTCCAGGAGTTGCAGAGACGGTTGTTGCCGTACTCGCACAGCTGGGTACTTAGATAGGAGGAGCACCAGCCCACCCGCCACAGCCCAGGGAAACGAACTGGCTGAAATCAGTTAGCGAGACCCGACCACCTACATATTCTGGGGAACCAGACCCCGTAGCTTTGGAGCGTTACATTGTTGAACATGAGAAAGCATATGAAGCTTTACAGGTACCGGACGACAAGAAGGTCGTCATTGCTGCTTTCCATCTGAAGGATGCAGCCAGCACTTTTCGTGGGCTGCCTTTGTCGAATTGCTAAGAGGGAAGTACTTCCCGGCGCATCTCAAGCAGAAGAAGCGCCATGAGTTTGAGACATTGACCCAGGGAGGTCTGACCGTGGATGAGTATTACGCTCGATTCATTGGTCTGCTGACTTCATCCCCGGTGTGGAGTACTCAGAGACCGTGAAGGTCGAGAAGTTCCGGGGAGGACTATTGTTTCACATCCAGATGGCGATGGGTGCTACCCTCTACACTACCATCCAGGTATTAACATGAAAGCCATAAATTCTTTACTTACTACAGTACCGTTTAACGTTGTGAGAACTTATCAATGAGATTCCAGCAGTGTTATGAGGCTGCCTCGAGGACGGAGCTAATGCTCCAGACTCGGGAAGAGACTCTCGGGGCCAAGAAGAGAAAGAACCCTGAGGGAGAGTCTGAGGGTGGAGGAGCATCTCCAGGCGATGGCCAAAAGAAGGGAAAGTAAGGACTTATCCCATTCTAAACTACTTATCATATTAAATACCTTATGAATGCTGACCCGAAACCTTGAACAGGAAATTCTTTCCAAAGAAAGGGCAGCAGGGTCACCAGGGAGCAAAGGGAAAAGAGCCCGTCCTTCGGTTGACCGGCTCAGCTATTGATGCTAAGCCTCTGAGATCTGCACCTCCTAAGGGTGAGAACACCTACCTCCTAAATTAAATTGTGACCTTAACCTTTATATCATCAGATATTGACTTAAACTAAATACTATCATCAGGCACCGGACAGCCCCAGCACCATTTCTATTGCAAGTGTTGTGGGAAGGACCATCCTGGGGTCGACTGCGAAGGCCGCAAAGTTGTTTGTCGGTGCTGCAAGAAAGAGGGCCACAGGGAATTCGAGTGCTGGATGAAGCCTGAGAGCCGTAACTATAGGCCACCAAAGAATACTCAAAAGACCTCAGTTGGAGGATCTGGAGTACCACGAGGCGGTCAGGATGGCCAGACATCTACTGATGCTGGAGCCTAGAGAGGCAAGGGAGTAGATAAGGCATGAGTACCCTGAACTCCATGAGACCGCGGGTGAAAGACTTTTACTTACTATGTTGTGTACTTACTTTGGATGTTAGAAGGAGCTATGTTATAAGTATGTTGGAGTGTGTCATTGACCACTTGCCTCTTTGTGTATGACTTTTGGGAACTAGTGTTGTGAACTCGATACGAGTAACCTTGAAACCTTGAGGGATTATATATATGAACAGGATGTTAGAGCTTACATTATCATGTAGCCATACTTGACGACGCAGAGTCGATGAGACCGGTAATTGCTGAACCAGAATTTCCATCTGCATGGCTCACTTGCTATGGCAAGCGCTATGACAAGTAAACCACTGAAATTTCCATCTGCCTTGCGCACTTGCTACAGCAAGTGCAGCAACAGCAACAGGTTCAGCAACTGCAAATGCAACTGCATCAACTACTACTTTTGGTCTTTTATTATAAGTATACCAAAAAAAAATGTTTTTCAAACGTTTTCATACAAACCCTGAGATTAGAAACCTATGCAACCTTGGGAAGACCGTTAGTCCGACCATTGCAACTGGAGAAACTATACATCCACTATGATTGTAAACCACACCAGTTTGATTGTTCGAGAATTTTCAGACAAGGCTTATTAGCCAAATACCATCAGTGTATACCCGCATTTAATGCTAATCACTACCAGTGATGAATGTTTAGTCCTTGTGGACAGGCATACCCTTTGTAGATGCACAACCGTCAGTGAGGATGGTTGAGAAGTGGAGAGCCAAGTTGCTCAAGCTATTATGCAATCTGCAATACATCCAATTAAACGGATGAGGGAACGAATATGAACTATGGATGAGATATGATCAGGATAAACAGGAAGAAAAGAAATATGTGTTATACTCAATGAGATCGAAAAAGGAGAAACGAGTTTGCTAATATAGCACGAATTTTACTTACACCGAGTTGAATAACACCAGTCTATGGCACGAATTACCACTGATGCCACTAGGGCAATAGCACTTATTACAAAATAACTGATAACGTGAACCAAAAAAAAAGATAAAAAGAAGAAGAGAAAAGAAAACAGGATATCCATCAGAGGGAGATTGACAACAGAATACTTCACAATAACCGTGTGACAGACATTACCAGTTTACTAAACGAGGCATGGGACGACCGCACTCTGATAGAAGCATGTGGGCCTGACAGACTTGGTTATAAGTTAGTCGGGTAAGTAGTAATGTATCAGTACGGTACCCCATGAAGGTAGACAAGTAGCGTTAGGAACACGAGCAGTAGTCAACTCCGTACTACGGGCAGTAAGACAGATACCTCGAAGATGGACGAGAAGAGCCGCAGTTAAACCAACGGGCTAGAGAAATCAAGAACCTTCAACAGAGAGCAGTAGACAGTATACATTGAAGACAGGGAAACCGTTCAAGGACGTGAAAGAGAAGGAGAGAAACAGGAAAAACCCATTATGGATAAATAATATGTAGAACCCTCAAAAGGAGCGAGCAAACTCTTGCAATCCAGAGGAAATCTACCAGATAATATGGACATAAACGGATGACTACGCGAGGATAAAAGACAAAGCTATATAGTAGCAGATACCTTAAGCAAGGAACAATGGTTTTGGAATGTACCACTCATAGGATAATTCGACCATCTTATCCGTTGGACTCATGAGATATTAGCTGCTGAGAGTTTACGCCTTTGCACTCTGTAGGACTGAGTGTTTTGGTATCGCACTTGTGCAGTTATTAATCTAGTGGGAATACGGAAAGATGCAATGGATATCAAAACGAGTGTGTATAAAAAAAACTACAACAGTGTGTTACTCCGGAACAAAATCACCAGGAGACATAGATGACAAACATAACCTTTGTGGACATATAGGCTGGTACGTCTTAGTATTATAAGACTAGTGCAAAGAGCACTAAGTACTAACAATAGCCAATGTCATATTACATCTCAAACTGAATGTCAGTGAGACAAGACACACGCAAGTATGCTAGTGATCCAAATGAGAGGATACACAACAATGGGAAAAGGCAAACTGAGCCAATGTTCATGGGTCTGCACCTCATACGGAGCGAGTGGGCCCATTAGAACGAACTGGGAGAGAGCACAAAAGATCAGTGCCTCACCCTTTATGTATTGTGGAGCCCAGAAGGGCTAGAGTCATACCCGTCTCTCTGATATGAGGATAATCCACGAGTGGTAAACTCTTTGAGAGCCAAGTATCCAGCGCTCCTAGTTGAGCGGCTGTTGTATACTTGTGGGGTACGGGGGTGTAACCCTTTTTAAGGGGGGTAGAGCCTCTTGGCTGTGCACATGTGTGCACTAAGTTTTGGTTGTTTAGTATGCATTGCATACAAAGAATTGGTGGTGTGCGGGTGTGCGGGGCATACGAGGTTGTTTTTTTAGTATGCATGGCATACAGTGAATTGTTACGTATGCATAGCATACAGTGAATTGGTTTTGTTGGTTATGTTTGGTACACGGGGCGTACGTTGTTTGGTTTGTTTTTGTGTAATGTGCACTTGTATGTATGTACCTTATGAGATACTTGTTTGAATGTTGTATTTACACCATGTGTGTAGTACCTTTCTTACGCTATTTGTGATATGTATTCATATTGCTTTATAGAATGATTACATATGGTATCGCCTAGATATGAAATGAATAATTAGATATGGATTGTGGAACAATGGAATGTTATGGACACCTCAGGGAGGTTGTCAGGGTTGGTAGAACTGATAGGAAATGATGGTACTGATGGACCACCTATATCCATATATGATTGAACTAACACCACAAAGTGATGGCTATGTGCTGTATAAGCGCAATACGATGTGTGTAAATGATATATCACATTGATATACATTATGGGAACAATGGGTAGTTATACATTTATATATACTTACCTACTTGATTAAGAGACTTCGGGACGAAGTCTTTTTAAGGGGGGTAGATTGAAATACCCCAAATTAATAAAACATGGATTAAATATCTAATCACATTAATTAAGGCCTAAACATGCCTTAAAAGTCAACTGAGAACAACAGTGGTCAACACAAAACAAGATGTTGCACCCTTTGACTGTTTAGGGTAAACAAATACCCAAATGAACTTCTTAGGACCTAAAGATTTGTCCTAAGCATATTAACACATTACTAAACATATTACAATCGTCGGACAATACTCCAACACAAAGAACAAGCATTTACATGCTTCAAGGTCAAGTAGAGCAAAATTATGCTCTAAGAATACCTTAACGGTCTAATGACCTCTAAATGATATAAAATTGGATACCATTATCAAATATCATGTACGAAACACAACAAAACCGTTGTCAAAGAAAACCAAGCTCAGAAACACCTTGCGACACAAAATGTGCACTAAAACTCCTTAAAGCACGTTTTTGTGTAATTGCCTTCTAAATTGGTTTTAAATGGGCTAAAAGGTTATAATTACCTTTAAATATGATAATATATCATATTATATCATGTTAGGAATTTAATTCCAGAAATTTACAAATTTTTACAAATTTAATATTAAAATATTAATAAAACCCTAAAAGGGGGCCCGTTTGGGTCAACATTGACTAAGTTGGTCAATGTTGACCATTGACCACGAATTGGACCTCATAAAATCGGTTCATTAAGTCTCCTAGCAGACCATGTGACAATTAAATATACCTCTTTACTTTTGCATAAAATAAGTAAAAGTGAACTTTAACATATTAAAACATAAAGTGAGCTTACCACTTGCTTACCCATGTGATAAAAGCCGATTTGAGCCTCTTTTCCCCCTTGTTATACGGTTGTCCCCAAGCAAGAAAAGGCAATGGATGATGACTCACTCTTATTAATTGATTAAAATGACATTTAAGCTCCATTATTGCAATAATTGATGTCAATCATCCACCACCTTTCTCCATCATGGCCGGCTGCCTCTTGTCCTTGTCTCCACCGATTAAGCAACACCAATCAACCCTTGGTGAGTCATCAAGTCATTAAAATCATAAAATATGCAAAAAATGACTTTAAGGACAATTTAGGTCATTCTTCTTCATTTGTTCACTCCAGCCGAGATTGCTCTTGCCTTGAGCTCTCTTTGGCTCCTCCTTGACCGTAGGTAAGTAACCAAGCTCCATTGATGAGAGCTCTTGCTCTAGGTAAGCTTCTAAGGCATAAAAATGTCCATTTTCTTCATCTTTCTTTCCTTTCTCCATTGATCTACACTCCAACCATTTTTATACATTTATGTAGAGTGTTTTGGAGGTTAAAGGAAGGGTTATTCTTGGCTATAACAAGATCTAAGGAGGAAAGTTCAATGTTTGACCATTTAAGGTAACAATGTGCTTTAAGCACATATCTCTTCTTCCTTGTGAATTTCGGTTGTAAACCTTGGTTCCCTAGCCTTATTTTCTTCTCCTTTTCATGTGGATTTAGTTGGTATACCAAGATCTACAAGGAGTAGCTAGATCCAAGCCAAAAACACCATTTTTGGCATCTTAAACATGGTAAATCTTAGCCATCTTCCAAGCTAACTACCCACGGTTTTATACCTTGTTTTTAAGAGTGTTTTGATACTCTTTCTCTACTGGAAAAATAGGGCCGAGGTAGATCTCCAACAAACTTGAAGATCTAAGGTAAAAATCCATGATTTTCATGACTTAAATTACTTCTCATGGTTAGCTCATGTTTGGAGTTTAATCATGTCTTGTTTTCTACATGAAGACAAGTAAATCAAGCTGTGGAGAAATTCTCCTTAAGGTGGACGAACCAAACATGGTTTTTTCTAAGCTAAATCAAGGTATAAATCACCTAAATCTACACTTGGTATATTAATATGTGTTTATACATATATGCCGTGAGTGAAGAGTACATTAAGGTCTTATTTTGACCTTAGGTGATTAAGGAATGGTTTAATAATTTTTTAAGTAATTAAACAAGCATAATTGTCAAATTTAAGACATTATGTGGAAGTTTGGTAATTAAATGAAGAATATGTGGTGAGGCCAAGATTTATAAGCATTTTTGGGACATTTATGTGTAATTTATTTTGTGAGCAAATGTTTGTAATAAGGCCATGTACTTTAGGCCATTTTATTTATGCATTTATAAGCTTTTAATTAAGTTTAAGTGGTGGAAATGCATTACCGAAAAGAAATGGGGTATTAGGTGTAATTAAATTAAATTTGGGGGCTTTATAATAATAAGGCCGAAAATTAGAAGTTAAAAGGATTTAAAATAAAGTTTATAAGATTTTATACAGTTTTGGGGTTAAATGGTAATTTCTGGAAAGTATGGGTGTAAACCGTAATTTATGGAAATTAATGGTCAAGGAAATATTAAGGAGGTCAACCTTGACCGTAAGGTAGGTTTTGACCAAATTAGATAAGTTAAATAACTTATTTAAGGTTTTATAATAAGATAAGTATCTTATGGTAAAATTTTATAACATATGTGGTGAATATGTTATTACCGAAATTAAAGGGTGTAAAATGGTATTATAAACACCCATGGGCTATTAGGAATTTATTGGGTTGATTTTGGAATTAGAATGAACTGTATATGTATAATATATGGTTATTATGACATTATGACACTTTGGAGAAATATAGATGGAGGAATTGTGAATACGAAAGTATATGGGTTAATGGATATTTATAACCCTTTGGAGAAATTTGGTGATTTTTAGAATTATATAAGAGTATTTATTAAGATATGTGTATAATATATAGTTTTAATGAGATTATAAAACTACATGTTACAAATAGGGCCAAATGGCAATTATAGAACAGTTTGGGGTCTGTTCGGAATTTACAAAGAATAACCATAGGATATACTCTTTTATAAGTTAGAAATGTTATATTAAATGGTATATATAACATGGTATAAATAATGGGGTGATTTTGTAAATAAAGGAAACTATGGTTTATGGAAAAGAATAAGGTTTAATATATGTGCCTATGCGACAATATATAATAGTTTTGTATAAAAACTATAGGTTATAAGTTAAAGGAAATAAAAGTATCATATCAAATGATATTAGTATAAGGTATAACATTACATAATGTTTTGTGGCCAAAATAGAATTTAAATAAATTCAAGGGCTGTACTGAAAATAATAAGGTTGGAAAATGAATTTTAGACTAAGGTCTATAATGTTATAAATGTTATAACAATTATATGGTTTAGATGGAATTAATATAAGTAAGGATATTCAAATAAAATAATGTGACGAACTATAAATAAATGAGATTTATAAACTAAGGTGTTTATGGAATAAACCTTAGGAGTTGTAATTATACAACATAAAATGTTACTCATGTTAGGATAATAATCTTAATATAAGTTGTATAATATAATACAACTAATGGGAATAATCATTTAATAAAAGATGATAAAAAGTAACATAAAATATAAGAGTTTATTAAACTCATGAGAATTACCTACGTGGTAAATATATACATACACAAGAATGATGTATATAAGGATGGATATATATATTATGGTTGGAAACCATATAATATAATGGTGGTGGTTATTTAAAAAAAATAGTTACAAACTATATGTTATGAGTTTTTGAATGCAAATGTAATTTGCTAAGATAATAGATTATATAATACATTGTATTATAATGGATGGTGGGAGAATGATACAAATTAAGAAATGACACAATGCGAAAAAGAATATAATATGATATAATCATGCATGCATACATGCAACTATATGTTATATACCTAAGTCTAGTGGTGGATAAGATTAAAGAAAAATAATGAATTAAACTTAACAGTTGAAATATTTTGACATACGAGTTTTAAAGTAACAAAGCCGACCGGTTTAGAGAAACCCGTAACAAACAACTGTAGAAAACAGGGGTGAACTGTTGGGGTTACTTGTTATTCGGAAATACCGGATGTAGTTAGTCATGGAGACTGACTTATAGTTTTAATACCGTTTAGATCATACTTTAGACAAGGACGCTTGACGAGCTAGTGGACTACACTACGCATCCTAGGTCTTGGTGAACGGTATGTAAAGGGGTTTGATCCGAGTTGTCCTAAGGAAGCTCCTTGGGCTCGGATTTGGTTGATATAACTTGTGTGTTATGTGTGGGATACATGTATGTGATTAAGTGTTAATGCATTATTATTTATGCACGAGCGTCCTACGGGACTAACACTACGTCGACTATAGATTGACTTATATAAACATACATATACGTTATTGCGATGACATGACGGTTACTTGATATAATACCATAGTATTAATATTAAGTATATGGAAACCTAAGTAAAACACTTAGGGATGAGTCACGACATTGTCGGTCTCTAGAGCATGGATCTCGAACATGAATATAACCTAGATTACTTCTAGGTATGCGTGAGACCCATTGGGCAGCTAATTAATAATTATTCGCCATAAGACTAAGAGCATATCTTAAACAATATGAGAGAGAGATGGTATGAGATGAGGTGAGGAATCCCGGTAGTTTACGAACTACTTGGTTGCGCATTTGTGATCACTGAGGGGTTTCCTAATCGGATTCCGCTCCAGGTTATACCCAACGAGCCCAAACTGGATTGTTGGTCAGGTGGCTACGGCCTTTATATGGATGTCTTACGAGACATAAGAGAGTCAGGGGCCTCCGGACCTCTGGCGAAATGAGCACCTTTGTGTGTACGGGAGGACTACTGTCCATGGTGAGGTTATAGGGTTGTCCTAACATGACACCCAACTGGTATTAATTAAACATGGTTTGGATGGATGGGGCCTTAAAGGCCAAATTAAATTAACTATGGAAACTGTACGCTACGGCGATTGTACATTGTACATATGGATGGGGCCTTGAAGGCCAAATTAAATTGAAATTAATAAAGGATGGTATACGCTACGGCGAATTTACATTGCACATTATATTGTTATTGCTCGATACGTTCGATATACAAATGTTGTTTGTGATATTAAATGAATGTTTGGATATTTGGATGGATGGTTGAATGTTAATGGATATTTGGATGGATGATTAAGTTTATTATGCATGTTTATTACAGTATTGATTATAACTGTAAAATGGTAAATCATGAAACCAATCTAATAACAAGATGGTTAAATGACAAGTGACCAATAGGGTCCAGGCCCGACATACTCAGCGACTATCGCTGATACTACACCATTACAGGTTGTTGATTACTGTCGAAGCCGAAGAGCAGGAACAGGGTAATTGGAGTTTTACCTTGATTATTACTACGCATGGAGTTTGTCTATACGGCAATGAAGATGATGAATTGTATTATGGTAAGGTTATGTATATTCAGGATTGGGTAGACGCTCACTTGTCAATGTTTATGGTTTATGGACTTAGTATGATGTATAGGAGTTTTTCTCGTTATCACGGCGGTTAGCAGTTTGTTTATGTTGGAAGTTGGATGTAGTTTGGCTTCGTTGCTCGCATGGGCGAGTAATGGCCGGAGACACCCGAGTGAGTATTATTATTGTAATTTATTTTCCACTGCGAGACGTTTTATTTATTGCTACGTGAGAGACTATATCGTGTTTAAGGAGAGGGGTGTTACAGTTTGACCATTAAAACAACATATGTTGACTTATAACTTAAACTAGCACTATTTGAGCACTATTCACAAATTAAGGCACATATTTGTGAATTTTTTGATTTCCCCTTGATTTAGACTTCCTAATGTGATACTAAGTAGTACACATGTTGATTAAAGAGTAATTATGGACATTTAGCCACTCAAATCCCATTTCCAAGACAATTTTTCAAAAATGTGCTTTAAGACTCCTTAAAGCACATTTTGTGTTTTAACTTGTTTTCAAGCTTGGTTTTCTTTAGTAATTGTTTTTAAATGTTCATTAACATGTCAATAAGGTATAGGAATGACCTTTAGGTCTTATGCAAGGTTACACCAAGTCTAGAGCAAGTATTTGCTTATAGTGGCTTTAAGGTGTGTTCTTGTGTTTTGTTTGGTTTAATTGTCTAACGAAGTTTCCCAAGGACTTAAGTAGCCTTATCAAATCATAATTGAATATTATTAAGTCTTGTTAAGCTCTTTGGATCCTAACCAAGTCCACTCCAACCTTAGAGCATGTTTTTGCTCAAACTGTGTTTATGGTATTTTATTGTTTTTACTATGGTTTAAATTGTTCACTAATGCTTCTAAGGCCCTTTTTAGCCTTAATATACCATAGTTTAATGTTTTAACAACATGTCAAGGTTTGGGGTATTTCAGACGGACCTGCACCAGCATCAAATGTGTACCAAAATCAAGGGGTACCTGGCCGATGGTCATCTGCTGTGGCTCAAAAGATGGTTATGGCTCGAAAGATGGCCGATATCCCTCTTCCTCATGAATGGTAGCAGGGACAACGGTAAGCAGGGCCTGAGATGGAGGATTGTTTTGGGGTGGTGGTGGTGGTGCGTAGTCACGCGGCCCTCTTCGTCTTTGACTGTACGGCTGGCTTCTAGCAGCTCTGGGGGCAGGATTGTCATTGATTTGATAAGCAAGATATTGCAACTCCACCCTATCTGGCGCCTGCTGTGAGAACTCCGGGGGGAAGTGCCCAGACCGATGATAGTGATCAACATCGATAGTCTGCGAAAGTCTGGGGGCATATTCTCGAACACCAGGATCAGTAGGAATCCTCTGAAGCTGCACTGCAGACGCCTGATCAACCAGGTAGAACAATGGATTATAGAATGTTAAAAAACAATTGAAATATCAAACTAGAGGAAGAGCAGACAAACAATTTAAATAAATGCTTACCACGATGACATTCCTCCTACTCTCCTCTGTGTACCAAGCAACGGAATGCTGGAGGAACCAAACCATATTTGCACTGCTCCTGTCGAGTGGGACGCTCCTTGGCATCTGTGGGGTAACCACCTAGAACTGACTCCTATTGTTCCACATCTGGATGTGGTCCCAGAATATTTCCCACCATCGGGCATCTGGCCTGCCGGTCCTGGTGACAACATGAAGCATGTCACAGTCGAGTGGGAGAGCAGGAATAGGCTGATCAAACCCGAACTGGCGTAGTACCCAGTCCGGCTGGTGGCCCTCTATAACATTTTAGTGGATTAAAAATACCACTACAGCGAACCGCTCTGGGTATGGTGATCTGTCACTGTACGACTGCCAAATCCACTACAAAACATCGAAAGAAATATTAAAAACATGCAAACAAATTATAACAAATAAATTTGTAGTGTTATAATGTTTAGTTTTATATTACCTCCCTCGCTCAATGGAATCCTAATATTTTCCAGAGTTTGACAAGCCATGGTAGTAGTGATGCTATTCCCCTTGCCATTATATCTGTACCATAACATACAATTAGGATTATAGCATAATTCAATTAAATATTATTTCAACAACCATACAATGCGTAGTTTGTTACCTATGAGCAAGGGAAATGTGAGGTGAAAGATTAATCCAATTTGGGTGAGTCGTGGCCTAAATGCAGGGATACGCTCATACGCCCAGATGGTGAGCAACTTACTACAGCCATTCAGATACTTAGTGTCAAACTTGGTGGCGTTGCACATGTCCCTGTAGAAATGTGCAAGAAGCGCAGACCCCCAGCTAAGTCGACCACTGTAGTTAAAATCATCCAATAGCAAAAGATAACTGACGTCCACCTTATCCCCATTAGAGTTGGGGAACAGAAACCCTCCAATGAGTCTCATAATGTATGCTCTGGCGTGCTGCTGATGAATAATATCATCACGCTGACCAAAGTCAGCGTCTGTCTCCATAAACCACTCAGCTAGCCACGCAATGGGAATCTGATTCCCCTTGTGAGTAGGGGGGACATCACCAAGAAGCCGCTAACACACAACATTCATATCCACATTACTAGTGGAGAAACAGATAGGTTCCCCCTCTGTAGCCAACCCAAACAGAACATCGACATCCTCCAAGGTTATGCTAACCTCTCTGAATGGCATCAAGAATGTGTGCGTCTCATGACGCCATCTATAAATGAAATACCCCAAACCTTGATATGTGGTTTAAATATCAAACTATGGTATGTAAAGGCTAAAAAGTGCCTTAGTAACATCAGTTAACAATTAAACCATAGTAAAATGCAATAAAGCACTAAGACACAGTTTGAGCAAAAACATGCTCTAAGCTATGAGTGAACTTGGCTAGGACCCGAAGAGCCTACCAAGACTTAATAATATTCAATTATGATTTAATAAGGCTAAATAAGTCCTTAGGAAACCTTGGTGGACAGTTAAACCAAATAAAACACAAGAAAATACCTTAAAGTCAATATGAGCAAAAATGTGCTCTAAGCTTGGGATAAATGTGTATAAGACCTAATGGTCATACCTATACCTTATAAATATGTTAATGAACATATTAAATCAATTACCAAAAAAACCAAGCTTGAAAACAAGTTAAAACACAAAATGTGCTTTAAGGAGTCTTAAAGCACGTTTTTGAAAAATTGTCTTGTAAATGAGTTTTGAGTGGCTAAATGACCATCATTACTCTTTAATTAACATGTGTACTATATAGTATCACATTTGGGTGGCTATATTAATGGGAAATCAAAAATTTCACTTCTAAGTGCCTTGTTTAGGTGAATAGTGATTTTTTATAAGCTAGTTTGTAACATATGTTGTGATAAGTATTAAATGAGTCAACAAAGACCAAACTACCCCAAAGTATATGATGGGGGCCGGTTTTTAGTAAGGTGAGTCATCACCATGTAAAATAAATTAAAGGAAGGAAGGAAAAGAAAGTAAAAGAAGAAAGTTACTTTAGTACATAAATATCTTCTAAAAGTAGACTCCAATCTTCATTCTCTCATTTCCTCCAATTCCCACCGTCTTCTACCTTCCTTCTTTCTCTCTTTACGATTTGCTATAGTACCACACAAGAACTCCATCTTTGAATGCTTGTAACTCCTAGCTCCATGGTCCAAATTCAATTTCAAGACCACCATTCTCTTAGTTAAGCCAAGCTCTACAATCTTGTCTTTTCAAAACTTCAAAACCTCCATTTCGGTGCCAAGAGAAACCTCCATGGGAAGAGCTTGAGCTCATCTTTTCATGCCTTGACATTCTCCTTTGCTTCAAGGTAAGGAAACTCAAAGAAAATCCATGTTTCCTCCATGTTCTTATGTTGACCGAAAATCACCATTAATGGTGTATTTACCTTGCCTTGTTTTAGCCTCATTTGAATCTTCCAAGGGCTAGGAGGAGTCCTCTCTTGATACTTATTCAAGTTCTCTTCCCATTCCAAGGTAAAACAATCATTTTAATACCTTAAAACAATATGTGTAACTAGGGTTTACAATGAGATGAAGCATAATGCTTGAATACTCATTCTATTATTTGTACATTGTTTAGAAGTTGACAAACAACCAAACACCCCACCGGTTTTACAAGGAAACGAGAAAGAAGTTTGTGAGGAAAAGAGGTAAACAAGCTATCTCAATGTAGTTTAAATGCCTTAGGAAAATGAGCTTGATTTGCTTAATAAAATACCTAAAGAGCTAATGGTAAATGAGTTAGCAAAATGCTCTCAAGGAGTTTATTAAGGGCATATGTATTGTTGGGTGTAATTGCAGGTCAAAGGCAAATATAATGTGGGAAATTCAGTGTTTAAGGTTCATGTTATTTAAGGGCCTAAGTGCCAAGCAATTTAAGCTTATGCACTATATTGTGATGTAGTGCTAAATGTGTGAAGTTTGTGTATAAAAAGTGTTTGATGGATTTTAGGTGTTCTTGAATGAAATAAGGTAAAAACCTAAGTGTTTGGATATGAGTAAATACAAGAGAAGCTATGGCCAAATTTGGGAAAATGTGTAAGAAGTTCTAAGTGTTTTAAATGATTTTGGTGAACTAGGAAGTGTTAAAGGTGAATAAATGTTTACTTGAGAAGAAAACATGTATTAAGGTGATTTAGAGTGATGCAAGGATTTAGGTGTTATCTTGGAAGTTCTAGGAATTCAATGTGTGTTTTGAGGATGTATTTAAGTCTTGGAGAGGTTTGTTTAAGGTTTGGGTAATGTTGATGAATAATGTATAGAGAAGGTTTTGAGAAAGGAACTTTAAGGAGTTGTGAAGGAGAAGATTTGGTTAGTAAGAGAAGATGCTTGGGAGATGATGTTATGATGGTGAGGAAACACTTTGGTATAAAGGTTATTAAGGATGAAACACCACTTGAAAAACTAGGAGAAAACATTGTAAGTGTTGGAAATTTTGTGAAGATATAAGTAAAGGTTTAAAGAATTAGAAAAAGAGTTTTGTGAGTGTTTGAGGATATCTAAAGGTGTGTTTGATGTGCCAAATGATGTTAGGAAACATTATGAGGCTTTAGGAGAAGTTTGGTGAAATTGGTTAAGTGTTTAAAGACTTGGAAATTGAATGTTTTGCCGTGTCCGAACTTCCGTCCGGACATGGAAGTTCGGACAGGCTCTGTTGGGTAAAGGATTTTCTCATTCTCGAACTGTGTCCGAACTTGGGAAGTCCGGACACAAGTTCGGACGTGACTGTTTCTATCTGGGATTTACTCTCGAACTGTGTCCGAACTTGGGAAGTCCGGACACAAGTTCGGACGTGTGTATAGTTTCAGTATTAGGTCGCGGCTTGCGTCCGAACTTGGAGGTTCGGACACAAGTTCGGACAAGGCGCAGTATGGACCAAAAACATTGTTTAAGGTATGGAAATGATGGGTAATGATGGGGATTGATAGGTAATGATGTTATAAGGTTGTTAAGGACTTGTTAGGTGAGTTTTAATGACAATTGAGTGGGTGAAAAGTTGTAATAAAATGTGAGAGTAAAACAAGTTAAAAATGTCAAGTTATTTAACTAAGTTAACGGGGAAAAATTATAAGCATTAGACATTAAATAATAAAGCAACCCCGATGTTAATAAAAACACATGTGATGTTAACAGTTGTTCGAGAATTGCTCGAGGAACATAAGTGGACGTGGTAAAGTGGACTCCGGTGACAGGTATGGTTTTCTTGCAACCTGTGTCCTACCGGATTACACCGGCTTGTATGCCAATGTGTTTTTCTGTATGTTTGCCACGTTATGAGATAAATCATGAAACGAGTTTACAGTCGTTATTGTTATTGTATGTTTACGTGCCGATACCGGTAACCTCGAATGCGCTTGAAGGGCTAGTTAACCACTATTAGGTAAACGTAGGAGAACGGTATCCGGTAACAACGTTTCCGACTTAAGGAACGTTCTAACCACGGCTATGCGTGAGTTGGTTATGTGATGTCTGTGTGTGATGTTTGTATGTGAATGTATGACTCTCTCTTCCCTTGTGTATGTCTAATAAGACTTAACCCAATGTTTGTGAATGTTTAATAAAGTTCAAAGTTGAACTTCTAACAAGTGCTAACGGGGGAGTGAGGAGTCCGGTCTGTTCCGGCCACGCGTGTGAGTATGGGGGTCGTTGTCATAGCAGGTTCGATCCTCTCTGTATGTTATGGTTGTTTTCCAATTTGGTTCCCAACCTTCCCTTTAGCTTAACCAAGGCTATTACTGACTCACGTCGGGCCACAGGGGCATACTATTGTTATGTTTGTTTCGGTGTGCTTGGATCACTATATCCGAGACACCTTGTGTTAAGTTAACCGTTCATTTAACGAGACGGTAACGAGTTATGTAACGAGCTTATCATGAGACTGGCAACATTCTCTAGGCTCACCAGTGTATTAGCAATGTTTGGGTCGGTTCCTAAGAGGACCATTCCCGTTATGTTATGTATCTTTGTTGTGATGCCATATCTATTGCGGTGTTATGTTGTGCACGTGGAAACGTGCAAGGTGTTGTTAAGTAGTGTATGTTATATGTTGTAAAATGTGGAGTGTGTGGATCATGGATATGATTCCCAGTTTGTGATAAGAGGCATTTAAGGATAACCCGATTTAAGGGTATGTGTCGTCTATTAAGGAAGTAGCTCCATTAGAGGAGGAACACTCTAGGGATGATGAATACCATGAGTGACTTATTAAGTAAGGATATATTATCCGTTTGTTGAGCCCGTTGAGGCGAATGATTATGTGTTGTGTGTTTGCAGTTGCATGTATGATTTGAAAATAATCAACCGCATGCTAAGACGACAATTAGTTGTGTGTGGCCCGGTAGCATGTGGGCTGCGGGATTACCATACCAGCAAAGGTGCTGAGCCCCTTGGGGGCCACCCTTTCTCTTTTTTCCTATTTCAGGTACGAAGTGCTGGAAGCCGTTCGAGAGTAGGACGGGGTAGTCATTGTACATGGGTAATCGTTTATGTTGTATATATACAGTAGTGTGTAGTAAGACCGAAATTGTTATCGGCATTAGTTATAAATACTCGGTATAGTTGGAAGGTGTATGTGTTGTTGTGTTAATGGAAAGGGATAGTAAGGTGTAGTCGCTCGGGAATTTAGCCCATCAGACCGGTACAATGTGTATGTATTAGCCTTGTTAGCCACGTGGGTGGCTAACGACGTGTAACACCAACGAGATAAGTAATGTGATGAGGTTGTTTTCCGCTGCAGTTTATTGTAAGTGTGTTATTGTTGGATGGGGTGTTACAAAAAGTGGTATCAGAGCGAAGTATCACTCTGATGACTGAATTACCGAGCTTAGGAAGTACCGAGTTAGGATTTTTGTACTTTGGGTTAAGGGTTGAGTGATAGCGTGAGAGATACGCTAGATAGGAATTACCAGTGTGTACTGGAAACCTACAATCTCCATCCCACCCTCCACAGTCCCTGTTTTATAACTTGGGGAATAACGCCAGAGAGATGAAAGTCCTCTCATACTCGGAAATACCGATCTGGCTGTTATTGAATACCTCTAAGGGTACGGAGAACCTGTCATACGGTAGATCCCGAAAACTGGGAATCCCGGAGACGGTCTCCATCTGAACAATGTTAACCGCATTAAATAGCGAAGAATGAAGGATTTTGTGTATAGGAGAATAGAATTTCGGCAACCTGGGTCGACATGCCAAGCAGTCGAGAATAACCAACTTGCAACGCACCAACCGTGCAACAGGCAAGAAATGGATTAATAAAACCCGAGACGAGTGTCTACGGAACCACAGTTGATAAATAATACACCAACGGTATACCAACCGACAAGGGAACTACAATGTAGTGCCCAAATACGTGGAACGGGCTACAAAGAGAATACAATACCAAGAAAAAGGGGTCTCCCAGAATGGGAAACACCCTAGTTGATGATCGTCATGTGAAGACAGTGAGAAGTCACCTAGAAAAGTTATTATCAAAACAGTAAGATCAGTGAGGGCCAACAAGGCCACTGATGACAGTGCGGGTAAGAACAATACCGCAACCGGTAAGTGTTGAACCGATAGCCAGTTAGCATGGCGCACTTGCCATGGCAAGTGCTGCTATAACAGGGCTGTTCGGAGAAATTTTAACGAATATAAAGTACTTAGTAAAGTACTAGAAAGTTAAGTGTGATCGTCATAACAGTGGAAGGGCCTGTTAGCCTAACCTCTGTAATTATAAGTACACCAGTCAGCAAGGAGCTAGACTTGGTTAAGGTAAGAAGATGTTGTGAAACCATGAAAAAAAAAAAAATTCTTTAAACCCAGATTTATTCAAACCCTTTTCTTTTCAAGACCAGATTTTCTTTCAAACCAACACTTCTTTCCAGCCTTCTTTTAAACCGAACCAGTAAAACCAAGAGCAGTTGATAAGATACGACAGTGGATGAACTTTCCTCGATTAAGTTCGGGAAGCATGGAATGAATATTGTCACGGGACAATATAAGGGAGTTGACAACAGAATACTTCACCTAGGCGTGTGACGGACACTACGAGTGTACCAACCGTAATGTGGGACGACCGCACTCCGATCGGAGCTTGTGGGCCTGACAGACCTACTTATGGGTTAGTTGGGTAGGTAGCGATGTATCATTATGGTACCCCACGTATGTATGCGAGTGGAGTCCGGAACACGGGAAGTAGTCGACTCCGCCTACGGTCAGCAGTATAAATCAAACAAGAGCTAAGGATTACAAGGAATAGTTGAAGTTAAGGAACTCAGTTAAATTAACGAGACTAAAGGGATTAGTGAATTCCTCTCAAGGAAATGTTTAAGAGTTAGGAAGTGCGAAGGGCACAAACTGTTATGTAAAGACATCACATATGTCTTAAGGATCCTTAGGGATAAAACATGTTAGCTGGAACGGTGACCTAGCCTGTACATAGCAAGTAGATGACTAATGTGGACACATTAATGTGCAATGAACGGGATGAAAACTCCTAGAATGAGTACCTACACTACCAGGAAATGTTGATCTTCACGGAAGAAGATAATAACCAGTGAAAAACGCAAACGGCGTGGCTAATGGAATGTACCAATAAGTGTGAAACAAATGTAAAGCATAACGTAGCAACACCCAGGAGCAATCCTTGAGGGGTGTTCGCATCAACAATTGTTGAACGAAATGCATGACAGAAACACAAGGGTTGAACTAACACCCAGTTTAGACATGAGTTGTCAGGAGACGGACTGGCAAACCTAAGGGGAATCCCATGAAAGGAACGTGATGCAACGACTTGTCATGGAGCCCAATATAATATCCAAACCATGTAATACTGTACAGAGAAGTACATGTGTGTGGACAGCCTACAATGAGCCCAGCTCAAGGCAAATAAGGCTTATAAGCCATAAGCAAGATATGTTATATAAATTAGACCGATTGCAGAAGTTTATGTTGTATAAGTGAATAGAGTGGTAAACGAACCACTGCATTAAGAGTGGGGATACCTCTCGATATTGTGAGACCGCAGGAGCGGTAGTTATGTAAATCAAGCCCGAGAAATATGTTAAGGATGGACAACGTTATTATTGAAAGAGAGCAGTTAGCTTAGTAGTACGTGTGTATAAAGTGAAGCACCTGGCTGAATAATGCCGGCTTGTGACTCGAATGATCGATGCTCAAGGAGCATTTAGTAGTCATCCAAAGGAGGGATGAACCATAATGTGAATAATGTAAGTTTATGTGTGGAAGTTGAGGTGACAGTAGATACGATATAAGCTGATGTTATACAAGGAGTAAGAGCACGGTGCGCAACAAGCGACCGTTGTATAAATGTTGTTGAACGATAATGTAACAGATAAGACCAGTTATGAGTTAAACTCAGTGGAGATGCAAGATAAGTGATGTTAAATAAACTGAGCAATAAGCCAGTGGTAGGTACTGTGTGATGAGGAACTCAGTGTGAATTCCATGGCGAATCGCATAAGGGATTTATTGTCAAGAGTTTACGCCTCTGCACTCTGTATGACTGAGTGTTTTGGTATTGCACTTGTGCAGTAATGATCGAATGAGATAGCTAGGAATTGGAAACATGTTAAATGTGGAGGAATAATGTTATAATGGCTGATGCATAGGAAATGCAAGGCCGCACCAATAAAAGAGTACTTGTACAAAACCAAATATGGAGACATGATTAATAATAAGTGACTACAGTAGCACTAACTGCCAAATATCGGTATGGAATAACTGAGAGAGCACTACACACTAGGTAGTAGCTCAATCTCAACCGACAATAAGTCGGAAGGGAACAAGTCAATCATTGTGAAATACATAGCTGTATACACAGTAAATTGTTATGGAAGTGGATAGAAAGTTTATAACTCACCGAATTCGCTAACGGTGAAAAATACCACACATCGGTTGAGAAACCATTATTACCAAGATAAAGGTGATATTGGGGGTGTACAATACAGTAAGAATTACAAATGGGGCAACTAAGCCCTACAGTTGTCAAAGTTGCGCAGCAGACGCTAGTGAACCACTGATTCAAATGTACAACGTGAATAACGAATATGAGTAGATGGCTAATTATTAACGCCTAGAAGCCTAACAGGCCAGAATCGAAACCAACTAAGAGTTTAAGCAAACTCCAATGATAATTCTTGGTTTAGGAACTAAACCGCCAATATGGTTAAGATCCTCTAATCAGAATCCATTGTGTAATGGACCGCGTGGAAGTTAAGATACTTCACGACGGCAAAACATTTTAAGCTAATGTTTAGTGATTGATTACGTGGGCGTAATCCCTTTTAAGGGGGGTAGAGCGCAAAACCACTTAGTGTATATTACCGTACAAGTGTACGTAGTGTATGTGATTTATATTGTGCATAGCACAAAATTATATTATTGTTTTGATGATTGGTGTGTGTGTTACGTAAACATACACATTCATTCATGGTTTAATTGTGGTAATTGCGCACAGAAGATGCGAATACCATTGTGATAAGTGCGTGTATTTGTTAACAGCTGTGTGTGATAGTACAAGTGTGGGGAGTAGAGAAGCTCCCGGGGGAACAAAAGCCCCGACAGTGTATAAATGTGAAGTTGTGTGTTGTATTTTGACAAAACATATGTGTATATACATACTATATAGTGATTCAAGAAAGGGCATGATACCGACATAGAACCTAGTGAGAATAAGATTCCCTAGGCAACAGGATTAAAGTGAGTGGAGGTAACTGATAGACGGAGTTCTATCCTTTGGAGATGTTATGATCATGATTAGAATGATTTAAAAGATAGAAAATTGGAAATGAGTGATTTATTTGATGCTTGAAAATGAAGTGGGAAGTGGAACTTGATTTGCATGTGATCAAGGGAAGCCGAACACAAATTGGAGTGGAAGGATAGTTCTACACTGATGCTGATCACATCAGGGTTGGATGATTCTTGAAGCTCCCTATAAGTGGTCACAAATAACCATGCTAAGAAAAGAAGCAAAGAGCTTAAGTTGGACTTGGAGTTGTGTGTGTTTTCAAAAGGATTTTAAATTGGTATTTATAAAACGTTGATGGATACTTTACATAATTAAAGTCTTCTTACTTAACCTCACAAGGAAATTTTAAATTTAAGTGATTGTTTTAATCTCCCAAAGGCACGGGGACGGAAGGTGTCCATCGCGACCGGGTTCTGCGGGATCACAGTGTGTATGTAAAAGATATTTTTGATTGTTATACATGCTATGACATGTTGTGTGGTATGTGTGATAAATGTTGTTTTGACTTGGATTTCCTAAAAGTGTATGCTATTGAGACCTATGAGTCTAAATGTGTTGTGTTACATAGACCTAAGTGTCTGAAGACTGTTATGTTATGGGGACCTATGTGTCCAAATGTTGTGATGTTACCCGAGACCAGTGAGTCCAAGGGATTGTTATGTATGTGTAAGTGTTGTTAAGATACCCGGACCATAGAGTCCGAGGTTATCATGTGGATATGTTATGTTATGTGTGGATGTGAATGTGATGCCCGGACCATTAAGTCCGAGGTTGTGATGTAAAGTGTGTTGGTTATGGAAGTTTATTTCCAAGTGATTACTGTGTTCTAATCTAATGATGTGTGAAAAGTGTGAACTTCGAGGACGAAGTTCTTTTAAGGGGGGTAGATTGAAATACCCCATACCTTGATATGTGGTTTAAATATCAAACTATGGTATGTAAAGGCTAAAAAGTGGCTTAGTAACATCAGTGAACAATTAAACCATAGTAAAATGCAATAAAGCACTAAGACACTGTTTGAGCAAAAACATGCTCTAAGCTATGAGTGAACTTGGCTAGGACCCGAAGAGCCTACCAAGACTTAATAATATTCAATTATGATTTAATAAGGCTAAATAAGTCCTTAGGAAACCTTGGTGGACAGTTAAACCAAATAAAACACAAGAAAATACCTTAAAGTCAATATGAGCAAAAATGTGCTCTAAGCTTGGGATAAATGTGTATAAGACCTAATGGTCATACCTATATTATAAATATGTTAATGAACATATTAAATCAATTACCAAAGAAAACCAAGCTTGAAAACAAGTTAAAACACAAAATGTGCTTTAAGGAGTCTTAAAGCACGTTTTTGAAAAATTGTCTTGTAAATGAGTTTTGAGTGGCTAAATGTCCATCATTACTCTTTAATTAACATGTGTACTATATAGTATCACATTTGGGTGGCTATATTAATGGGAAATCAAAAATTTCACTTCTAAGTGTCTTGTTTAGGTGAATAGTGATTTTTTATAAGCTAGTTTGTAACATATGTTGTGATAAGTATTAAATGAGTCAACAAAGACCAAACTACCCCTAAGTATATGATGGTGGCCGGTTTTTAGTAAGGTGAGTCATCACCATGTAAAATAAATTAAAGGAAGGAAGGAAAAGAAAGTAAAAGAAGAAAGTTACTTTAGTACATAAATATCTTCTAAAAGTAGACTCCAATCTTCATTCTCTCATTTCCTCCAATTCCCACCGTCTTCTACCTTCCTTCTTTCTCTCTTTTACGATTTGCTATAGTACCACACAAGAACTCCATCTTTGAATGCTTGTAACTCCTAGCTCCATGGTCCAAATTCAATTTCAAGACCACCATTCTCTTAGTTAAGCCAAGCTCTACAATCTTGTCTTTTCAAAACTTCAAAACCTCCATTTTGGTGCCAAGAGAAACCTCCATGGGAAGAGCTTGAGCTCATCTTTTCATGCCTTGACATTCTCCTTTGCTTCAAGGTAAGGAAACTCAAAGAAAATCCATGTTTCCTCCATGTTCTTATGTTGACCGAAAATCACCATTAATGGTGTATTTACCTTGCCTTGTTTTAGCCTCATTTGAATCTTCCAAGGGCTAGGAGGAGTCCTCTCTTGATACTTATTCAAGTTCTCTTCCATTCCAAGGTAAAACAATCATTTTAATACCTTAAAACAATATGTGTAACTAGGGTTTACAATGAGATGAAGCATAATGCTTGAATACTCATTCTATTATTTGTACATTGTTTAGAAGTTGACAAACAACCAAACACCCCACCGGTTTTACAAGGAAACGAGAAAGAAGTTTGTGAGGAAAAGAGGTAAACAAGCTATCTCAATGTAGTTTAAATGCCTTAGGAAAATGAGCTTGATTTGCTTAATAAAATACCTAAAGAGCTAATGGTAAATGAGTTAGCAAAATGCTCTCAAGGAGTTTATTAAGGGCATATGTATTGTTGGGTGTAATTGCAGGTCAAAGGCAAATATAATGTGGGAAATTCAGTGTTTAAGGTTCATGTTATTTAAGGGCCTAAGTGCCAAGCAATTTAAGCTTATGCACTATTGTGATGTAGTGCTAAATGTGTGAAGTTTGTGTATAAAAGTGTTTGATGGATTTTAGGTGTTCTTGAATGAAATAAGGTAAAAACCTAAGTGTTTGGATGTGAGTAAATACAAGAGAAGCTATGGCCAAATTTGGGAAAATGTGTAAGAAGTTCTAAGTGTTTTAAATGATTTTGGTGAACTAGGAAGTGTTAAAGGTGAATAAATGTTTACTTGAGAAGAAAACATGTATTAAGGTGATTTAGAGTGATGCAAGGATTTAGGTGTATCTTGGAAGTTCTAGGAATTCAATGTGTGTTTTGAGGATGTATTTAAGTCTTGGAGAGGTTTGTTAAGGTTTGGGTAATGTTGATGAATAATGTATAGAGAAGGTTTTGAGAAAGGAACTTTAAGGAGTTGTGAAGGAGAAGATTGGTTAGTAAGAGAAGATGTGTGAGAAGATGCTTGGAGATGATGTTATGATGGTGAGGAAACACTTTGGTATAAAGGTTATTAAGGATGAAACACCACTTGAAAAACTAGGAGAAAACATTGTAAGTGTTGGAAATTTGTGAAGATATAAGTAAAGGTTTAAAGAATTAGAAAAAGAGTTTTGTGAGTGTTTGAGGATATCTAAAGGTGTGTTTGATGTGCCAAATGATGTTAGGAAACATTATGAGGCTTTAGGAGAAGTTTGGTGAAATTGGTTAAGTGTTTAAAGACTTGGAAATTGAATGTTTTGCCGTGTCCGAACTTCCGTCCGGACATGGAAGTTCGGACAGGCTCTGTTGGGTAAAGGATTTTCTCATTCTCGAACTGTGTCCGAACTTGGGAAGTCCGGACACAAGTTCGGACGTGACTGTTTCTATCTGGGATTTACTCTCGAACTGTGTCGAACTTGGAAGTCGTTGTGACACGACATCATGTGCAACGGAGTGTGTAGTCAGAGCGGTGCGTCCGAAACTTGGAGGTTCGACACAAGTTCGGACAAGGCGCAGTATGGACCACAACATTTTAAGGTATGGAAATGATGGGTAATGATGGGGATTGATTGGTAATGATGTATAAGGTGATAAGGACTTGTTAGGTGAGTTTTATGACAATTGAGTGGGTGAAAAGTTGTAATAAAATGTGAGAGTAAAACAAGTTAAAATGTCAAGTTATTTAACTAAGTTAACGGGGAAAAATTATAAGCATTAGACTTAAATAATAAAGCAACCCCGATGTTAATAAAAACACATGTGATGTTAACAGTTGTTCGAGAATTGCTCGAGGAACATAAGTGGACGTGGTAAAGTGGACCGGTGACAGGTATGGTTTTCTTGCAACCTGTGTCCTACCGGATTACACGGCTTGTATGCCAATGTGTTTTTCTGTATGTTTGCCACGTTATGAGATAAATCATGAAACGAGTTACAGTCGTTATTGTTATTGTATGTTTACGTGCCGATACCGGTAACCTCGAAGCGCTTGAAGGGCTAGTTAACCACTATTAGGTAAACGTAGGAGAACGGTATCCGGTAACAACGTTTCCAACTTAAGGAACGTTCTAACCATGGCTATGTGTGAGTTGGTTATGTGATGTTTGTGTGTGATTGTGATGTTTTATGTGATGTATGACTCTCTCTTCCCTTGTGTATGTCTAACAAGACTAACCCAATGTTTGTGATTGTTTAAGTTCAAAGTTGAACTTCTAACAAGTGCTAACGGGGAGTGAGGAGTCGGTCTGTTCCGGCCACGCGTGTGAGTATGTTGGGGTCGTTGTCATAGCAGGTTTGTCCTCTCTGTATGTTATGGTTGTTTTCCAATTTGGTTCCCAACCTTCCCTTTAGCTTAACCAAGGCTATTACTGACTCACGTCGGGCCACAGGGCATACTATTGTTTGTTTGTTTCGGTGTGCTTGGATCACTATAACCGAGACACCTTGTGTTAAGTTAACCGTTCATTTAACGAGACGGTACGAGTTATGTACGAGCTTATCATGAGACGGCAACATTCTCTAGGCTCACCAGTGTATTAGCAATGTTTGGGTCGGTTCCTAAGAGGACCATTCCCGTTATGTTATGTATCTTTGTTGTGATGCCATATCTATTGCGGTGTTATGTGTGCACGTGGAAACGTGCAAGGTGTTGTTAAGTAGTGTATGTATATGTTGTAAAATGTGGAGTGTGTGGATCATGGATATGATCCCAGTTTGTGATAAGAGGTTTAGGATAACCCCGATTTAAGGGTATGTGTCGTCTATTAAGGAAGTAGCTCCATTAGAGGAGGAACACTCTAGGGATGATGAATACCATGAGTGACTTATTAAGTAAGATATATTCCGTTTGTTGAGCCCGTTGAGGCGAATGATTATGTGTTGTGTGTTTACAGTTGCATGTATGATTGAAAATAATCAACCGCATGCTAAGACGACAATTAGTTGTGCGTGGCCCGGTAGCATGTGGGCTCGGGATTACCATACCAGCAAAGGTGCTGAGCCCCTTGGGGGCCACCCTTTCTCTTCTTTTCCTATTTCAGGTACGAAGTGCTGGAAGCCGTTCGAGAGTAGGACGGGGTAGTCATTGTACATGGGTAATCGTTTATGTTGTATATATACAGTAGGTGTAGTAAGACCGAAATTGTTATCGGCATTAGTTATAAAACTCGGTATAGTTGGAAGGTGTATGTTGTGTGTTGTGTTAATGGAAAGGGATAGTAAGGTGTAGTCGCTCGGGAATTTAGCCCATCAGACCGGTACAATGTGTATGTATTAGCCTTGTTAGCCACGTGGGTGGCTAACGGCGTGTAACACCAACGAGATAAGTAATGTGATGAGGTTGTTTTCCGCTGCAGTTTATTGTAAGTGTGTTATTGTTGGATGGGGTGTTACAATAAATCAAAGCGATAATGATGCTAGTGCAGTTATTCAACCTGAGATTTCCTGGCCCAAAAAAACAGCTCTAGCAACATAGGGTAGTATAGATGAAATACCCCAAACCTTGATATGTGGTTTAAATATTAAACTATGGTATGTAAAGGCTAAAAAGTGCCTTAGAAACATTAGTGAACAAATTAAACCATAGTAAAATGCAGTAAAGCACTAAGACACAGCTTGAGCAAAAACATGCTCTAAGCTTGGAGTGAACTTGGTTAGGACCCTAAGAGCCTACCAAGACTTAATAATATTCAATTATGATTTAATAAGGCTAATTAAGTCCTTAGGAAACTTTAGTAGACAGTTAAACCAAACAAAACACAAGAAAATACCTTAAAGTCAATAAGAGCAAAAATGTGCTCTAAGCTTGGGATAAATTTGTATAAGACCTAATGGTCATACCTATACCTTATAAATATGTTAATGAACATATTAAATCAATTACCAAAGAAAACCAAGCTTGAAAACAAGTTAAAACACAAAATGTGCTTTAAGGAGTCTTAAAGCACGTTTTTGATTGTAAATGAGTTTTGAATGGCTAAATGTCCATCATTACTCTTTAATTAATATGTGTAGTACTTAGTATCACATTTGGAGGCCTAAATCAATGGGTAATCAAAAATTTCACATCTAAGTGCCTTGTTTTAGTGAATAGTAACTTTAATAAGCTAGTTTGTAACATATGTTATTATAAGTAATTTAATTGGTCAACTAAGACTAAAATACCCCTTATGTAATAAAGGGGGCCGGTTTTCTTATATGGGATGACTCATACCCTTGTTAATTGATAAGATAGGAAAAAATAGCAAAAAGTAAATAGTTACTTTACTTAAATATCTAAAGCTAGCTACTTACCTTCTCATTCTCTAATTCTTCTTCATTTTACACGGTTTTCCATCTTCTTCCTCCTCTCTCCATCGGTCTCCAACAGCACCATCTCATTCTTCATCTTTCTTCACTTGTAACTTATGATTCCATGCTCCAAAATCAATTTCAAGACTACCTTTGTCTTAGTTAGATCAAGCTCTTCATTTCCCTCTTTTCAAATCTTCAAGAACTCAATTTCGGTGCCATGGAGATTCACCATTGATGGACCTTGACTTCATCTTTTCACACCTTGTTGTTCTCCTTTGCTTCAAGGTAAGGAACCTCAAAGAAAAACCAAGTTTCCTCTCATTTTGTACATGTCCAAACATTCACCATTAATGGTGTCTTCTCTTGTTCTTCCATAGCTTCATTGCAATCTTCAAAGGGTTTGGAGGAGTCCTCTCTTGATGCTTATTCAAGCTCTCTTCCAATTCCAAGGTAAAACAATTACCTTAATGTATTATGACAATACATGTACCTAGGGTTTACAATGAGATGAAGCATAATGCTTGAATACTCATTCTATTATTTGTACATTGTTTAGAAGTTGACAAACAACCAAACATCCTTACCGGTTTTACAAGGAAACAAGAAAGAAGTTGTGAGGAAAAAGAGGTAAACAAACTATCTCAATGTAGTTTAAATGCCTTAGGAAAATGAGCTTGATTTGCTTAATAAAATGCCTAAGGAGCCAATGGGAAAAGAGCTAGTGAATTGTTCTTAGGGAGATTATTAAAGGGCATATGTGATGTTGAGTGTGTTTGCAGGTCAAAGGCAATATATTACGTGGGAAATTCAGTGTTTAAGGTTTATGCAATTTAAGGGCCTAAAAGCCATGTTATTTAAGGGCCTAAGTGCCAAGCAATTTAAGTTTATGCACTATATTGTGATGTAGTGTAGTTTAAGGATTTAGGTGTGTGTAAAGAACATTCTTTGTGAAGATGAGTGTCTTGTATGGTTAAAGGAGGAAAAACAATATGTTTGTGTGTAAGGAATGTGCATTAGATGATTAAGTGTTTTTGGTTGTAAAAGGGTGAAAACCTAAGTGTTTGTGTGTGAGAATACTCTTGGTGGATTTTAGGTGTTCTTGAATGTCTAATGGTGAAAGCTATGTGTTTTGGTATGACATTGTGCTAAGAGAACCTATGGCAAAATTTAGATGATGCATAAGAAGTTCTAAGTGTTTAAAAAGAGCTTTGGTGAGTTTGGAAGTGTTGAGAATGATTAAATGTTTTACTAGGTAAAGAAAGATGTATTAAGGTGTTTAGAGTGCTACAAGGATTTAGACATTGTCTTGGAAGTTCTATAAATTAAAAGGAGTTGTTCTAGGACTTAGGCAAACTTTGGAAAACAAGGAGAAGGAATAAACTTGTAAAAGGACTACAAGGATGACATAAGAAATTTAGTTGTAAGAAAAGATGCTTAAGAGTGGATGTTCAATGGAGAAGAAATATTATGGTATAATGGTTACAATAGGCATGAAACACCACTTAGAAACCTAAGGAGGAAATACTATAAGTGTTAGAGATTTTGGTGGAAATTAGTTAAGTGTTTAAAGGCTTGGAAAATGAGTGTTTTGGCTTATCCGAACATCCGTCCGGACATGGACGTTCGGACAGGCCCTGTTGCGTAAAAATTCTCAGAGTCTCGAACTGTGTCCGAACTTCGGAAGTCCGGGCACAGGTTCGGACACATGAGATTCTACTTTGAAATTTCCCTCGACCCATGTCCGAACTTCCGAAGTCCGGACACATGTTCGGACATGCGCCTGTTTCCAGCTTTAAGTCACGGCTTGCGTCTGAACTTGGGAAGTCCGGACACAAGTTCGGACATGCCACTGTTTTGGCCAAAAATGTTGTTTAAGGTTAGGAAAAGTTGACTAAAAATGGTGATTAGTTAGTAATGATGATATGAGGTTATTTAAGGACATGTTGAGTGAGTTATAATGACAATTTAGTGGGGGAAAAGTTGTATTAAAATGTAAAAGTAAAACAAGTTAAAATGTGAAGTTATGTAACTAAATTAATGGGAAAAGTTATAAGCATTAGACTTTAAACAATCATGTTACCCTGATGTTAACAGAAGTACATGTGATGTTATCAGTTGTTCGAGAATTGCTCGAGGAAACATAAGTGGACATGATAAAGTGGACTCCGGAGACAGGTATGGTTTTCTTGCAACCTGTGTCCTACCGGATTACACCGGCTTGTATGCCAATGTGTTTTTCTGTATGTTTGCCACGTTATAAGATAAATCATGAAACGAGTTTAGAATCGTTATTGTTGTTGTGTGTTTACGTGCCGATACCGGTATCCTCGAATGCGCATGAAAGGCTAGTTAACCACTATTAGGCAAACGTAAGAGAACGGTATTCGGTAATAATGTTTCCGACCTAAGGAACGTTCTAACCACGGCTATGCGTGAGTTAGTCATGTGATGGTTGTGTGTGATGTTTGTGTGTGAATGTATGACCCTCTCTTCCCTTGTGTGTGTCTAACAAGACTTAACCCAACGTTTGTGATTGCTTATTGGGTTCAATGTTGAACTTCTAACAAGTGCTAACGGGGGAAGTGAGGAGTCCGGTCTGTTCCGGCCACGCGTGTGAGTATGGGAGTCGGTCGATGTCATAACCGGTTTCGATTCTCTTGTGTTTATGTTGTTTTCCAGTTTGTTCCAACCTTCCGTTAGCTTAACCAAGCTATTTTACTGACTCACGTCGGGCCACAGGGGCGTACTATGTTATGTTTGTTCGGTGTGCTTGGATCACTATATCCGAGACACCTTGTGTTAAGTTACCCGTTCATTTAACGAGACGGTAACGAGTTATGTAACGAGCTTATCGTGAGACTGGCAACATTCTCTAGGCTACAAGTGAACTGACTATGTTTGGGTAGGTTCCTAAGAGAACCGTTCCCATTATGTTATGTGTTGTTGATATAATGCAATTTCTATTGCGATGTTGTTTTGTGCACGTTGAAACGTGGAAAGTGTTGTTATGTAGTGTATGTTATATGTTGTAAAATGTGGAGTATGTGGATCATGGATATGAATCCCCGCTTGTAATAAGAGACGTTTAAGGATAACCCGATTTATGGGTAAGTGTCGTCTATTAAGGAAGTAGCTCCATTAGAGGAGAAACACTCTAGGGATAATGAATACCATGAGTGACTTATCAAATAAGGATGTATTATCCGTTTGTTGAGGCCATTGAGGCGAAATGTTATGGGTTGTGTGTTTACAGTTGCATTCATGATTTAAGTATAATCAACCGCATGCTAAGACGACAATTAGTTGTGCGTGGCCCGGTAGCATGTGGGCTGCGGGATTACCATACCAGCAAAGGTGCTGAGCCCCTTGGGGGCCACCCTTTCTCTTCTTTTCCTATTTCAGGTACAAAGAGCTGGAAGCCATTTGAGAGTAGGACGGGGTAGTCGTTGTACATGGGTAATTATTTAAGTTGTACATACACAGTAGGTGTAGTAAGACCGAAATTGTTATCGGCATCAGTTTGTAGATACTCGGTACGGTTGGAAGGTATGTGTATGTTTTGTTGTTAATGGAAGAGATAATAATGTGTAGTCGCTCGGGAATCTAGTCCATCAGACCGGTACAATGTATATGTAATAGCCTTGTTAGCCACGTGGGTGGTTAACGACGTGTAACACCAACGAGTTAAGTAATGTGATGAAGTATATTTTCCGCTGCAGATTGTTGTTATGTGTTTGTTGTTGGATGGGGTGTTACAAAAAGTGGTATCAGAGCGAAGTATCGCTCTGATGACTGAATTACCGAGCTTAGGAAGTACCGAGTTAGGATTTTAGTACTTTGGGTTAAGGGTTGAGTGATAGCGTGAGAGATACGCTAGTTAGGTATTACCAGTGTGTACTGGAAACCTACTATATCCTTTCTGCCCTCCACAGTCCCTGTTTGTAACTTGGGGAAACAATGCCAGAGAGATGGAAGTCCTCTCTTACTCGGGAATACCCGATCTGGCTGTTATTAAACACCTCTAAAGGTACCCGAAAAGTGGGAATCCCGGAGACGGTTTCCATCTGAACAATGTTAACCGCATTAAGTAGCGAAGAATGAAGAATTTTGTGTATAAGAGAATAGAATTTCCGGCAACCTGGGTCGACATGCCGAGCAGTCGAGAATAACCAGCTTGCAACGCACCGACCGTGCAACAGACAAGAAGTACAGTAATTGTAACACCCCAACCGCTAATCCTTCCATTATCCTCTAATCAATCCCATACTTACCCTTCTCGCAGCGGAATACTTACTTACTCCCAGCGGGTGATACAACGCCGTTAACCCTCCAAGGTTAACAAGGCTACTACTACTTACCGTTTCGGTCTGATGATTAGAATGGAATATATACATACTACTTACTTTACAATACCAAATACTTACTTACATTTGATTACCGAGTATCCAAGTTATACGAATTACAATCCAGTGCTACTTCCCAAAAATTAAGAGTTTATACATTCTCTCCTTACTATCCAATCATGAATTGATTATCCAAATAGGTGTACCACATGGTACACCGGCTACACAAAAAGGCCTTAGCCGTGTACAACTTAGTACACCGTTTCAATCCTAATATCTACCAAAAAGTATCACATTCCGTCCTTACCCTTCCGTCACGCCTCGCGGGTACCTGTGGAGTAAAAACATTCCCCCTAGGGGGTCAGCTTACGCTGCATATGATAACCGCATACCCCGCGTACTAGCGAGGGTACGCCAACTATTTGGTCGAGTACATGCGGTTCGTTTCATTCATACATACATACATGCTTTATACAGTACAATACAATACATTCATTTCACCAAGCATACATACATACAATACATACAAGAAGTACAATACAAGTCATCCATTCATACTTACCATACTCACCGCATCACGGAGATACAATTCTCCAATACATACAAAGGTCTTGTTAGCCTTATTACACACCCGGGTTAATCGGGTGTTCAATACTTTTACTCCGGGTCAATGACTTACAATAGTCAAGACCAATACGAATACAATACTTACTTCTTACATACTTTACTTCCAGTTAAGTCGGTATGACCTCCGGGCAGGGATTACTACATCCCACCACCGGGCTTTAGGGTGGCCCACTAATCCAGGATGCTACCCATTCAAGGGATTGGTCCATGGAAAAGATTATAGCCAGGATTCGGATCCAACCTCTTGTGTTCCTTATCCTCACGCGCGCCGAAACTATATCGGGCTTCTACTCATTCCATTTACTCATTACTCATGTTAGGAGTTAGATCGTTAGGAATTAGTAGAAGTCCATACTTACTTTCCATACATACATACAATACACAAGTACTCATACTTACACATACACTTCATTTCCATTCATACATTTCATGAATTATACAAACTAAATGTTCAAGAGCATAAAACAAGAACAATATAGTTCAAACACAATTAAGTGCAATATAAGTCCGATTCGTGCATTTATCTTATTGGTGATCACATAAGCACACAAATCGGGGTAACCAAGTTAGGATACAGGGCATGAAGAAATCATACCGTTCACCGTCGTAGGGTACTACTGGTTCCTTTGGAGCTCAACTATGGGATTCCTATACATACATGAAGTAGTAGGATCAATGATCTATTATTGATCTACATACTCCTTCATTGATACTTTCAATGTACACTTACTACTTCATTACTTTCCTACTTGGTTATAAAACCATTCTTTTCCTTACTACTTCTTAAGCTTGCTTCCTTAATCATTTATTTACTTTCTTACCATTACTACTTCATTAATGGTGTGTTACTACATATATATGCATATGTGTATATAGGCCTATATATATGTATATATGATTACTATAATCATATAATTAAAACATTTTTTTTACTCGACCGGACTTGCGACCGACCTTGCAACCGACCTTGCAAGTCCGGTCCATTCCAGTAGGCTACATCGTGTAAAAATTCCAGGGCCGACCGACCTTGCAAGTCCGGTCCCAAGGTCGGTCCATTCCAGTAAGTTTCGCAGTTGAAAATTTTAGCCGACCGACCTTGCAAGTCCGGTCGCAAGGTCGGTCCATTCCAGTAGTTGCATTACGGAATTTTCTGGCCGACCGACTTGCAAGTCCGGTCGCAAGTCGGTCCATTCCAGAAGGTTTTGACGGGAGAATTTCTGGCCGACCGAACTTGCAAGTCCGGTCGCAAGTTCGGTCGATTCCAGAAGGTTTCCCGTCTTGTAAATCTGGGCTCGACCGACCTTGCAAGTTCGGTCCTAAGGTCGGTCCGGCCCAGTACTTCAGTTTTAAATCTGTTTTTGGGTGTTTTCTTTACCCATTGTTTCCCCAATCTTTACCAATGTTTCCCCACATGATTTAGCACATTTCACACTCTAAATCACCTTAATCCATTCTCCAAACTTGCTACTCAATTCCTACACAACTTACACAAATTCTCCTCATCCCATTTCAACACTTCCATTAGTTTTCTTCACACTAATGCTACAGATTTTGGTTTCTTCATTTTGCTACAGATTTTCACCTCGACTCTTACACTCCAATACTCCCTCAACTAATGCTACTTTTAGAATCTTAAATACATTACTCTCAACCTAGTTCCATCCCATTTACAACTCATACTAAAATCTGTTACAAGCTACCAAACATCCCCTTTAAACTCTCCAAATACTTCCTCTTCTTAAACCACCTTAAGTCCTCTCATTCCTACACAAAATTCGAGATAGTCTCCCCTATATTTTTAGCTTTCTCCACACATTATTTCAGCTCACGTTTTCTCATTCTCACAACCTGTTTATACAATACATTATACTCACAATTCAACACCACTACACACATTAAAATTCCTGCACATATACATATACTACCCATGGTTATCCCAAGCTTTTAAACTTCATTTAAAAACTTCAAAACTGTTACATTCTCTCCTCCAATACATTACTACATACTCATTACTCATTAACATACACATTACTTGTTTTTGATACACAAAAGCTGTTACAACACAATATACAAAACTAATTCAAGGTAAGGGTATTTACCTTGTTTTGTTAGTTTTTTCTTTCTTTCCTTTCCTCTTCCTTCCTTCTTTCCTTCTTCTTTGTTCTTCCTCACACAATGCACAATACTACAACCACCATACCCATACACATTAACATTTAACATTCATTTTTGCACTAACCGTAGAATTTAATGTTTTAGGGTTTAGGAAAGAGCATTACCTTCCAATGGATGAATGAAATTCTTGACTAGCAAGAGAACAATATTCCTAGCCCAAGAAAGAGCCAAAATCGGCTGAAGCAACAAGGAACAAGACATTCAAAAACCGAAAATCTTTATAATGCCAATGAGAACTAGGAATGAAGGGTTTTCGAATTTCTTTTTACCTCAAGATGATAAGAAGGTTAAGGTGCTTCTAATGATGGCCTCAAATCTTCAAATGGTGAATACCCATAAAATCGAAAATGAAGCTTTTGGATTTTTTGAAAGGAGGGAAATGTTCTCCTTTGCAAGGGGATTCCAATGGTACTAATTTTGTAATTTTTGGAGCAAGATTAATGGGTTAACAAGAGGAGAGAAGGAGGGAGTTGTGTGAGTTCCTCTAATTCTCCATGGCTGTCGCAAGGTAGAAGAAGAAGAAATAGAGAGAATAGAAAGGAGGGGAAAAACGTGAGTGAGGGAGGAGCCGTGAGGAGAGAGAGTTTTATTTTTGCTTTTGCTTTACTTATTAGGCTTGTCTTTTAGCTAATAAGAGAGAATAAAGAGAGTCAGAGAGGAGGGGCTCTCGATCCCACACTCCCACACACTCAATTTTTTTGCTTTTTATTTACAAAAGTGGACACACTAAGTTTCTTTATTTGCATTCTCACCCCACAACTTACTGGTTGTTACAGTTTTCACTAACCGGTACCCGTTTTCCGGAATTTTCTCGTTTAATTAATTTTACTGGTTCTAAAGCCCCACTAATATTTATTAGTGACTATTTAGTTGACCAAAATTGTTACGAGTCTGTTTGACCCGCTTAAAGTCACGTTTTCACGTTTCCCTTTCCCTTCCTCGAAAAACGCGCTTTAAGGTTCGTTTATGCTTTTAACCCATTTTAAAGGTCCGTTTTCTTCGGGATTTGTTCCCTTGTATTTATTTTAGTGTAATTAAGCTTTTAAAAATATAATTAGCCTAATTAATCACTGTTTTTAATTACAGGGTATTTCAATCTACCCCCCTTAAGAAACTTTGCCCTCAAAGTTGCTCAAGGTTACGGTTTACATTTCTACTTATTTGGCAACCAGTTGCCACAATACATTCTACTACCACCTTACAAGTTGTTCACAATTATTACACTACCAGCATACACAATTCAGATACCATACGTCATACTCAGTTCATACGCAATACTCCATTCCAATACCATACAAAATACTCAATTCATACACAATATTCCATTCAAATACCATACGCAATGCACCATCCAATTCGTACGTTCCACAATACATTCGCAATACACTTCACAATGTCATTCGTGTCATATACCGTACAACACAAATGCATTACTCATTACATACATACCATACACATACCATACTCATTGTACTACATACTGAGTACTACTAGCACTACTTTGTGCCAATACAATACAATTAGCACTACATGTGCCAACAAAATACAATTACAATACATACATACTACGCAATGCTAACCCGAAGCAATGCAAAAGCAAAAAGGCTCTACCCCCCTTAAAAGGGGTACGCCCCGTACCCTCCGTGCTATACGGATACTAGACATCTAGTCTACAAATAGATTTGGGTACTTCGCCTTCATGGCGTCCTCTAATTCCCAAGTCGCTTTCTCGACATCGTGGTTAGACCACAAGACCTTCACCATTCGCACAGATTTATGGCGAGTGTCTCTTGTCTTTGCATCAAGGATTCGCAGTGGAGTCTCGACATATCTCATCGTCGGCTCTAGGGATAAGTGTTCGGGTTCTAATACATGAGAGGGATCGGCTATGTATTTCTTGAGTTGTGATACATGAAAGACATCATGGACACGTCCCAATTCTTCAGGCAATGCTAGCCTATAAGCTACGGCTCCAATCCTCTCGGTAATGGCATACGGGCCTACATATTTCGGGCTCAGCTTGCCCTTTTGGCCAAATCGAAAGACACCCTTCATAGGTGAGACACGCAAGAACACTTGATCGCCCACGGCGAACTCAAGGTCGCGTCGTCGCACATCCGCATAGGATTTCTGTCTATCTTGGGCTGCTTTCATATTTGCTCGGATTTGTTGTACCTCAGCTTGTACTTGTTTTAAATACTCCGGTCCTATGATGACCGCTTCGCTTGACTCATCCCAACACAACGGGGTACGGCAAGGTCTACCATACAAAGCTTGGAATGGCGACATCTTAATCGAAGCATGGTAGCTATTGTTATACCAAAACTCGATAAGATGAAGCTTCTCAATCCAGCTCCCCTGGAAGTCTAAGGCACATGCCCTTTGCATATCCTCTAGTGTTTGGATGGTCCTTTCTGTCTGACCGTCGGTCTGTGGATGGAAGGCGGTGCTAAGCTTCAACTCAGTACCAAGCGCTTCCCGTGTTGCTCTCCAGTATCTCGAAAGAAATCTGGTGTCGCGGTCAGATACAATGGTTTTCAGGACTCCGTGGTGTCGAATGATCTCCTTGTCGAATAGCTCCACGAGCTTCGCCACCTTCCAGGTGTCCTTCATCGGTATGAATCGGGCAACCTTGGTGAGACGATCAATTACTACCCAGATCATGTTGAGTCCTCCCCTAGCAGGTGGGAGTCCAACAACAAAATCCATAGAGATATCATGGAATTTCCACTCCGGAATGGGCATGGATTGCACCATTCCTCCCGGTCTTCGGTGCTCGAACTTCACCTTCTGGCATGTGAGACACCTCAGAACATACTCAGTCACGTCTGACTTCATTCCTGACCACCAGAAGTACCTCTTCATGTCTTTGTATATTTTAGAGGCTCCCGGATGGACATGCAATGTCGAACAATGTGACTCTCGTAGAATGTGATCCCTTAGCTCAGCATTGCTTCGGGGGACGCATAATCTGGCATTCTAACGGATCAGACCATCTTCATGCAGTTTGAAGTCGTACTTTCGGCGCTCGAAGGTACCATTTGTGATTTTCTGTCTGATCTCTGTGAAGTAAGGGTCGCTCAACTGAGCGTCTCGCACCTCGTCAACCAAGCTAGAAGAAGCGAGTAGCGAATGGAGCAAGTGTGCTCGACGACTCAGGGCGTCGGCTACCACGTTTGCCTTCCCTTCTTTATACTGGAGGTTGATGTTGTAATCCGAGAGGAACTCCATCCACCTCCTCTGTCTTAGATTCAATTCTTTCTGGGTAAATACATACTGCAAACTTTTATGGTCGGAGTAGATGGTGATGCTTACCCCATAGAGATAGTGTCGTCATATCTTCAAGGCGAAGACAATGGCTCCTAACTCTAGATCATGTGTTGGGTAATTCTCCACATGCTTTTTCAGCTGGCGAGAAGCATAGACTACTACCTTGCCATGCTGCATGAGTACGCATCCCATGCACTTGCCCGATGCATCACAATACACCTCAAATCCCTCTATGCCCTCTGGAAGTGTGAGAATTGGCGCTGAGGTCAATGAGTCTTTTAGTTTCTGGAAGGATACTCGCACTCCTTTGTCCATACAAAGGGTGCATCTTTCTTCATCAATGACGTCATGGGCTTAGCGACTTTTGAGAAGTCCTTTACAAACCTCCGGTAATAACCGGTTAAACCAATAAAGCTCCGGATATCGGTAACAGTCTTAGGTCTAGGCCATGATCGCACTGCTTCGATTTTGGATGGATCTACTGAAATGCTCGCGCTCGAGATGATGATGACCGAGGAATGATACCTGATCTAGCCAAAACTCGCATTTGGAGAACTTCGCATACAGCTGGTTCTCGCGCAGTGTCTCAAGTACTCTTCTCAAATGGTTTTCATGTTCTTCTGGTGACTTCGAATACACAAGAATGTCGTCAATGAATACTACTACTGAAGTGTCCAGCTGGTCACTGATTAACCGATTCATTAGGTCCATGAATTTGGCTGGTTTATGCATTTAAGGGCCTAAGCCATGTTATTTAAGGGCCTAAGTGCCAAGCAATTTAAGTTTATGCACTATATTGAGATGTAGTGTAGTTTAAGGATTTAGGTGTGTGTAAAGAACATTCTTTGTGAAGAGAGTGTCTTGTATGGTTAAAGGAGGAAAAACAATATGTTTGTGTAAGGAATGTGCATTAGATGATTAAGTGTTTTTGGTTGTAAAAGGGTGAAAACCTAAGTGTTTGTGTGTGAGAATACTCTTGGTGGATTTTAGGTGTTCTTGAATGCCTAATGGTGAAAGCTATGTGTTTTGGTATGACATTGTGCTAAGAGAACCTATGGCAAATTTAGATGATGCATAAGAAGTTCTAAGTGTTTAAAAGAGCTTTGGTGAGTTTGGAAGTGTTGAGAATGATTAAATGTTTTACTAGGTAAAGAAAGATGTATTAAGGTGTTTAGAGTGCTACAAGGATTTAGACATTGTCTTGGAAGTTCTAGAAATAAAAGGAGTTGTTCTAGGACTTAGGCAAACTTTGGAAAACAAGGAGAAGGAATAAACTTGTAAAAGGACTACAAGGATGACATAAGAAATTTAGTTGTAAGAAAAGATGCTTAAGATTGGATGTTCAATGGAGAAGAAATATTATGGTATAATGGTTACAATAGGCATGAAACACCACTTAGTAACCTAAGGAGGAAATACTATAAGTGTTAGAGATTTTGGTGGAAATTAGTTAAGTGTTTAAAGGCTTGGAAAATGAGTGTTTTGGCTTGTCCGAACATCCGTCCAGACATGGACGTTCGGACAGGCCCTGTTGCGTAAAAATTCTCAGAGTCTCGAACTGTGTCCGAACTTCGGAAGTCCGGACACAGGTTCGGACACATGAGATTCTACTTTGAAATTTCCCTCGACCCATGTCCGAACTTCCGAAGTCCGGACACATGTTCGGACATGCGCCTGTTTCCAGTTTTAAGTCACGGCTTGCGTCCGAACTTGGGAAGTCCGGACACAAGTTCGGACATGCCACTGTTTTGGCCAAAAATGTTGTTTAAGGTTAGGAAAAGTTGTCTAAAAATGGTGATTAGTTAGTAATGATGATATGAGGTTATTTAAGGACATGTTGAGTGAGTTATAATGACAATTTAGAGGGGGAAAAGTTGTATTAAAATGTAAAAGTAAAACAAGTTAAAATGTGAAGTTATGTAACTAAATTAACGGGAAAAGTTATAAGCATTAGACTTTAAACAATCATGTTACCCCGATGTTAATAGAAGTACATGTGATGTTATCAGTTGTTCGAGAATTGCTCGAGGAAACATAAGTGGACATGATAAAGTGGACTCCGGTGACAGGTATGGTTTTCTTGCAACCTGTGTCCTACCGATTACACCGGCTTGTATGCCAATGTGTTTTTCTGTATGTTTGCCATGTTATAAGATAAATCATGAAACGAGTTTATAGTCATCATTGTTGTTGTGTGTTTACGTGCCGATACCGGTATCCTCGAATGCGCATGAAAGGCTAGTTAACCACTATTAGGTAAACGTAAGAGAACGGTATTCGGTAATAATGTTTCCGACCTAAGGAACGTTCTAACCACGGCTATGCGTGAGTTAGTCATGTGATGGTTGTGTGTGATGTTTGTGTGTGAATGTATGACCCTCTCTTCCCTTGTGTGTGTCTAACAAGACTTAACCCAATGTTTGTGATTGCTTATTGGGTTCAATGTTGAACTTCTAACAAGTGCTAACGGGGGAAGTGAGGAGTCCAGTCTGTTCCGGCCACGCGTGTGAGTATGGGAGTCGATGTCATAACCGGTTCGATTCTCTTTGTATGTTATGGTTGTTTTCCAATTTGGTTTCCAACCTTCCCGTTAGCTTAACCATGGCTATTTTACTGACTCACGTCGGGCCACAGGGGCATACTATGTTATGTTTGTTCGGTGTGCTTGGATCACTATATCCGAGACACCTTGTGTTAAGTTACCCATTCATTTAACGAGACGGTAACGAGTTATGTAACGAGCTTATCATGAGACTGGCAACATTCTCTAGGCTACAAGTGAACTGACTATGTTTGGGTCAGTTCCTAAGAGAACCGTTCCCGTTATGTTATGTGTTGTTGATATAATGCAATTTCTATTGCGATGTTGTTATGTGCACGTTGAAATGTGGAAAGTGTTGTTATGTAGTGTACGTTATATGTTGTAAAATGTGGAGTATGTGGATCATGGATATGAATCCCAGCTTGTAATAAGAGACGTTTAAGGATAACCCGATTTATGGGTAAGTGTCGTCTATTAAGGAAGTAGCTCCATTAGAGGAGAAACACTCTAGGGATAATGAATACCATGAGTGACTTATCAAATAAGGATGTATTATCCGTTTGTTGAGCCCATTGAGGCGAAATGTTATGGGTTGTGTGTTTACAGTTGCATGCATGATTTAAGTATAATCAACCGCATGCTAAGACGACAATTAGTTGTGCGTGGCCCGGTAGCATGTGGGCTGCGGGATCACCATACCAGCAAAGGTGCTGAGCCCCTTGGGGGCCACCATTTCTCTTCTTTTCCTATTTCAGGTACAAAGAGCTGGAAGCCGTTCGAGAGTAGGACGGGGTAGTCGTTGTACATGGGTAATCATTTATGTTGTACATACACAGTAGGTGTAGTAAGACCGAAATTGTTATCGGCATCAGTTTGTAGATACTCGGTACGGTTTGAAGGTATGTGTATGTTTTGTTGTTAATGGAAAGGGATAATAATGTGTACTCGCTCGGGAATCTAGTCCATCAGACCGGTATAATGTATATGTAATAGCCTTGTTAGCCACGTGGGTGGTTAACGGCGTGTAACACCAACGAGTTAAGTAATGTGATGAAGTATATTTTCCGCTGCAGATTGTTGTTATGTGTTTGTTGTTGGATGGGGTGTTACAATAGCATAATGTAGGGCTATAGCACCCTTCCAATAGGATCTGGTTTTCAAAGTCCGATTTCGATACTGTACATATATCTACATTCCATACAAATTACAATTTAATAGAGCACTAATAACAATTGTAACAAATTAATCATCCAACCACTAAGAAATATCAAAAACATGACAAAAGTTCAAATATTAATAGATTATCTACATTACAATCATCTACACATTAAATTAGCAATTTATTATATAATTTAAAAAACAATCATACCCTTAAATTGTTTTAAATAAATAATTAGACTAAACAACTATATATAGTATATGTTATTTAATAAACCATATATAATGAACTAGAATATAATTTACAAAAATTGATATGGTACATTACCTACAATTAAGTCATACGGTCCATAAACTAAGCAGTTATATTGAATTAACAATTAAACTAAACTACTGTTACACAGACAGATAATAGTTTGACTAGACAACTGCATATAGTATATGTTATTTAACTAAACCATATATAATTAACTAGAATATAATTTACAAAAATTGATATGGTACATTACCTACAATTAAGTCATACGGACTAAGCAATTATATTGAATTAACAATTAAATTGAACTACTGTTACACAGACAGATAATAATTAGACTAAACTACTGCATATAGTATATGTCATTTAACTAAACCCTATATAATTAACTAGAATATAATTTACAAACATTGATATGGTACATTACCTTCAATTAAGTCAAACGGTCCATAAACTAAGCAATTATATTGAATTAACAATTAAACTAAACTCCTGTTGAACAGACAGATAATATAATCCACATATACTTAAATAATACCAAACAATAATAAAATTACGTATACTCATTATTTATAAAAAAACTATGGTTATTGCATCGATTACCACTATATCAAATATCTAAATACACTAATAATGTAAATTGTTAACCTATTATAACATATATATAATAATCACAAAATATAAATTAATTAGTAAATACTAATCGGGTCGTTAGAGACGTACGCCGCAGATATCACAGTCGTCTACAAACTAAACGGCTGCGACTCCACCGGACCTTGCTCACCCATATGATATTGGTCAGGCATATTGTAGTTCCTACGCAAACAAAGGATTTTAGAGGAGAGGATTTGGAGTGATTTGGAAGAGTTGGGAAAAAATGAAGCACACAAGCCTCTACCGTCGCGCGATGCAGTCTTATATAGGCGTTGTACTGAAGCCGATAATTCATTTATCGGCTTCATTAATGTAGATAAATGAATTATCGGCTTCAGTACAGATGCCAACGGTCGATTTTACCGATGTACTGAAGCCGATAATTCATTTATCGGCATTAATGAAGCCGATAAATGAATTATCGGCTTCATTACATCGGTAAAAAAGAAAACTGGGAATCGGGAATTGCTGGAGAAAGGAACCGGTTTTAGAAATGAGGGGGCTGTTTGCCCTTCCCCGGGAAATTTTCCATAAAACTACCACCTAGAAACCTAAGGAAAATGTTATAAGTGTAAGGAGATTTTGTAAGGAAAATGAGTAAGTGTTTGAGCAGTTTGGAAGTGAGTTAGAAAATGAGTTTAGAGGATGGTATATGAAGGTTAAGTGTGCCAAATGATGTTAAAACACATTGGAAGGCTTGAGGAAAAGTTCAGAGAAAGTTAGACAAAATTTGGGAAAGTTCCGCAGTCGACCGACCCAAGCTGGATCGGTCGGGCTGTAATAAGGCAACGGGTGAGTCTCTGGAGCAGACCGACCCAGAGGATTTTGGATCGGTCGGAGTGAGTTGGGTCGATCGGGCAAGGTTTAATGAATCAGAAAGGTTCGGAACAGACTGACCCAAATGGTCTTGGGTCAATCGTGGGTCGGCCAAGTGTAAATAATTTGTAACACCCCAACCCGAAATCCAATAAACTGGACGGCGATCACTCCCAAATAAAATACATCTGCAGCGGAAATAAATACAACAACCGGGCGGTATTACAATGCCGTTGGCCACCCTTGTGACCAACAAGGCTAAGTCCAAATACAATCTCCAAAAGTCACGGTCTGAATACGAATACAATCCGAGATACTAGGAATCAAACTCAAATGTAAAATACTTAAGTAAAACAAATGTCTAAAGGAAGACTCCCATAGCTTGAATCTACCCCACCTACACTCGGTGTGGTAATCTTCTTAACTTCAGGTACCTGAAAAATGGGGGTGCCCCCAAAGGGGCTCAGCAAACAATGCTGGTATGGAAAACGTGCAGCCCATCGTCTACCGGGCCACACCAACTACTTTGTCGAACACATGCAGTTCATTTTTATAAAGCTGTAAACAAGCATAGTATGATAATAACAAGTATCCACACAAGGACAATAATGTCACATAGAACAAGACACAGAAGGTCGTGTTAGCTGAACTGAGATTCTTTAATGATAGTCGGTCCACACAATGGGACTGACAGGTATAACTGAATATCTTAAATAGTGGAGGTATAGTGACCTCGTTAAGATTGAAAGGTTGGGTATAAAAACCCCAGGAGATAACGTAGTTAAACCCTGAACTGAGAGGCGTGGGAAATAGAATCCCACTAGAGGAATGAAGTCTTCCTCAAACTGAAGGGCATTAGAAACCCGGGAGGAATAGAGTCTTCCCCCCAACTGAAAGTTCCATCACGACGTAGATAGGAGACGACCTGAGACAGGTACAGCTCCTGTAGCATGCATGGCCAGATCTAACTGGGCTCCTCGTTCTCGTAGTATAGAATTGTTAATGTCATATAAAGACGTTAAACAAGAACACAATGTGTATTGTCAATTATCACGTTTAGGATAATGACGTTTGTTATAAAGTGAAGTTAGTGAGAGACTCGAGTACAAGTCCTCGGTATACTGAAGCGCATGTATTTAATCCACTGGTATAGTAGTGTTTGTATGCGTGGGACATACACGTAGTAGTCAGCATCATTCACGCACATAAAGTAATACAACAGCGCACAAGAGTAAACAACATTTTACATTAATTATCTTGGTCGTTATTTCAAACAACAGATAGCACACAAGCCGGTGTAATCCGGTAGAAAACAGGTTGCAAGAATCCCATACCGTTCACCGTAGACTGGACTTGTTTAATTCCCGGTCAACGTCTGGTCAAACAAAGTCCTAGATTAGGATTAACTGAGAGGGTTAATTTATGTTACCCTTATATAATAATTCTATTGGATCTTTCAACAAATCTCGTATTTGTTATTTCATGTGAGGTTAATTTCTTGTAGTTACCTCATGATTTAATGTATAACTTATTTGTTATTCCTTTTTGATTTATTTATAAATCCTTTAATGTACATATATGTATTCATATATTCATGTACTATATTTGTTGTTTATTTTAATTGTCTAAGTGACATAACAACTTATAATTTTCTTAACTATATTTAAATGTCTTACAATGACATAATGTTCTTATAATCTCATTATTCTCCTTTTAGTCATAAATAATACTTATTGTTTCTTTTTAACTTCCTTATAACTATATAAGCCATAGTTCTAATTCCATAATTCCTTTAATTAAAATTCTTTCTTCTAATTCCTCCAAATATCCATGTAGGACCTATATTTATTCAAATCTAAATTATTACCCTTATATTTTGGTTATTTACAAATCAACCATATTAATTCATAAACTTTACCTTTAAATTCTAATCTCATTATATTGTAGAGTTTTAACTTCTTATTTAGCTAAATTACATAATCACACTAATATTTTGGTATATAGCTTTTAAGTACCATAATTTTCTAAAATAACAACTTAGCCCCTCTAAATCTCGGCATATATATATATATACTTTCTATAATTACACTTTAACCACAAAATCTTATAATCTTTACATAATGTCTTGTAAACTATAGTTTTAATTTTAATTCTCCATAAATGCCGAATATATATATATAAATTCTTAAATTACCAAACTAACCCCAAGTAATTCGGCTTTGGTCTTGAACTCCGCATTAATTACATTTTCACCCCAAAACTTTATAATAACTTCTTAATAACTCATAAACTAAAGTCTAAATATATAATTCCTCAAAATTTCAAAGGTGAGCCTAATAAATCTCTTAATTATGAATTCGCCCACTAATAAGTTCTAAACTTTCATAACAACTTTTATAAATTACATAATAGCCCAAAACTTTATAAAATGCTATTTTAACACTTGTTTAAATTATCAAAAATTCATGAACTTAATTCCTAGCCTTATATTATATTATAATTTCACCAAATACCCCTTTAGCTCTCGGCTTTCACAATATATACACTAAATTTTGTAAAAATTACATTTAAGCCACTTAACTTAATTAATTAGCCATTTAAGCACTAATGAAATATTTTTAGCTCACCAAACTTTGTGGTATAAGTTTATATACCTAAGTAGGTCATTAGTACCTATTTATCAATTAGTACATTCGGCCATATTTATTTGGGGACCATATAGTATATAAAAGTGGATTTATATGTCATAATAATTATACATAAATTCATAGGAGTTATATAACTCATGTAAAAATTATTGTAATGTCTTATATAAATTCTTAGCTCAAAAATAAGCATTTTTGCCCTTGGTAATTCGGCTTGAATTAATATGTAACATAACTAAATTTTGTGACACAAAAATGTGTCTTAAGGTAAATATTTTCTATATAAGTTATAGATTGTATTTTTAAGGGGGGTAGATTGAAATACCCAAAATCTAAATAATATTATTAAATAATTATTTATTGGAATATAATCCAAATATGAACCATTTCACGTACGCATGCAAACCCATGCATGAAAACGTTACGTAAAAATAGTCGTTTCTCCATAAACGCTAAAACGCCTTAGAAGCATATGGTCAAACATGACCTTGTATGACCCTCTAATATTCAAACCAAATGGTCATACAATTATTATATGAATATACAAATATATTCCCTAAGCTAAATTCAGTCAAATACGCAAAATGCTCGGGAGTGCTCACGCCCGCTCCTTAAAGCACGAAAAGTCCGGAGGAGTGCCGAGGTGGCACGAACTCCTATAAAATTAATTCCTAGAGTTCCTAACATCATTATTAATCATTCTAAAGAGAACCCACGAAGTGGTTTCACAAAATTCAGCAAAAACCACAGGAGGATTTCTTAGCGCTCCTTTTTGGCCCGGGAGTGTCCCGATGGCCCGTAAATTATGTCACGGGTTGATATAACCCCATATAACTCAATGTAACATCTTAGTATATGTTTATTTACTATAATAAGTGTTTACAAACACTTGGAACTCATAAAAGCAATTGGTTTCCCAAAATTTCCTTAGAGCACAAAAACACACCTTCGGGTGTCACGAAAAATGCGTTTTACGCAATTACCTTGTAGTTTTTGACATGCCACGAATTGGTAATCTTAAATAGGGTTACAATTACCTTCTAAATCAGTTGGTGTGACTACTCAACAAGGCTCTCTATAGGGGCCGATTTTGAGAGCAAAAACTAGTATAAAATTTGCCTTTAAAGTTTAAAAAAGGCTTAAAACATAATGACTCATCATCCCATGTGCCATAATACTTAATGGCAAAGAAATGTGTGACTCATTTGACCAGAGAGCTGTCGAAATTATGCTAGAGAACATGGCCAAGTTGGCTAGACAAAAACAAATGCTAAAAGCAAAAAGTAGATTCCTTTTCTTTTTGCCTTTTGATTTCTTAAGCATGTGACCTTCCTTAGCTCTTCCTTAGCTCTTCCGTGGCTCTTCAACACCGATGGATACCCCCATTCAACCCTTGAAATCATGCAACACAATGAGGAAGAGGACAAGACATTAACTTAGAAAAATCAAAGGAAAATCCTTACCTTTTCTTACCTTGTCTTCTAGCCAACATGATTGTCTTTCCAACCCTTGCTTAGTCACACCACATGGCCGGTTTTCATGCTGGAAAGGAGGCATTTATTGAGCCAATAACTCATGCAATAAACTAAGGAAAAGAATAGTCAAATGAAATACCCCAAACTTAGAGATGGTGTTTAAATGATAAACTAAGATATAAGGAGGCTAAATAATGCCTTAGAAACATTAAGAAACATTTCTAATCAAGAATAATAAGGAAACACCAAAAAGAGCAGTTTAATCAAAAACGTGCTCTAAGCTTGGAGAGACATGGGAGAGTACCCAAATATTGTTCTAAGACCTTAGTAATATCCTAATGGTCATTTTAAATCAATTACCAAAGAAAACCAAGCTTGAAAACAAGTTAAAACACAAATGTGCTTTAAGGAGTCTTAAAGCACGTTTTTGAAAAATTGTCTTGTAAATGAGTTTTGAATGGCTAAATGTCCATCATTACTCTTTAATTAATATGTGTACTATATAGTATCACATTTAGAGGTCTATATCAATGGGAAATCAAAAATTTCACAACAATGTGCCTTGTTTTTGATGAATAGTGAATTTTAAGCTAGTTTATAACATAAGTCTATATAAGTGAGACATTTGGTCAACAAAGACTAAACTACCCTCATTACTAAAAGGGGGCCGGTTTCTTAAGGGGTGAGTCACCCCTTCATGACTCATTAAGTTAAGAGAAATCAAATAAGTAAGTTATAAAGCATAAAACACTATTCACCTTTTTAAGATAAATATTACTTTAGCTTACCTCTCTCCTCACTTCTTCATTTTCCCTTGTTGCCCACGATTTCTTGCTCTCTTTCTCTTCTCCATTCACGTTGAGCTTAACCTCCATGAAAGCTCCACCTTCTCTTGCACACCACTTGCTCATTTAAGCTCCAAATCCAAAACAAAATAGATATCCTTCTTAGTTAGCTCAAGCTCCTCCTTTCTATCTTTTCAAAACTTCAAGAGCTTCATTTTGGTGCCAAGTCAAACCACCATTAGAGGAGGAAATTCAAGTTTGGAGACTCCATTCTCTTAAGGTAAAGAAAGTGTAAGAAAATCTAGGTTTCTACCATTTTCTTCACTTGACCGAAAATATATACTCATGGGACTCCATGTTTATGCCTTGTTCTAGCTTGTTTCTACTCTTCAAAGGAGAGAGGAGGTCCTTCTTGCTTCACATCCAAGTTGTCTTGAGAAACCAAGGTGAAACAATCACATTAATACCTTAAAACATATTTTTAAACCTAGGGTTTGTTCCTTAGGGTTAATGTGTTATCTAGTACTCATTGGAGTCATTGGATATTGGTTAGAACATTGGCAAGGAGGATCACATTGGTGACCGAGATTGAACAAAGAAAACCTAAGGAGAAAAGCTTTTAAGCTTGTGAGAAAACAAGGTAAATTACTTACCTTAAGGTGTTTTGTTGTTTAAGGGAATGAGGTGTGAGTATATGATGAGTTTAGTGTAGAGTTTATATTGGGAAGGTGCTATAAAACCTAGGAGAAACAATGTCTATTCTTGTGAACTTGTGACTAAGGAGCAAATGAGAAAAGAGATAGTTTAAGAATATAAAGGTGAAGTACAAGAAGCATTTTATTTCAATGGGAGCCTTGTTGAGTGTATTCGCAGGTTGAAGGCATATATTGTGGAAATTCAGTGGTTAAGATTTTGTCATTTAAGGGCCTAAGTGCCAAGCATTTTAAGTTTAAGCACTAGATGATGATGTGGTGGGATTTGGTGCAAATTGGGTGGTGAGCTATTGTGATGAAATTTGTGTGGTATTGGTTGTTTGGTGGAGAAAACCCATGTGTTAGGAGGTACTATATACTAGAGAACCTATGGCAAAATTTAAAGGAGAGTTTAAGTGTTTAAGATATCCTAAAGGAATTTAATGACTAAGGAAGTACTAGGAATGTTCTATAGGTTGTCTTGATGAAAAAGGGTGAAGTTAAGGTATTTTAATGACTTATGATGACTTAGGTATCACCATGGAAGGTTAGAATCAAGAGAATGTATTGGAGTATTTAGGACTTAGGCAAATGTTGGCACACCTAGGAAGGAATAATGTAAGGATGATGGAAGTTTAATCTTGTTAAGGAACCTTAAGTGAATGTTTAAAAGAGTTTAGATGTGAGAGATGCTTGGGAGATGATGTATAGTGTGAAGGAAACATTTGGCATAGTGGTTACATTAGGTATGAACCACCACAAAGAAACCTAGAGGAAAATATTACAAGTGTTAGCATTATTACAAGGAAAGTGCATAATGACTAAGATGGATTTTGGTGGATGATTAAGGTATTTTAAGGGGGCTTAAGGTGTATTTGAGGTGCCCAAATGAGGCTATATAACATATGAGGATATATGAGGAGAAGTTGGAGTTGAATGGGAATTGGAAAATAAGGTTCTGGAGCCGACCGACCTTAGGGACGGACTTGCAAGGTCGGTCGGGCTCAGTTTACACTACCGGAAAATGTTGCTGGAATCGACCGAACTGGGGACCGGACTTACAAGTTCGGTCGGACTGTATTGTGAAGGAATTAAGTCTCTGGAATCGACCGAAACATAGGACCGGACTTGTCAAGTTCGGTCGAGCTTAAATTTCCACGGGGGAACTCTCGGGAATAGGCCGACCTTGGGGACCGGACTTGCAAGGTCGGTCGGGGTAGAATTTCAAACGGAGAAGGGTTTGGAATGGACCGACCTTAGGTAAGGTCGGTCGGAAGTTCGGTCGGACCCAAAAAAAAAAAAAAAAAAAAAAAAAAGAAATTTTAAATTCTAAGAATGGTAATGGGTGATGGGGTATACCTTGGTAGGGTAGTAATGATTGGGACCCTAAGAACTTGAGGAATTAAGTTAAGATTAAGTATAAGTTTATGTTTAAAGTAAGTTTGTAAGACTAAAGAGATAAAGATTTGAGAGGTATGAATGTAAGTCCTTAGGGGCTAAGTGAGTTAAGTAAGGTGCAAATAACTAATAACCTAAAATGAATGAAGTTTTAGGTTTGTGAATTGGGACCCGAAGAAGATTAGTCAAACAACGAACGACGGTGAACGGTACAATCCTTTTCGTGACCTGCTTGCTAACGAGGTGTCCCTCGGCTTGTGTGCTATCTGTTTAATTGCTATAACTAAAACAAGATAAAGCATGCAACCGGTATATTGTTCTCGTTGTGTTGGTTTGTATTTCACTAACCCGCGAGGCTGAGAATGTTACTAACCAAGTTTAGTACTTACTGAGTTAAGAATAAGAGTTAAGTTTGATGGTTGTTGGTTAATGCCCGATAAGGCTTAGCTAGCAGTGGTGTTAAGATGTCTACTAACTGGAACTTGAGTGAGGAAACCCGGGACCGATCTCCGGTCATGCATGCTAAGTGGAAAGGGGGACGGTATCTGAATCAGATCCGCCCTCCGTTAAGGACTTGTCTTCGGACTTGTAGCCTAGGGCCGGTGCCGGCTCAGCTACGCTGACCCGTCCAGAGAGTAGGTGGCATTAAGATGGTGCGGTGGGATCACCTAAATCCCAGGTTTGAATTAAGCTACAACCAATCCCTTCCAGGAAAGGTTTGTATACTGAGATTAAGATTAAGATTGAGGTTAAGATTAAGATAAGGTAAGGAAATGGAGATTAAGGAAAAAGGACTGAGGAGGGGGTTACTAACCCACTTGTTAAGGGAACGCTTGAGTCGTCATTGTTGTGAACTGTATATGTTCATCTGAGGTTATTGTTATTGCACTTCATATTATGTTGTGTATGTATCAATTTCCATGCTATCGACAATAGTCGTCGTAGCCCCGTTAGCTTGGGGGCCATGAGGGTGTACCAGCATTCGTGCTGACCCCCCGGGGCTATTTTTACACTTGCAGGTAAGAGGCCGATGAGGACGCATACGGAGTAGGAGCGGTTAGGTTTAGGGGACATTTATTTTGAGTTCGGGTTGCGCCTGTGCACCCGACTGTCTATATTAAACTGATTGTAAGCTTGAGATATGTTTGAGATACTAGTACTCGGTTCGTGGTATTATGAATGTTGACGTGTAAGTTGGATAATTGTTTTGGATAAGTATTGTAAGTAATTAAACCGGTATCTTCTAACGATCAGACCGTAGCAAGGTCCAGGAGTTGTTAATTTCCGCTGCGACATATTCGATTAAGTGTTCAGATTGCGATAACCACGATAGGCTTTGGACGGGGTGTTACATCAAATGACATTAAAAATTTACAAACAAAAATCATTTCCAAATTGCATTCTCTTACCTATACGTGAGCTTAGACTCATTTCCCTCCTTGCACTCTTCATTCACGAATTGGTAAGGTTCCTAAATCTCTCTTCTAGCTTCATCTTCTTCCTTTGAAGCTCTTAAGTCCATTAATGGAGTTTTAACTTCTATCTTCATCTTTAAGGTAATTTCTTAGCATCTCTTGTCAAGCCTTGAAGCAAAACTCTTCCTAGAATAACAAGGAGTGTTCGGCACCAATTAGTTCTCCAAGGAGGTTGTCCAAACCAACATTAAACCAAGGAGCATCTCAAGGTTATCTTAAGGTAGTTTTAATGCTTGTAAATCCTTAAAGCACATTTTTATGTGTAACCAAGTTCTTCTTCTTCTAAGGCTCTTTTCTTCTCCATTTTGATGAAGGAAAATTTGTTCTTCATCTACCTTAGGAGTGCCGAATTTATAAGGAGAAAAAGTCTAAGGTAAAGTCTTGTAAAACTACTTACAAATCTACTTAAGGTCTTTGTTGAAGATCTAACTCCTAAACACCTTCACCTCTTGCATAAAACCGAAGAGGAGCATCAAGTTTACCTAGGAGAAGGCTTGGAGATTCAAGAAGAAGTTCAAGCACTTAACCACCTTTGTTAAGAAGTAAGTTTACTAAGTAAATCCTTATGATATAAGCTTTGTTAAGCTTCTAAAAATTATACAAAAATTATGTACACCTCCTAGGTTTATTAAAACCGAAACCATATGGTATTATATGCCAAAAATACAATCTATAACTTTATAGAAAATATTTACCTTAAGACACATTTTTGTGTACAAAATTTAGTTATGTTACATATTAATTCAAGCCGAATTACCAAGGGCAAAAATGCTTATTTTTGAGCTAAGAATTTATATAAGACATTACAATAATTTTTACATGAGTTATATAACTCCTATGAATTTATGTATAATTATTATGACATATAAATCCACTTTTATATACTATATGGTCACCAAATAAATATGGCCGAATGTACTAATTGATAAATAGGTACTAATGACCTACTTAGGTATATAAACTTATACCACAAAGTTTGGTGAGCTAAAAATATTTCATTAGTGCTTAAATGGCTAATTAATTAAGTTAAGTGGCTTAAATGTAATTTTTACAAAATTTAGTGTATATATGTGAAAGCCGAGAGCTAAAGGGGTATTTGGTGAAATTTAATATAATATAAGGTTAGGAATTAAGTTCATGAATTTTAGATAATTTAAACAAGTGTTAAAATAGCATTTTATAAAGTTTTGGGCTATTATGTAATTTATAAAAGTTGTTATGAAAGTTTAGAACTTATTAGTGGGCGAATTCATAATTAAGAGATTTATTAGGCTCACCTTTGAAATTTTGAGGAATTATATATTTAGACTTTAGTTTATGAGTTATTAAGAAGTTATTATAAAGTTTTGGGGTGAAAATGTAATTAATGCAGAGTTCAAGACCAAAGCCGGATTACTTGGGGTTAGTTTGGTAATTTAAGAATTTATATATATATTCGGCATTTATGGAGAATTAAAATTAAAACTATAGTTTATAAGACATTATGTAAAGATTATAAGATTTTGTGGTTAAAGTGTAATTATAGAAAGTATATATATATATGCCGAGATTTAGAGGGGCTAAGTTGTTATTTTAGAAAGTTATGGTACTTAAAAGCTATATACCAAAATATTAGTGTGATTATGTAATTTAGCTAAATAAGAAGTTAAAACTCTATAATATAATGAGATTAGAATTTAAAGGTAAAGTTTATGAATTAATATGGTTGATTTGTAAATAACCAAAATATAAGGGTAATAATTTAGATTTGAATAAATATAGGTCCTACATGGATATTTGGAGGAATTAGAAGAAAGAATTTTAATTAAAGGAATTATGGAATTAGAACTATGGCTTATATAGTTATAAGGAAGTTAAAAAGAAACAATAAGTATTATTTATGACTAAAAGGAGAATAATGAGATTATAGAACATTATGTCATTGTAAGACATTTAAATATAGTTAAGAAAATTATAAGTTGTTATGTCACTTAGACAATTAAAATAAACAACAAATATAGTACATGAATATATGAATACATATATGTACATTAAAGGATTTATAAATAAATCAAAAAGGAATAACAAATAAGTTATACATTAAATCATGAGGTAACTACAAGAAATTAACCTCACATGAAATAACAAATACGAGATTTGTTGAAAGATCCAATAGAATTATTATATAAGGGTAACATAAATTAACCCTCTCAGTTAATCCTAATCTAGGACTTTGTTTGACCAGACGTTGACCGGGAATTAAACAAGTCCAGTCTACGGTGAACGGTATGGGATTCTTGCAACCTGTTTTCTACCGGATTACACCGGCTTGTGTGCTATCTGTTGTTTGAAATAACGACCAAGATAATTAATGTAAAATGTTGTTTACTCTTGTGCGCTGTTGTATTACTTTATGTGCGTGAATGATGCTGACTACTACGTGTATGTCCCACGCATACAAACACTACTATCCAGTGGATTAAATACCTGCGGTTCAGTATACCGAGGACTTGTACTCGAGTCTCTCACTAACTTCACTTTATAACAAACGTCATTATCCTAAACGTGATAATTGACAATACACATTGTGTTCTTGTTTAACGTCTTTATATGACATTAACAATTCTATACTACGAGAACGAGGAGCCCAGTTGGATCTGGCCATGCATGCTACAGGAGCTGTACCTGTCTCAGGTCGTCTCCTATCTACGTCGCGACGGAACTTTCAGTTGGGGGGAAGACTCTATTCCTCCCGGGTTTCTAATGCCCTTCAGTTTGAGGAAGACTTCATTCCTCTAGTGGGATTCTATTTCCCACGCCTCTCAGTTCAGGGTTTAACTACGTTATCTCCTGGGGTTTTTATACCCAACCTTTCAATCTTAACGAGGTCACTATACCTCCACTATTTAAGATATTCAGTTATACCTGTCAGTCCCATTGTGTGGACCGACTATCATTAAAGAATCTCAGTTCAGCTAACACGACCTTCTGTGTCTTGTTCTATGTGACATTATTGTCCTTGTGTGGATACTTGTTATTATCAGACTATGCTTGTTTACAGCTTTATAAAAATGAACTGCATGTGTTCGACAAAGTAGTTGGTGTGGCCCGGTAGACGATGGGCTGCACGTTTTCCATACCAGCATTGTTTGCTGAGCCCCTTTGGGGGCACCCCCATTTTTCAGGTACGTGAAGTTAAGAAGATTACCACACCGAGTGTAGGTGGGGTAGATTCAAGCTATGGGAGTCTTCCTTTAGACATTTGTTTTACTTAAGTATTTTACATTTGAGTTTGATTCCTAGTATCTCGGATTGTATTTGTATTCAGACCGTGACTTTTGGAGATTGTATTTGGACTTAGCCTTGTTGGTCACAAGGGTGGCCAACGGCATTGTAATACCGCCCGGTTGTTGTATTTATTTCCGCTGCAGATGTATTTTATTTGGGAGTGATCGCCGTCCAGTTTATTTATTAAATCATTATTTATTGGAATATAATCCAAATATGAACCATTTCACGTACGCATGCAAACCCATGCATGAAAACGTTACGTAAAAATAGTCGTTTCTCCATAAACGCTAAAACGCCTTAGAAGCATATGGTCAAACATGACCTTGTATGACCCTCTAATATTCAAAACAAATGGTCATACAATTATTATATAAATATACGAATATATCCCTAAGCTAAATTCAGTCAAATACGCAAAATGCTCGGGAGTGCTCACGCCCGCTCCTTAAAGCACGAAAAGTCCGGAGGAGTGCCGAGGTGGCACGAACTCCTATAAAATTAATTCCTAGAGTTCCTAACATCATTATTAATCATTATAAAGAGAACCCACGAAGTGGTTTCACAAAATTCAGCAAAAACCACAGGAGGATTTCTTAGCGCTCCTTTTTGGCCCGGGAGTGTCCCGATGGCCCGTAAATTATGTCACGGGTTGATATAACCCCATATAACTCAATGTAACATCTTAGTATATGTTTATTTACTATAATAAGTGTTTAAAACACTTGGAACTCATAAAAGCAATTGGTTTCCCAAAATTTCCTTAGAGCACAAAAACACACCTTCGGGTGTCACGAAAATGCGTTTTACGCAATTACCTTGTAGTTTTTGACATGCCACGAATTGGTAATCTTAAATAGGGTTAAAATTACCTTCTAAATCAGTTGGTGTGACTAGTCAACAAGGCTCTCTATAGGGGCCGATTTTGAGAGCAAAAACTAGTATAAAATTTGCCTTTAAAGTTTAAAAAAGGCTTAAAACATAATGACTCATCATCCCATGTGCCATAATACTTAATGGCAAAGAAATGTGTGACTCATTTGACCAGAGAGCTGTCGAAATTATGCTAGAGAACATGGCCAAGTTGGCTAGACAAAAACAAATGCTAAAAGCAAAAAGTAGATTCCTTTTCTTTTTGCCTTTTGATTTCTTAAGCATGTGACCTTCCTTAGCTCTTCCTTAGCTCTTCCTTGGCTCTTCAACACCGATGGATATCCCCATTCAACCCTTGAAATCGTGCAACACAATGAGGAAGAGGACAAGACATTAACTTAGAAAAATCAAAGGAAAATCCTTACCTTTTCTTACCTTGTTTCTAGCCAACATTATTGTCTTTCCAACCCTTGCTTAGTCACACCACATGGCCGGTTTTCATGCTGGAAAGGAGGCATTTATTGAGCCAATAACTCATGCAATAAACTAAGGAAAAGAATAGTCAAATGACATTAAAAATTTACAAACAAAAATCATTTCCAAATTGCATTCTCTTACCTATACGTGAGCTTAGACTCATTTCCCTCCTTGCACTCTTCATTCACGAATTGGTAAGGTTCCTAACTCTCTCTTCTAGCTTCATCTTCTTCCTTTGAAGCTCTTAAGTCCATTAATGGAGTTTTAACTTCTATCTTCATCTTTAAGGTAATTTCTTAGCATCTCTTGTCAAGCCTTGAAGCAAAACTCTTCCTAGAATAACAAGGAGTGTTCGGCACCAATTAGTTCTCCAAGGAGGTTGTCCAAACCAACATTAAACCAAGGAGCATCTCAAGGTTATCTTAAGGTAGTTTTAATGCTTGTAAATCCTTAAAGCACATTTTTATGTGTAACCAAGTTCTTCTTCTTCTAAGGCTCTTTTCTTCTCCATTTTGATGAAGGAAAATTTGTTCTTCATCTACCTTAGGAGTGCCGAATTTATAAGGAGAAAAAGTCTAAGGTAAAGTCTTGTAAAACTACTTACAAATCTACTTAAGGTCTTTGTTGAAGATCTAACTCCTAAACACCTTCACCTCTTGCATAAAACCGAAGAGGAGCATCAAGTTTACCTAGGAGAAGGCTTGGAGATTCAAGAAGAAGTTCAAGCACTTAACCACCTTTGTTAAGAAGTAAGTTTACTAAGTAAATCCTTATGATATAAGTTTGTTAAGCTCAAAATTATAACAAAAATTATGTACACCTCCTAGGTTATTAAAACCGAAACATTGGTATATATGCCAAAAATACAATCTATAACTATATAGAAAATTTACCTTAAGACACATTTTGTGTTACAAAATTTAGTTATGTTACATATTAATTCAAGCCGAATTACCAAGGGCAAAAATGCTTATTTTTGAGCTAAGAATTATAAGACATTACAATAATTTTACATGAGTTATATAACTCCTATGAATTTATGTATAATTATATGACATATAAATCCACTTTTATATACTCTATGGTCACCAAAAATATGGCCGAATGTACATTGATAAATAGGTACTAATGACCTACTTAGGTATATAAACTTATACCACAAGTTTGGTGAGCTAAAAATTTCATTAGTGCTTAGTGTGCTTAACTTAAAATGGTTAGTTGAATGACTAATTAATTAAGTTAAGTGGCTTAAATGTAATTTTTACAAAATTTAGTGTATATATTGTGAAAGCCGAGAGCTAAAGGGGTATTTGGTGAAATTATAATATAATATAAGGTTAGGAATTAAGTTCATGAATTTTAGATAATTTAAACAAGTGTTAAAATAGCATTTTATAAAGTTTTGGGCTATTATGTAATTTATAAAGTTGTTATGAAAGTTTAGAACTTATTAGTGGGCGAATTCATAATTAAGAGATTTATTAGGCTCACCTTTGAAATTTTGAGGAATTATATATTTAGACTTTAGTTTATGAGTTATTAAGAAGTTATTATAAAGTTTTGGGGTGAAATGTAATTAATGGAGAGTTCAAGACCAAAGCCGAATTACTTGGGGTTAGTTTGGTAATTTAAGAATTTATATATATATTCGGCATTTATGGAGAATTAAAATTAAAACTATAGTTTATAAGACATTATGTAAAGATTATAAGATTTTGTGGTTAAAGTGTAATTATAGAAAGTATATATTATATGCCGAGATTTAGAGGGGCTAAGTTGTTATTTTAGAAAGTTATGGTACTTAAAAGCATATACCAAAATATTAGTGTGATTATGTAATTTAGCTAAATAAGAAGTTAAAACTCTATAATATATGAGATTAGAATTTAAAGGTAAAGTTTATGAATTAATATGGTTGATTTGTAATAACCAAAATATAAGGGTAATAATTTAGATTTGAATAAATATAGGTCCTACATGGATTTGGAGGAATTAGAAGAAAGAATTTTAATTAAAGGAATTATGGAATTAGAACTATGGCTTATATAGTTATAAGGAAGTTAAAAAGAAACAATAAGTATTATTTATGACTAAAAGGAGAATAATGAGATTATAGAACATTATGTCATTGTAAGACATTTAAATATAGTTAAGAAATTATAAGTTGTTATGTCACTTAGACAATTAAAATAACAACAAATATAGTACATGAATATATGAATACATATATGTACATTAAAGGATTTATAAATAAATCAAAAAGGAATAACAAATAAGTTATACATTAAATCATGAGGTAACTACAAGAAATTAACCTCACATGAAATAACAAATACGAGATTTGTTGAAAGATCCAATAGAATTATTATATAAGGGTAACATAAATTAACCCTCTCAGTTAATCCTAATCTAGGACTTTGTTTGACCAGACGTTGACCGGGAATTAAACAAGTCCAGTCTACGGTGAACGGTATGGGATTCTTGCAACCTGTTTTCTACCGGATTACACCGGCTTGTGTGCTATCTGTTGTTTGAAATAACGACCAAGATAATTAATGTAAAATTTGTTTACTCTTGTGCGCTGTTGTATTACTTTATGTGCGTGAATGATGCTGACTACTACGTGTATGTCCCACGCATACAAACACTACTATACCAGTGGATTAAATACCTGCGGTTCAGTATACTGAGGACTTGTACTCGAGTCTCTCACTAACTTCACTTTATAACAAACGTCATTATCCTAAACGTGATAATTGACAATACACATTGTGTTCTTGTTTAACGTCTTTATATGACATTAACAATTCTATACTACGAGAACGAGGAGCCCAGTTGGATCTGGCCATGCATGCTACAGGAGCTGTACCTGTCTCAGGTCGTCTCCTATCTACGTCGCGACGGAACTTTCAGTTGGGGGGAAGACTCTATTCCTCCCGGGTTTCTAATGCCCTTCAGTTTGAGGAAGACTTCATTCCTCTAGTGGGATTCTATTTCCCACGCCTCTCAGTTCAGGGTTTAACTACGTTATCTCCTGGGGTTTTTATACCCAACCTTTCAATCTTAACGAGGTCACTATACCTCCACTATTTAAGATATTCAGTTATACCTGTCAGTCCCATTGTGTGGACCGACTATCATTAAAGAATCTCAGTTCAGCTAACACGACCTTCTGTGTCTTGTCTATGTGACATTATTGTCCTTGTGTGGATACTTGTTATTATCAGACTATGCTTGTTTACAGCTTTATAAAAATGAACTGCATGTGTTCGACAAAGTAGTTGGTGTGGCCCGGTAGACGATGGGCTGCACGTTTTCCATACCAGCATTGTTTGCTGAGCCCCTTTGGGGGCACCCCATTTTTCAGGTACGTGAAGTTAAGAAGATTACCACACCGAGTGTAGGTGGGGTAGATTCAAGCTATGGGAGTCTTCCTTTAGACATTTGTTTTACTTAAGTATTTTACATTTGAGTTTGATTCCTAGTATCTCGGATTGTATTTGTATTCAGACCGTGACTTTTGGAGATTGTATTTGGACTTAGCCTTGTTGGTCACAAGGGTGGCCAACGGCATTGTAATACCGCCCGGTTGTTGTATTTATTTCCGCTGCAGATGTATTTTATTTGGGAGTGATCGCCGTCCAGTTTATTTATTAAATCATTATTTATTGGAATATAATCCAAATATGAACCATTTCACGTACGCATGCAAACCCATGCATGAAAACGTTACGTAAAAATAGTCGTTTCTCCATAAACGCTAAAACGCCTTAGAAGCATATGGTCAAACATGACCTTGTATGACCCTCTAATATTCAAAACAAATGGTCATACAATTATTATATAAATATAAATATATTCCCTAAGCTAAATTCAGTCAAATACGCAAAATGCTCGGGAGTGCTCACGCCCGCTCCTTAAAGCACGAAAAGTCCGGAGGAGTGCCGAGGTGGCACGAACTCCTATAAAATTAATTCCTAGAGTTCCTAACATCATTATTAATCATTATAAAGAGAACCCACGAAGTGGTTTCACAAAATTCAGCAAAAACCACAGGAGGATTTCTTAGCGCTCCTTTTTGGCCCGGGAGTGTCCCGATGGCCCGTAAATTATGTCACGGGTTGATATAACCCCATATAACTCAATGTAACATCTTAGTATATGTTTATTTACTATAATAAGTGTTTACAAACACTTGGAACTCATAAAAGCAATTGGTTTCCCAAAATTTCCTTAGAGCACAAAAACACACCTTCGGGTGTCACGAAAATGCGTTTTACGCAATTACCTTGTAGTTTTTGACATGCCACGAATTGGTAATCTTAAATAGGGTTAAAATTACCTTCTAAATCAGTTGGTGTGACTAGTCAACAAGGCTCTCTATAGGGGCCGATTTTGAGAGCAAAAACTAGTATAAAATTTGCCTTTAAAGTTTAAAAAAGGCTTAAAACATAATGACTCATCATCCCATGTGCCATAATACTTAATGGCAAAGAAATGTGTGACTCATTTGACCAGAGAGCTGTCGAAATTATGCTAGAGAACATGGCCAAGTTGGCTAGACAAAAACAAATGCTAAAAGCAAAAAGTAGATTCCTTTTCTTTTTGCCTTTTGATTTCTTAAGCATGTGACCTTCCTTAGCTCTTCCTTAGCTCTTCCTTGGCTCTTCAACACCGATGGATATCCCCATTCAACCCTTGAAATCGTGCAACACAATGAGGAAGAGGACAAGACATTAACTTAGAAAAATCAAAGGAAAATCCTTACCTTTTCTTACCTTGTTTTCTAGCCAACATTATTGTCTTTCCAACCCTTGCTTAGTCACACCACATGGCCGGTTTTCATGCTGGAAAGGAGGCATTTATTGAGCCAATAACTCATGCAATAAACTAAGGAAAAGAATAGTCAAATGACATTAAAAATTTACAAACAAAAATCATTTCCAAATTGCATTCTCTTACCTATACGTGAGCTTAGACTCATTTCCCTCCTTGCACTCTTCATTCACGAATTGGTAAGGTTCCTAACTCTCTCTTCTAGCTTCATCTTCTTCCTTTGAAGCTCTTAAGTCCATTAATGGAGTTTTAACTTCTATCTTCATCTTTAAGGTAATTTCTTAGCATCTCTTGTCAAGCCTTGAAGCAAAACTCTTCCTAGAATAACAAGGAGTGTTCGGCACCAATTAGTTCTCCAAGGAGGTTGTCCAAACCAACATTAAACCAAGGAGCATCTCAAGGTTATCTTAAGGTAGTTTTAATGCTTGTAAATCCTTAAAGCACATTTTTATGTGTAACCAAGTTCTTCTTCTTCTAAGGCTCTTTTCTTCTCCATTTTGATGAAGGAAAATTTGTTCTTCATCTACCTTAGGAGTGCCGAATTTATAAGGAGAAAAAGTCTAAGGTAAAGTCTTGTAAAACTACTTACAAATCTACTTAAGGTCTTTGTTGAAGATCTAACTCCTAAACACCTTCACCTCTTGCATAAAACCGAAGAGGAGCATCAAGTTTACCTAGGAGAAGGCTTGGAGATTCAAGAAGAAGTTCAAGCACTTAACCACCTTTGTTAAGAAGTAAGTTTACTAAGTAAATCCTTATGATATAAGCTTTGTTAAGCTTCTAAAAATTATACAAAAATTATGTACACCTCCTAGGTTTATTAAAACCGAAACCATATGGTATTATATGCCAAAAATACAATCTATAACTTATATAGAAAATATTTACCTTAAGACACATTTTTGTGTACAAAATTTAGTTATGTTACATATTAATTCAAGCCGAATTACCAAGGGCAAAAATGCTTATTTTTGAGCTAAGAATTTATATAAGACATTACAATAATTTTTACATGAGTTATATAACTCCTATGAATTTATGTATAATTATTATGACATATAAATCCACTTTTATATACTATATGGTCACCAAATAAATATGGCCGAATGTACTAATTGATAAATAGGTACTAATGACCTACTTAGGTATATAAACTTATACCACAAAGTTTGGTGAGCTAAAAATATTTCATTAGTGCTTAAATGGCTAATTAATTAAGTTAAGTGGCTTAAATGTAATTTTTACAAAATTTAGTGTATATATTGTGAAAGCCGAGAGCTAAAGGGGTATTTGGTGAAATTATAATATAATATAAGGTTAGGAATTAAGTTCATGAATTTTAGATAATTTAAACAAGTGTTAAAATAGCATTTTATAAAGTTTTGGGCTATTATGTAATTTATAAAAGTTGTTATGAAAGTTTAGAACTTATTAGTGGGCGAATTCATAATTAAGTGATTTATTAGGCTCACCTTTGAAATTTTGAGGAATTTATATTTAGACTTTAGTTTATGAGTTATTAAGAAGTTATTATAAAGTTTTGGGGTGAAAATGTAATTAATGGAGAGTTCAAGACCAAAGCCGAATTACTTGGGGTTAGTTTGGTAATTTAAGAATTTATATATATATATTCGGCATTTATGGAGAATTAAAATTAAAACTATAGTTTATAAGACATTATGTAAAGATTATAAGATTTTGTGGTTAAAGTGTAATTATAGAAAGTATATATATATGCCGAGATTTAGAGGGGCTAAGTTGTTATTTTAGAAAGTTATGGTACTTAAAAGCTATATACCAAAATATTAGTGTGATTATGTAATTTAGCTAAATAAGAAGTTAAAACTCTATAATATAATGAGATTAGAATTTAAAGGTAAAGTTTATGAATTAATATGGTTGATTTGTAAATAACCAAAATATAAGGGTAATAATTTAGATTTGAATAAATATAGGTCCTACATGGATATTTGGAGGAATTAGAAGAAAGAATTTTAATTAAAGGAATTATGGAATTAGAACTATGGCTTATATAGTTATAAGGAAGTTAAAAAGAAACAATAAGTATTATTTATGACTAAAAGGAGAATAATGAGATTATAAGAACATTATGTCATTGTAAGACATTTAAATATAGTTAAGAAAATTATAAGTTGTTATGTCACTTAGACAATTAAAATAAACAACAAATATAGTACATGAATATATGAATACATATATGTACATTAAAGGATTTATAAATAAATCAAAAAGGAATAACAAATAAGTTATACATTAAATCATGAGGTAACTACAAGAAATTAACCTCACATGAAATAACAAATACGAGATTTGTTGAAAGATCCAATAGAATTATTATATAAGGGTAACATAAATTAACCCTCTCAGTTAATCCTAATCTAGGACTTTGTTTGACCAGACGTTGACCGGGAATTAAACAAGTCCAGTCTACGGTGAACGGTATGGGATTCTTGCAACCTGTTTTCTACCGGATTACACCGGCTTGTGTGCTATCTGTTGTTTGAAATAACGACCAAGATAATTAATGTAAAATGTTGTTTACTCTTGTGCGCTGTTGTATTACTTTATGTGCGTGAATGATGCTGACTACTACGTGTATGTCCCACGCATACAAACACTACTACCAGTGGATTAAATACCTGCGGTTCAGTATACCGAGGACTTGTACTCGAGTCTCTCACTAACTTCACTTTATAACAAACGTCATTATCCTAAACGTGATAATTGACAATACACATTGTGTTCTTGTTTAACGTCTTTATATGACATTAACAATTCTATACTACGAGAACGAGGAGCCCAGTTGGATCTGGCCATGCATGCTACAGGAGCTGTACCTGTCTCAGGTCGTCTCCTATCTACGTCGCGACGGAACTTTCAGTTGGGGGGAAGACTCTATTCCTCCCGGGTTTCTAATGCCCTTCAGTTTGAGGAAGACTTCATTCCTCTAGTGGGATTCTATTTCCCACGCCTCTCAGTTCAGGGTTTAACTACGTTATCTCCTGGGGTTTTTATACCCAACCTTTCAATCTTAACGAGGTCACTATACCTCCACTATTTAAGATATTCAGTTATACCTGTCAGTCCCATTGTGTGGACCGACTATCATTAAAGAATCTCAGTTCAGCTAACACGACCTTCTGTGTCTTGTTCTATGTGACATTATTGTCCTTGTGTGGATACTTGTTATTATCAGACTATGCTTGTTTACAGCTTTATAAAAATGAACTGCATGTGTTCGACAAAGTAGTTGGTGTGGCCCGGTAGACGATGGGCTGCACGTTTTCCATACCAGCATTGTTTGCTGAGCCCCTTTGGGGGCACCCCCATTTTTCAGGTACGTGAAGTTAAGAAGATTACCACACCGAGTGTAGGTGGGGTAGATTCAAGCTATGGGAGTCTTCCTTTAGACATTTGTTTTACTTAAGTATTTTACATTTGAGTTTGATTCCTAGTATCTCGGATTGTATTGTATTCAGACCGTGACTTTTGGAGATTGTATTGGACTTAGCCTTGTTGGTCACAAGGGGGCCAACGGCATTGTAATACCGCCCGGGTTGTTGTATTTATTTCCGCTGCAGATGTATTTTATTTGGGAGTGATCGCCGTCCAGTTTATTTATTAAATCATTATTTATTGGAATATAATCCAAATATGAACCATTTCACGTACGCATGCAAACCCATGCATGAAAACGTTACGTAAAAATAGTCGTTTCTCCATAAACGCTAAAACGCCTTAGAAGCATATGGTCAAACATGACCTTGTATGACCCTCTAATATTCAAAACAAATGGTCATACAATTATTATATAATATACGAAATATTCCCTAAGCTAAATTCAGTCAAATACGCAAAATGCTCGGGAGTGCTCACGCCCGCTCCTTAAAGCACGAAAAGTCCGGAGGAGTGCCGAGGTGGCACGAACTCCTATAAAATTAATTCCTAGAGTTCCTAACATCATTATTAATCATTATAAAGAGAACCCACGAAGTGGTTTCACAAAATTCAGCAAAAACCACAGGAGGATTTCTTAGCGCTCCTTTTTGGCCCGGGAGTGTCCCGATGGCCCGTAAATTATGTCACGGGTTGATATAACCCCATATAACTCAATGTAACATCTTAGTATATGTTTATTTACTATAATAAGTGTTTACAAACACTTGGAACTCATAAAAGCAATTGGTTTCCCAAAATTTCCTTAGAGCACAAAAACACACCTTCGGGTGTCACGAAAATGCGTTTTACGCAATTACCTTGTAGTTTTTGACATGCCACGAATTGGTAATCTTAAATAGGGTTAAAATTACCTTCTAAATCAGTTGGTGTGACTAGTCAACAAGGCTCTCTATAGGGGCCGATTTTGAGAGCAAAAACTAGTATAAAATTTGCCTTTAAAGTTTAAAAAAGGCTTAAAACATAATGACTCATCATCCCATGTGCCATAATACTTAATGGCAAAGAAATGTGTGACTCATTTGACCAGAGAGCTGTCGAAATTATGCTAGAGAACATGGCCAAGTTGGCTAGACAAAAACAAATGCTAAAAGCAAAAAGTAGATTCCTTTTCTTTTTGCCTTTTGATTTCTTAAGCATGTGACCTTCCTTAGCTCTTCCTTAGCTCTTCCTTGGCTCTTCAACACCGATGGATATCCCCATTCAACCCTTGAAATCGTGCAACACAATGAGGAAGAGGACAAGACATTAACTTAGAAAAATCAAAGGAAAATCCTTACCTTTCTTACCTTGTTTCTAGCCAACATTATTGTCTTTCCAACCCTTGCTTAGTCACACCACATGGCCGGTTTTCATGCTGGAAAGGAGGCATTTATTGAGCCAATAACTCATGCAATAAACTAAGGAAAAGAATAGTCAAATGACATTAAAAATTTACAAACAAAAATCATTTCCAAATTGCATTCTCTTACCTATACGTGAGCTTAGACTCATTTCCCTCCTTGCACTCTTCATTCACGAATTGGTAAGGTTCCTAACTCTCTCTTCTAGCTTCATCTTCTTCCTTTGAAGCTCTTAAGTCCATTAATGGAGTTTTAATTCTATCTTCATCTTTAAGGTAATTTCTTAGCATCTCTTGTCAAGCCTTGAAGCAAAACTCTTCCTAGAATAACAAGGAGTGTTCGGCACCAATTAGTTCTCCAAGGAGGTTGTCCAAACCAACATTAAACCAAGGAGCATCTCAAGGTTATCTTAAGGTAGTTTTAATGCTTGTAAATCCTTAAAGCACATTTTTATGTGTAACCAAGTTCTTTTCTTCTAAGGCTCTTTTCTTCTCCATTTTGATGAAGGAAAATTTGTTCTTCATCTACCTTAGGAGTGCCGAATTTATAAGGAGAAAAAGTCTAAGGTAAAGTCTTGTAAAACTACTTACAAATCTACTTAAGGTCTTTGTTGAAGATCTAACTCCTAAACACCTTCACCTCTTGCATAAAACCGAAGAGGAGCATCAAGTTTACCTAGGAGAAGGCTTGGAGATTCAAGAAGAAGTTCAAGCACTTAACCACCTTTGTTAAGAAGTAAGTTTACTAAGTAAATCCTTATGATATAAGCTTTGTTAAGCTTCTAAAAATTATAAAAAATTATGTACACCTCCTAGGTTTATTAAAACCGAAACCATATGGTATTATATGCCAAAAATACAATCTATAACTTATATAGAAAATATTTACCTTAAGACACATTTTTGTGTTACAAAATTTAGTTATGTTACATATTAATTCAAGCCGAATTACCAAGGGCAAAAATGCTTATTTTTGAGCTAAGAATTTATATAAGACATTACAATATTTTTACATGAGTTATATAACTCCTATGAATTTATGTATAATTATTATGACATATAAATCCACTTTTTATACTATATGGTCACCAAATAAATATGGCCGAATGTACTAATTGATAAATAGGTACTAATGACCTACTTAGGTATATAAACTTATACCACAAAGTTTGGTGAGCTAAAAATTTCATTAGTGCTTAAATGGCTAATTAATTAAGTTAAGTGGCTTAATGTAATTTTTACAAAATTTAGTGTATTATTGTGAAAGCCGAGAGCTAAAGGGGTATTTGGTGAAATTATATATAATATAAGGTTAGGAATTAAGTTCATGAATTTTAGATAATTTAAACAAGTGTTAAATAGCATTTTATAAAGTTTTGGGCTATTATGTAATTTATAAAGTTGTTATGAAAGTTTAGAACTTATTAGTGGGCGAATTCATAATTAAGTGATTTATTAGGCTCACCTTTGAAATTTTGAGGAATTATATATTTAGACTTTAGTTTATGAGTTATTAAGAAGTTATTATAAGTTTTGGGGTGAAAATCTAATTAATGGAGAGTTCAAGACCAAAGCCGAATTACTTGGGGTTAGTTTGGTAATTTAAGAATTTATATATATATTCGGCATTTATGGAGAATTAAAATTAAAACTATAGTTTATAAGACATTATGTAAAGATTATAAGATTTTGGTTAAAGTGTAATTATAGAAAGTATATATATATATGCCGAGATTTAGAGGGGCTAAGTTGTTATTTTAGAAAGTTATGGTACTTAAAAGCATATACCAAAATATTAGTGTGATTATGTAATTTAGCTAAATAAGAAGTTAAAACTCTATAATATAACGAGATTAGAATTTAAAGGTAAAGTTTATGAATTAATATGGTTGATTTGTAAATAACCAAAATAAGGGTAATAATTTAGATTTGAATAAATATAGGTCCTACATGGATATTTGGAGGAATTAGAAGAAAGAATTTTAATTAAAGGAATTATGGAATTAGAACTATGACTTATATAGTTATAAGGAAGTTAAAAAGAAACAATAAGTATTATTTATGACTAAAAGGAGAATAATGAGATTATAAGAACATTATGTCATTGTAAGACATTTAAATATAGTTAAGAAAATTATAAGTTGTTATGTCACTTAGACAATTAAAATAAACAACAAATATAGTACATGAATATATGAATACATATATGTACATTAAAGGATTTATAAATAAATCAAAAAGGAATAACAAATAAGTTATACATTAAATCATGAGGTAACTACAAGAAATTAACCTCACATGAAATAACAAATACGAGATTTGTTGAAAGATCTAATAGAATTATTATATAAGGGTAACATAAATTAACCCTCTCAGTTAATCCTAATCTAGGACTTTGTTTGACCAGACGTTGACCGGGAATTAAACAAGTCCAGTCTACGGTGAACGGTATGGGATTCTTGCAACCTGTTTTCTACCGGATTACACCGGCTTGTGTGCTATCTGTTGTTTGAAATAACGACCAAGATAATTAATGTAAAATGTTGTTTACTCTTGTGCGCTGTTGTATTACTTTATGTGCGTGAATGATGCTGACTACTACGTGTATGTCCCACGCATACAAACACTACTATTCCAGTGGATTAAATACCTGCGGTTCAGTATACCGAGGACTTGTACTCGAGTCTCTCACTAACTTCACTTTATAACAAACGTCATTATCCTAAACGTGATAATTGACAATACACATTGTGTTCTTGTTTAACGTCTTTATATGACATTAACAATTCTATACTACGAGAACGAGGAGCCCAGTTGGATCTGGCCATGCATGCTACAGGAGCTGTACCTGTCTCAGGTCGTCTCCTATCTACGTCGCGACGGAACTTTCAGTTGGGGGGAAGACTCTATTCCTCCCGGGTTTCTAATGCCCTTCAGTTTGAGGAAGACTTCATTCCTCTAGTGGGATTCTATTTCCCACGCCTCTCAGTTCAGGGTTTAACTACGTTATCTCCTGGGGTTTTTATACCCAACCTTTCAATCTTAACGAGGTCACTATACCTCCACTATTTAAGATATTCAGTTATACCTGTCAGTCCCATTGTGTGGACCGACTATCATTAAAGAATCTCAGTTCAGCTAACACGACCTTCTGTGTCTTGTTCTATGTGACATTATTGTCCTTGTGTGGATACTTGTTATTATCAGACTATGCTTGTTTACAGCTTTATAAAAATGAACTGCATGTGTTCGACAAAGTAGTTGGTGTGGCCCGGTAGACGATGGGCTGCACGTTTTCCATACCAGCATTGTTTGCTGAGCCCCTTTGGGGGCACCCCCATTTTTCAGGTACGTGAAGTTAAGAAGATTACCACACCGAGTGTAGGTGGGGTAGATTCAAGCTATGGGAGTCTTCCTTTAGACATTTGTTTTACTTAAGTATTTTACATTTGAGTTTGATTCCTAGTATCTCGGATTGTATTTGTATTCAGACCGTGACTTTTGGAGATTGTATTTGGACTTAGCCTTGTTGGTCACAAGGGTGGCCAACGGCATTGTAATACCGCCCGGTTGTTGTATTTATTTCCGCTGCAGATGTATTTTATTTGGGAGTGATCGCCGTCCAGTTTATTTATTAAATCATTATTTATTGGAATATAATCCAAATATGAACCATTTCACGTACGCATGCAAACCCATGCATGAAAACGTTACGTAAAAATAGTCGTTTCTCCATAAACGCTAAAACGCCTTAGAAGCATATGGTCAAACATGACCTTGTATGACCCTCTAATATTCAAAACAAATGGTCATACAATTATATATAAATATACGAATTATTCCCTAAGCTAAATTCAGTCAAATACGCAAAATGCTCGGGAGTGCTCACGCCCGCTCCTTAAAGCACGAAAAGTCCGAGGAGTGCCGAGGTGGCACGAACTCCTATAAAATTAATTCCTAGAGTTCCTAACATCATTATTAATCATTATAAAGAGAACCCACGAAGTGGTTTCACAAAATTCAGCAAAAACCACAGGAGGATTTCTTAGCGCTCCTTTTTGGCCCGGGAGTGTCCCGATGGCCCGTAAATTATGTCACGGGTTGATATAACCCCATATAACTCAATGTAACATCTTAGTATATGTTTATTTACTATAATAAGTGTTTACAAACACTTGGAACTCATAAAAGCAATTGGTTTCCCAAAATTTCCTTAGAGCACAAAAACACACCTTCGGGTGTCACGAAAATGCGTTTTACGCAATTACCTTGTAGTTTTTGACATGCCACGAATTGGTAATCTTAAATAGGGTTAAAATTACCTTCTAAATCAGTTGGTGTGACTAGTCAACAAGGCTCTCTATAGGGGCCGATTTTGAGAGCAAAAACTAGTATAAAATTTGCCTTTAAAGTTTAAAAAAGGCTTAAAACATAATGACTCATCATCCCATGTGCCATAATACTTAATGGCAAAGAAATGTGTGACTCATTTGACCAGAGAGCTGTCGAAATTATGCTAGAGAACATGGCCAAGTTGGCTAGACAAAAACAAATGCTAAAAGCAAAAAGTAGATTCCTTTTCTTTTTGCCTTTTGATTTCTTAAGCATGTGACCTTCCTTAGCTCTTCCTTAGCTCTTCCTTGGCTCTTCAACACCGATGGATATCCCCATTCAACCCTTGAAATCGTGCAACACAATGAGGAAGAGGACAAGACATTAACTTAGAAAAATCAAAGGAAAATCCTTACCTTTTCTTACCTTGTTTTCTAGCCAACATTATTGTCTTTCCAACCCTTGCTTAGTCACACCACATGGCCGGTTTTCATGCTGGAAAGGAGGCATTTATTGAGCCAATAACTCATGCAATAAACTAAGGAAAAGAATAGTCAAATGACATTAAAAATTTACAAACAAAAATCATTTCCAAATTGCATTCTCTTACCTATACGTGAGCTTAGACTCATTTCCCTCCTTGCACTCTTCATTCACGAATTGGTAAGGTTCCTAACCTCTCTTCTAGCTTCATCTTCTTCCTTTGAAGCTCTTAAGTCCATTAATGGAGTTTTAACTTCTATCTTCATCTTTAAGGTAATTTCTTAGCATCTCTTGTCAAGCCTTGAAGCAAAACTCTTCCTAGAATAACAAGGAGTGTTCGGCACCAATTAGTTCTCCAAGGAGGTTGTCCAAACCAACATTAAACCAAGGAGCATCTCAAGGTTATCTTAAGGTAGTTTTAATGCTTGTAAATCCTTAAAGCACATTTTTATGTGTAACCAAGTTCTTCTTCTTCTAAGGCTCTTTTCTTCTCCATTTTGATGAAGGAAAATTTGTTCTTCATCTACCTTAGGAGTGCCGAATTTATAAGGAGAAAAAGTCTAAGGTAAAGTCTTGTAAAACTACTTACAAATCTACTTAAGGTCTTTGTTGAAGATCTAACTCCTAAACACCTTCACCTCTTGCATAAAACCGAAGAGGAGCATCAAGTTTACCTAGGAGAAGGCTTGGAGATTCAAGAAGAAGTTCAAGCACTTAACCACCTTTGTTAAGAAGTAAGTTTACTAAGTAAATCCTTATGATATAAGCTTTGTTAAGCTTCTAAAAATTATACAAAAATTATGTACACCTCCTAGGTTTATTAAAACCGAAACCATATGGTATTATATGCCAAAAATACAATCTATAACTTATATAGAAAATATTTACCTTAAGACACATTTTTTGTTACAAAATTTAGTTATGTTACATATTAATTCAAGCCGAATTACCAAGGGCAAAAATGCTTATTTTTGAGCTAAGAATTTATATAAGACATTACAATAATTTTTACATGAGTTATATAACTCCTATGAATTTATGTATAATTATTATGACATATAAATCCACTTTTATATACTATATGGTCACCAAATAAATATGGCCGAATGTACTAATTGATAAATAGGTACTAATGACCTACTTAGGTATATAAACTTATACCACAAAGTTTGGTGAGCTAAAAATATTTCATTAGTGCTTAAATGGCTAATTAATTAAGTTAAGTGGCTTAAATGTAATTTTTACAAAATTTAGTGTATATATTGTGAAAGCCGAGAGCTAAAGGGGTATTTGGTGAAATTATAATATAATATAAGGTTAGGAATTAAGTTCATGAATTTTAGATAATTTAAACAAGTGTTAAAATAGCATTTTATAAAGTTTTGGGCTATTATGTAATTTATAAAAGTTGTTATGAAAGTTTAGAACTTATTAGTGGGCGAATTCATAATTAAGTGATTTATTAGGCTCACCTTTGAAATTTTGAGGAATTATATATTTAGACTTTAGTTTATGAGTTATTAAGAAGTTATTATAAAGTTTTGGGGTGAAAATGTAATTAATGGAGAGTTCAAGACCAAAGCCGAATTACTTGGGGTTAGTTTGGTAATTTAAGAATTTATATATATATATTCGGCATTTATGGAGAATTAAAATTAAAACTATAGTTTATAAGACATTATGTAAAGATTATAAGATTTTGTGGTTAAAGTGTAATTATAGAAAGTATATATATATATGCCGAGATTTAGAGGGGCTAAGTTGTTATTTTAGAAAGTTATGGTACTTAAAAGCAATATACCAAAATATTAGTGTGATTATGTAATTTAGCTAAATAAGAAGTTAAAACTCTATAATATAATGAGATTAGAATTTAAAGGTAAAGTTTATGAATTAATATGGTTGATTTGTAAATAACCAAAATATAAGGGTAATAATTTAGATTTGAATAAATATAGGTCCTACATGGATATTTGGAGGAATTAGAAGAAAGAATTTTAATTAAAGGAATTATGGAATTAGAACTATGGCTTATATAGTTATAAGGAAGTTAAAAAGAAACAATAAGTATTATTTATGACTAAAAGGAGAATAATGAGATTATAAGAACATTATGTCATTGTAAGACATTTAAATATAGTTAAGAAAATTATAAGTTGTTATGTCACTTAGACAATTAAAATAAACAACAAATATAGTACATGAATATATGAATACATATATGTACATTAAAGGATTTATAAATAAATCAAAAAGGAATAACAAATAAGTTATACATTAAATCATGAGGTAACTACAAGAAATTAACCTCACATGAAATAACAAATACGAGATTTGTTGAAAGATCCAATAGAATTATTATATAAGGGTAACATAAATTAACCCTCTCAGTTAATCCTAATCTAGGACTTTGTTTGACCAGACGTTGACCGGGAATTAAACAAGTCCAGTCTACGGTGAACGGTATGGGATTCTTGCAACCTGTTTTCTACCGGATTACACCGGCTTGTGTGCTATCTGTTGTTTGAAATAACGACCAAGATAATTAATGTAAAATGTTGTTTACTCTTGTGCGCTGTTGTATTACTTTATGTGCGTGAATGATGCTGACTACTACGTGTATGTCCCACGCATACAAACACTACTATTCCAGTGGATTAAATACCTGCGGTTCAGTATACCGAGGACTTGTACTCGAGTCTCTCACTAACTTCACATTATAACAAACGTCATTATCCTAAACGTGATAATTGACAATACACATTGTGTTCTTGTTTAACGTCTTTATATGACATTAACAATTCTATACTACGAGAACGAGGAGCCCAGTTGGATCTGGCCATGCATGCTACAGGAGCTGTACCTGTCTCAGGTCGTCTCCTATCTACGTCACGACGGAACTTTCAGTTGGGGGGAAGACTCTATTCCTCCCGGGTTTCTAATGCCCTTCAGTTTGAGGAAGACTTCATTCCTCTAGTGGGATTCTATTTCCCACGCCTCTCAGTTCAGGGTTTAACTACGTTATCTCCTGGGGTTTTTATACCCAACCTTTCAATCTTAACGAGGTCACTATACCTCCACTATTTAAGATATTCAGTTATACCTGTCAGTCCCATTGTGTGGACCGACTATCATTAAAGAATCTCAGTTCAGCTAACACGACCTTCTGTGTCTTGTTCTATGTGACATTATTGTCCTTGTGTGGATACTTGTTATTATCAGACTATGCTTGTTTACAGCTTTATAAAAATGAACTGCATGTGTTCGACAAAGTAGTTGGTGTGGCCCGGTAGACGATGGGCTGCACGTTTTCCATACCAGCATTGTTTGCTGAGCCCCTTTGGGGGCACCCCCATTTTTCAGGTACGTGAAGTTAAGAAGATTACCACACCGAGTGTAGGTGGGGTAGATTCAAGCTATGGGAGTCTTCCTTTAGACATTTGTTTTACTTAAGTATTTTACATTTGAGTTTGATTCCTAGTATCTCGGATTGTATTTGTATTCAGACCGTGACTTTTGGAGATTGTATTTGGACTTAGCCTTGTTGGTCACAAGGGTGGCCAACGGCATTGTAATACCGCCCGGTTGTTGTATTTATTTCCGCTGCAGATGTATTTTATTTGGGAGTGATCGCCGTCCAGTTTATTTATTAAATCATTATTTATTGGAATATAATCCAAATATGAACCATTTCACGTACGCATGCAAACCCATGCATGAAAACGTTACGTAAAAATAGTCGTTTCTCCATAAACGCTAAAACGCCTTAGAAGCATATGGTCAAACATGACCTTGTATGACCCTCTAATATTCAAACAAATGGTCATACAATTATTATATAAATATACGAATATATTCCCTAAGCTAAATTCAGTCAAATACGCAAAATGCTCGGGAGTGCTCACGCCCGCTCCTTAAAGCACGAAAAGTCCGGAGGAGTGCCGAGGTGGCACGAACTCCTATAAAATTAATTCCTAGAGTTCCTAACATCATTATTAATCATTATAAAGAGAACCCACGAAGTGGTTTCACAAAATTCAGCAAAAACCACAGGAGGATTTCTTAGCGCTCCTTTTTGGCCCGGGAGTGTCCCGATGGCCCGTAAATTATGTCACGGGTTGATATAACCCCATATAACTCAATGTAACATCTTAGTATATGTTTATTTACTATAATAAGTGTTTAAAAACACTTGGAACTCATAAAAGCAATTGGTTTCCCAAAATTTCCTTAGAGCACAAAAACACACCTTCGGGTGTCACGAAAATGCGTTTTACGCAATTACCTTGTAGTTTTTGACATGCCACGAATTGGTAATCTTAAATAGGGTTAAAATTACCTTCTAAATCAGTTGGTGTGACTAGTCAACAAGGCTCTCTATAGGGGCCGATTTTGAGAGCAAAAACTAGTATAAAATTTGCCTTTAAAGTTTAAAAAAGGCTTAAAACATAATGACTCATCATCCCATGTGCCATAATACTTAATGGCAAAGAAATGTGTGACTCATTTGACCAGAGAGCTGTCGAAATTATGCTAGAGAACATGGCCAAGTTGGCTAGACAAAAACAAATGCTAAAAGCAAAAAGTAGATTCCTTTTCTTTTTGCCTTTTGATTTCTTAAGCATGTGACCTTCCTTAGCTCTTCCTTAGCTCTTCCTTGGCTCTTCAACACCGATGGGATCCCCATTCAACCCTTGAAATCGTGCAACACAATGAGGAAGAGGACAAGACATTAACTTAGAAAAATCAAAGGAAAATCCTTACCTTTTCTTACCTTGTTTCTAGCCAACATTATTGTCTTTCCAACCCTTGCTTAGTCACACCACATGGCCGGTTTTCATGCTGGAAAGGAGGCATTTATTGAGCCAATAACTCATGCAATAAACTAAGGAAAAGAATAGTCAAATGACATTAAAAATTTACAAACAAAAATCATTTCCAAATTGCATTCTCTTACCTATACGTGAGCTTAGACTCATTTCCCTCCTTGCACTCTTCATTCACGAATTGGTAAGGTTCCTAACTCTCTCTTCTAGCTTCATCTTCTTCCTTTGAAGCTCTTAAGTCCATTAATGGAGTTTTAACTTCTATCTTCATCTTTAAGGTAATTTCTTAGCATCTCTTGTCAAGCCTTGAAGCAAAACTCTTCCTAGAATAACAAGGAGTGTTCGGCACCAATTAGTTCTCCAAGGAGGTTGTCCAAACCAACATTAAACCAAGGAGCATCTCAAGGTTATCTTAAGGTAGTTTTAATGCTTGTAAATCCTTAAAGCACATTTTTATGTGTAACCAAGTTCTTCTTCTTCTAAGGCTCTTTTCTTCTCCATTTTGATGAAGGAAAATTTGTTCTTCATCTACCTTAGGAGTGCCGAATTTATAAGGAGAAAAAGTCTAAGGTAAAGTCTTGTAAAACTACTTACAAATCTACTTAAGGTCTTTGTTGAAGATCTAACTCCTAAACACCTTCACCTCTTGCATAAAACCGAAGAGGAGCATCAAGTTTACCTAGGAGAAGGCTTGGAGATTCAAGAAGAAGTTCAAGCACTTAACCACCTTTGTTAAGAAGTAAGTTTACTAAGTAAATCCTTATGATATAAGCTTTGTTAAGCTTCTAAAAATTATAAAAAATTATGTACACCTCCTAGGTTTATTAAAACCGAAACCATATGGTATTATATGCCAAAAATACAATCTATAACTTATATAGAAAATATTTACCTTAAGACACATTTTTGTGTACAAAATTTAGTTATGTTACATATTAATTCAAGCCGAATTACCAAGGGCAAAAATGCTTATTTTTGAGCTAAGAATTTATATAAGACATTACAATAATTTTTACATGAGTTATATAACTCCTATGAATTTATGTATAATTATTATGACATATAAATCCACTTTTATATACTATATGGTCACCAAATAAATATGGCCGAATGTACTAATTGATAAATAGGTACTAATGACCTACTTAGGTATATAAACTTATACCACAAAGTTTGGTGAGCTAAAAATATTTCATTAGTGCTTAAATGGCTAATTAATTAAGTTAAGTGGCTTAAATGTAATTTTTACAAAATTTAGTGTATATATTGTGAAAGCCGAGAGCTAAAGGGGTATTTGGTGAAATTATAATATAATATAAGGTTAGGAATTAAGTTCATGAATTTTAGATAATTTAAACAAGTGTTAAAATAGCATTTTATAAAGTTTTGGGCTATTATGTAATTTATAAAAGTTGTTATGAAAGTTTAGAACTTATTAGTGGGCGAATTCATAATTAAGAGATTTATTAGGCTCACCTTTGAAATTTTGAGGAATTATATATTTAGACTTTAGTTTATGAGTTATTAAGAAGTTATTATAAAGTTTTGGGGTGAAAATGTAATTAATGGAGAGTTCAAGACCAAAGCCGAATTACTTGGGGTTAGTTTGGTAATTTAAGAATTTATATATATATATTCGGCATTTATGGAGAATTAAAATTAAAACTATAGTTTATAAGACATTATGTAAAGATTATAAGATTTTGTGGTTAAAGTGTAATTATAGAAAGTATATATATATGCCGAGATTTAGAGGGGCTAAGTTGTTATTTTAGAAAGTTATGGTACTTAAAAGCTATATACCAAAATATTAGTGTGATTATGTAATTTAGCTAAATAAGAAGTTAAAACTCTATAATATAATGAGATTAGAATTTAAAGGTAAAGTTTATGAATTAATATGGTTGATTTGTAAATAACCAAAATATAAGGGTAATAATTTAGATTTGAATAAATATAGGTCCTACATGGATATTTGGAGGAATTAGAAGAAAGAATTTTAATTAAAGGAATTATGGAATTAGAACTATGGCTTATATAGTTATAAGGAAGTTAAAAAGAAACAATAAGTATTATTTATGACTAAAAGGAGAATAATGAGATTATAAGAACATTATGTCATTGTAAGACATTTAAATATAGTTAAGAAAATTATAAGTTGTTATGTCACTTAGACAATTAAAATAAACAACAAATATAGTACATGAATATATGAATACATATTGTACATTAAAGGATTTATAAATAAATCAAAAAGGAATAACAAATAAGTTATACATTAAATCATGAGGTAACTACAAGAAATTAACCTCACATGAATAACAAATACGAGATTTGTTGAAAGATCCAATAGAATTATTATATAAGGGTAACATAAATTAACCCTCTCAGTTAATCCTAATCTAGGACTTGTTTGACCAGACGTTGACCGGGAATTAAACAAGTCCAGTCTACGGTGAACGGTATGGGATTCTTGCAACCTGTTTTCTACCGGATTACACCGGCTTGTGTGCTATCTATTGTTTGAAATAACGACCAAGATAATTAATGTAAAATGTTGTTTACTCTTGTGCGCTGTTGTATTACTTTATGTGCGTGAATGATGCTGACACTACGTGTATGTCCCACGCATAAAACACTACTATACCAGTGGATTAAATACCTGCGCTTCAGTATACCGAGGACTTGTACTCGAGTCTCTCACTAACTTCACTTTATAACAAACGTCATTATCCTAAACGTGATAATTGACAATACACATTGTGTTCTTGTTTAACGTCTTATATGACATTAAAATTCTATACTACGAGAACGAGGAGCCCAGTTGGATCTGGCCATGCATGCTACAGGAGCTGTACCTGTCTCAGGTCGTCCTATCTACGTCGCGACGGAACATTCAGTTGGGGGGAAGACTCTATTCCTCCCGGGTTTCTAATGCCCTTCAGTTTGAGGAAGACTTCATTCCTCTAGTGGGATTCTATTTCCCACGCCTCTCAGTTCAGGGTTTAACTACGTTATCTCCTGGGGTTTTTATACCCAACCTTTCAATCTTAACGAGGTCACTATACTCCACTATTTAAGATATTCAGTTATACCTGTCAGTCCCATTGTGTGGACCGACTATCATTAAAGAATCTCAGTTCAGCTAACACGACCTTCTGTGTCTTGTTCTATGTGACATTATTGTCCTTGTGTGGATACTTGTTATTATCAGACTATGCTTGTTTACAGCTTTATAAAAATGAACTGCATGTGTTCGACAAAGTAGTTGGTTGGCCCGGTAGACGATGGGCTGCACGTTTTCCATACCAGCATTGTTTGCTGAGCCCCTTTGGGGGCACCCCCATTTTTCAGGTACCTGAAGTTAAGAAGATTACCACACCGAGTGTAGGTGGGGTAGATTCAAGCTATGGGAGTCTTCCTTTAGACATTTGTTTTACTTAAGTATTTTACATTTGAGTTGATTCCTAGTATCTCGGATTGTATTCGTATTCAGACCGTGACTTTTGGAGATTGTATTTGGACTTAGCCTTGTTGGTCACAAGGGTGGCCAACGGCATTGTAATACTGCCCGGTTGTTGTATTTATTTCCGCTGCAGATGTATTTTATTTGGGAGTGATCGCCGTCCAGTTTATTGGATTTCGGGTTGGGGTGTTACAAAAGGTCCCTTGAACAGGGGATACCAGTATGTCTTTGTCAATTGGAGATGACGCAGAGTTCCTTTATGGCGAGCAGAAGCGTGTGGACCTTGCAAAGAAAATCATATTGAGTTCGGGAGATGTTTTAGTAATGGGTGGAAAGTCAAGGTTGCTATACCATGGAATTAAAAGGATTAAATTAAACACAGCACCTTCGACAGTGATAAACACCACTCACATGAAACCAGGAAGATTAAGTTTGACTTTTAGAAAGTACTAGTATTGTAATTGTTTGGACATCTGAAAGGAGATCATCTCATCAATGAAGCATTATTGTTATGAAAGTGAATGTCTTTAGACCCCATCATATATCAAAGTACTTACTCAGATTCTGTTATTAGGTTGTACTAAGGAGACGGAAGGTGCCTTAAGTACTTACTGAGGAGGAGGCCAGCAAGGGCGGCGCGATCCTCACTAGTACCTTTCCGGTTAATGGAGTGGATGCATTAGTACTGTTCGACTCCGGAGCCTCACATACTTTTGTTTCGCCTTCGCTTGCGGGGAAGTTGGGGCTAGACGCTGTAGAGTTACCTGATTTTAAGGTGGCACTCCCGTCTAAGGAGAAGATCAGTTGCACTCGTCTTTATAGAGGAGCCACTATCCGCATTAAGGAGGAATTTCCTATGACCTTATTGAGTTCAGAGGTCTAGGATTCGATGTTATAGCCGGGATGGACTGGCTGGGGCGGCACAGAGGCCGCATTCTTTGTGCAGAGCGCAGGCTGTTACTTAAGAGCCCATCAGGAGTGACAGTATCTTACCGTCAGAGCCCTAGAGCACCGTCTATAAAAGTTATATCTGCTATGTCCATGTACAAGCACGTCAGGAAGCAGAAGGAAGTATACCTATGCTATGTTCAGAATGTAGAGCACGACCCTGATTTTGATCCAGCTATGCCAGTGGTGTCGGAATTTCCAGATATTTTTCCAAAGGAACTTCCAGGCTTACCGCCATCCAGAGAGGTAGAGTTCTCCATCGAATTACTACCAGGTACCGGTCCCATAGCTAAGGCACCGTACCGTATGGCACCAGCAGAGATGGCTGAGCTGAAGGAGCAGCTGAAAGATTTATTGGACAAGGGATACATACGACCTAGCGTATCTCCTTGGGGAGCACCAGTTCTTTGTGAAGAAGAAGGATGGAAGCCTTCGTTTATGTATTGATTACAGAGAGCTTAATGCAGTATCGGTGAAGAACAAATATCCACTACCACGGATTGATGATTTATTTGATCAGCTGAGAGGAGCAAAAGTGTTTCGAAGATCGATTTGAGATCAGGCTACCATCAGATACCATCAGGGAGCAAGACATAGAAAAGACAGCATTCAGAACACGGTATGGCCACTATGAGTTTACAGTTATGCCTTTTGGCTTGTCAAATGCACCTGCAGTCTTCATGGATTTGATGAACAGATTATTCAGAGAGCAGTTGGATAAGACCGTGGTTGTATTCATCGATGACATCCTCATTTATTCAAAGTCTAAGGAAGAGCACGAGAGTCACCTCCGACATGTACTTGAGATCTTAAGGGAGAACCAGCTTTATGCTAAGTTCTCCAAATGTGAGTTTTGGTTGGACAGAGTTTCCTTTTTAGGACATGTTATCTCTGATGCTGGGATCGCAGTGGATCCAGCAAAGATAGAAGCAGTTCGCACTTGGCCTAGGCCAAAGACAGTTACGGACATCAGGAGTTTCCTTGGTTTAGCAGGATACTACAGAAGGTTTGTCAGAGACTTCTCCAAAATAGCCAAACCTATGACCAGCTTAATGAAGAAGGATGCACCTTTCACATGGACTACTGAATGTGAGACCTCATTCGAGCTTTTGAAGAATGCTTTGACATCAGCACCAGTTTTGACTATACCTGAAGGCACAGAGGGTTATGAAGTTTACTGTGATGCATCAGGCAGGGGATTAGGGTGTGTACTCATGCAGAATGGGAAGGTAGTGCCTACGCTTCCCGACAGTTGAAGAAACATGAGGAAAACTATCCCACACATGACTTGGAGCTTGGAGCATTGTTTTTGCATTAAAGATCTGGCGCCACTACCTATGGTGTCCAGATGACCGTATATTCGGATCACAAGAGTTGAAGTATGTATCACCCAGAAGGAGTTAAACCATGAGACAAAGAAGATGGGTTGAATTCCTTAAGGACTATGACATTGATTTGCAGTACAAAGAAGGGAAAAGCTAATGTTGTAGCAGACGCATTGGTCGACGAGACTTCCCTAAATGCCATTGTGGCTAGCTCGAGTCTTTGGGCGACCTACGTAGATCCACAGAGAGTGAATCAGCGAATGATGGAGATCAGTCAGAAGTTGTCTGACGGTACATTTGAGGGTGGGAATATGAGTTTCAGCTACATGATGATGGACTAATCAGATTGAAAGGAAGATTGTGTATTCCCGAGACAGCACAGATATAAAGGAGCATATTCTTCGAGAGTCCCACACTTCTTCCCATTGTCCATCCAGGAGCTTCTAAGAGTACAAGATTTGAAGAGGTATTCTGGTGGAGTGGTATGAAGGGCGACGTGACAGAATATGTGATTCGATGTCTCACTTGTAAAAAGTGAAATTCGAACATAGACGACCAGGATGTATGGTACAGTCTAGCCAGTTCCAGAGTGGAAGTTTTTATGATATCTCCATGGACTCGTGGTCGGGACTACCACCTACGAGAGGAGGCCTAATATATATTTGGGTTGTTGTTGATCGACTACTAAGGTTGCTAGGTTTTATTCCAATGAAGGACCACTTGGAAAGTGCCAAAGTTAGCAGAACTATTTGAGCATGAGATTATCAGACATCATGGAGTACCAAAGACTATTGTTTCAGATCGAGACACTATATTTCTCTCACGATACTGGCGAGCTACTGCGAGGCACTTGGCACTGAGTTGAAGCTTAGCACAGCATTCATCCTCAGACAGATGGTCAGTCAGAGAGGACTATCAGACCTTAGAGGACATGCTACGAGCATGTGCCTTGGATTTCCAGGGCAGTTGGATAGATAGATTACATCTCATCGAGTTTGCATACAATAACAGCTATCACGACCTCTATACAGATGTCACCTTCCAAGCCTTATATGGCAGACCATGTCGCACACCATTGTGCTGGGACGAGTCTAGTGAGACCGTCATCATTGGGCCTGAGTACTTAGAGCAAGTCCAGGCAGAAGTACAACAAATCAGAAGTAACTGAAAGCAGCACAAGACAGGCAGAAATCATATGCTGATGAGAGGCGACGAGACCTTGAGTTCGCAGTTGGCGACCAGGTATTTGTACGAGTATCACCCATGAAGGTGTATTCAGATTTGGGCAAAAGGGCAAGCTAAGCCCGAAATTTGTAGGACCCTACGCTATCATAGAGCGGGTGGGCCTTTGGCATATCGACTTGATTTACCAGCTGAGTTGGGCAAAGTACATAATGTTTTTTCATGTGTCTCAGCTTAAGAAATACATGCCTCATCCTTCGCATGTTCTACAACCAGAGACACTCCCATTAGAACCAACAATGCTGGTATGTGGAAACACCGCAAAGAATCTTAGACAGAAGACACGAGACCTCGAAACAAATCTGTGAGCCTAGTGAAGGTTCTTTGGTCGAACCACGATGTGGAAGAGGCCACATGGGAACTAGAAGCTGATATGCGAGCGAAGTTTCCCTCACTATTTACCGATTAGACACTTTAGTCTAGGGTACGTGGGCGTACCCCTCTTTTTTTGGGGGTAGAGCCTTTTTCGTTTGTGAATTTAGTATGCATTTTGTTGCACTTTCGTGCATTTCAGTGACACTTTGTCTTATATGTGTTCTTGTGTAACACTGTTCTGTATATTTCAGTGACACTTTTTGTCTTGTATGTGTTCTTTTGTAACACTGTTCAGTATATCTCAGCGACGCCTTGTCTTGTATGTGTTCTTGTGTAACACTGTATTTGAGTGTACTTTGTGCACTATTAGCTATGAAAAGTGACTGTGTTATTACATCACACTATATTGTTCCAAAGTATTCCTTTGTGTTTGATGTACACTGTGAACTTAGGAATATAGAGACTTGGGACTTGATCCCTAAAAACTAGATTGAGTGTGGATACTTAGTGGAACTTGATTCCCCACAACCTTATAATTTAGATATGAGACTTCGGGGCGAAGTCCTTTTTAAGGGGGGTAGATTGAAATACCCCAAATCTAAATAATATTATTAAATCATTATTTATTGGAATATAATCCAAATATGAACCATTTCACGTACGCATGCAAACCCATGCATGAAAACGTTACGTAAAAATAGTCGTTTCTCTAAAACGCTAAAACGCCTTAGAAGCATATGGTCAAACATGACCTTGTATGACCCTCTAATATTCAAACCAAATGGTCATACAATTATTATATGAATATACAAATATATTCCCTAAGCTAAATTCAGTCAAATACGCAAAATGCTCGGGAGTGCTCACGCCCGCTCCTTAAAGCACGAAAAGTCCGGAGGAGTGCCGAGGTGGCACGAACTCCTATAAAATTAATTCCTAGAGTTCCTAACATCATTATTAATCATTCTAAAGAGAACCCACGAAGTGGTTTCACAAAATTCAGCAAAAAACCACAGGAGGATTTCTTAGCGCTCCTTTTTGGCCCGGGAGTGTCCCGATGGCCCGTAAATTATGTCACGGGTTGATATAACCCCATATAACTCAATGTAACATCTTAGTCTATGTTTATTTACTATAATAAGTGTTTACAAACACTTGGAACTCATAAAAGCAATTGGTTTCCCAAAATTTCCTTAGAGCACAAAAACACACCTTCGGGTGTCACGAAAATGCGTTTTACGCAATTACCTTGTAGTTTTTGACATGCCACGAATTGGTAATATTAAATAGGGTTAAAATTACCTTCTAAATCAGTTGGTGTGACTAGTCAACAAGGCTCTCTATAGGGGCCGATTTTGAGAGCAAAAACTAGTATAAAATTTGCCTTTAAAGTTTAAAAAAGGCTTAAAACATAATGACTCATCATCCCATGTGCCATAATACTTAATGGCAAAGAAATGTGTGACTCATTTGACCAGAGAGCTGTCGAAATTATGCTAGAGAACATGGCCAAGTTGGCTAGACAAAAACAAATGCTAAAAGCAAAAAGTAGATTCCTTTTCTTTTGCCTTTTGATTTCTTAAGCATGTGACCTTCCTTAGCTCTTCCTTAGCTCTTCCTTGGCTCTTCAACACCGATGGAGACCCCCATTCAACCCTTGAAATCGTGCAACACAATGAGGAAGGGACAAGACAGACATTAACTTAGAAAAATCAAAGGAAAATCCTTACCTTTCTTACCTTGTCTTCTAGCCAACATTATTGTCTTTCCAACCTTGCTTAGTCACACCACATGGCCGGTTTCATGCTGGAAAGGAGGCATTTTGAGCCAATAACTCATGCAATAACTAAGGAAAAGAATAGTCAAATGACATTAAAAATTTACAAACAAAAATCATTTCCAAATTGCATTCTCTTACCTATACGTGAGCTTAGACTCATTTCCCTCCTTGCACTCTTCATTCACGAATTGGTAAGGTTCCTAACTCTCTCTTCTAGCTTCATCTTCTTCCTTTGAAGCTCTTAAGTCCATTAATGGAGTTTTAACTTCTATCTTCATCTTTAAGGTAATTTCTTAGCATCTCTTGTCAAGCCTTGAAGCAAAACTCTTCCTAGAATAACAAGGAGTGTTCGGCACCAATTAGTTCTCCAAGGAGGTTGTCCAAACCAACATTAAACCAAGGAGCATCTCAAGGTTATCTTAAGGTAGTTTTAATGCTTGTAAATCCTTAAAGCACATTTTTATGTGTAACCAAGTTCTTCTTCTTCTAAGGCTCTTTTCTTCTCCATTTTGATGAAGGAAAATTTGTTCTTCATCTACCTTAGGAGTGCCGAATTTATAAGGAGAAAAAGTCTAAGGTAAAGTCTTGTAAAACTACTTACAAATCTACTTAAGGTCTTTGTTGAAGATCTAACTCCTAAACACCTTCACCTCTTGCATAAAACCGAAGAGGAGCATCAAGTTTACCTAGGAGAAGGCTTGGAGATTCAAGAAGAAGTTCAAGCACTTAACCACCTTTGTTAAGAAGTAAGTTTACTAAGTAAATCCTTATGATATAAGCTTTGTTAAGCTTCTAAAAATTATACAAAAATTATGTACACCTCCTAGGTTTATTAAAACCGAAACCATATGGTATTATATGCCAAAAATACAATCTATAACTTATATAGAAAATATTTACCTTAAGACACATTTTTGTGTCACAAAATTTAGTTATGTTACATATTAATTCAAGCCGAATTACCAAGGGCAAAAATGCTTATTTTTGAGCTAAGAATTTATATAAGACATTACAATAATTTTTACATGAGTTATATAACTCCTATGAATTTATGTATAATTATTATGACATATAAATCCACTTTTATATACTATATGGTCACCAAATAAATATGGCCGAATGTACTAATTGATAAATAGGTACTAATGACCTACTTAGGTATATAAACTTATACCACAAAGTTTGGTGAGCTAAAAATATTTCATTAGTGCTTAAATGGCTAATTAATTAAGTTAAGTGGCTTAAATGTAATTTTATAAAATTTAGTGTATATATTGTGAAAGCCGAGAGCTAAAGGGGTATTTGGTGAAATTATAATATAATATAAGGTTAGGAATTAAGTTCATGAATTTTAGATAATTTAAACAAGTGTTAAAATAGCATTTTATAAAGTTTTGGGCTATTATGTAATTTATAAAAGTTGTTATGAAAGTTTAGAACTTATTAGTGGGCGAATTCATAATTAAGAGATTTATTAGGCCCCCTTTGAAATTTTGAGGAATTATATATTTAGACTTTAGTTTATGAGTTATTAAGAAGTTATTATAAAGTTTTGGGGTGAAAATGTAATTAATGGAGAGTTCAAGACCAAAGCCGAATTACTTGGGGTTAGTTTGGTAATTTAAGAATTTATATATATATATTCGGCATTTATGGAGAATTAAAATTAAAACTATAGTTTATAAGACATTATGTAAAGATTATAAGATTTTGTGGTTAAAGTGAATTATAGAAAGTATATATATATATATATGCCGAGATTTAGAGGGGCTAAGTTGTTATTTTAGAAAGTTATGGTACTTAAAAGCTATATACCAAAATATTAGTGTGATTATGTAATTTAGCTAAATAAGAAGTTAAAACTCTATAATATAATGAGATTAGAATTTAAAGGTAAAGTTTATGAATTAATATGGTTGATTTGTAAATAACCAAAATATAAGGGTAATAATTTAGATTTGAATAAATAGGTCCTACATGGATATTTGGAGGAATTAGAAGAAAGAATTTTAATTAAAGGAATTATGGAATTAGAACTATGGCTTATATAGTTATAAGGAAGTTAAAAAGAAACAATAAGTATTATTTATGACTAAAAGGAGAATAATGAGATTATAAGAACATTATGTCATTGTAAGACATTTAAATATAGTTAAGAAAATTATAAGTTGTTATGTCACTTAGACAATTAAAATAAACAACAAATATAGTACATGAATATATGAATACATATATGTACATTAAAGGATTTATAAATAAATCAAAAAGGAATAACAAATAAGTTATACATTAAATCATGTGGTAACTACAAGAAATTAACCTCACATGAAATAACAAATACGAGATTTGTTGAAAGATCCAATAGAATTATTATATAAGGGTAACATAAATTAACCCTCTCAGTTAATCCTAATCTAGGACTTTGTTTGACCAGACGTTGACCGGGAATTAAACAAGTCCAGTCTACGGTGAACGGTATGGGATTCTTGCAACCTGTTTTCTACCGGATTACACCGGCTTGTGTGCTATCTATTGTTTGAAATAACGACCAAGATAATTAATGTAAAATGTTGTTTACTCTTGTGCGCTGTTGTATTACTTTATGTGCGTGAATGATGCTGACTACTACGTGTATGTCCCACGCATAAAAACACTACTATACCAGTGGATTAAATACCTGCGCTTCAGTATACCGAGGACTTGTACTCGAGTCTCTCACTAACTTCACTTTATAACAAACGTCATTATCCTAAACGTGATAATTGACAATACACATTGTGTTCTTGTTTAACGTCTTTATATGACATTAACAATTCTATACTACGAGAACGAGGAGCCCAGTTGGATCTGGCCATGCATGCTACAGGAGCTGTACCTGTCTCAGGTCGTCTCCTATCTACGTCGCGACGGAACTTTCAGTTGGGGGGAAGACTTATTCCTCCCGGGTTTCTAATGCCCTTCAGTTTGAGGAAGACTTCATTCCTCTAGTGGGATTCTATTTCCCACGCCTCTCAGTTCAGGGTTTAACTACGTTATCTCCTGGGGTTTTTATACCCAACCTTTCAATCTTAACGAGGTCACTATACCTCCACTATTTAAGATATTCAGTTATACCTGTCAGTCCCATTGTGTGGACCGACTATCATTAAAGAATCTCAGTTCAGCTAACACGACCTTCTGTGTCTTGTTCTATGTGACATTATTGTCCTTGTGTGGATACTTGTTATTATCAGACTATGCTTGTTTACAGCTTTATAAAAATGAACTGCATGTGTTCGACAAAGTAGTTGGTGTGGCCCGGTAGACTGGGCTGCACGTTTTCCATACCAGCATTGTTTGCTGAGCCCCTTTGGGGGCACCCCCATTTTTCAGGTACCTGAAGTTAGAAGATTACCACACCGAGTGTAGGTGGGGTAGATTCAAGCTATGGGAGTCTTCCTTTAGACATTTGTTTTACTTAAGTATTTTACATTTGAGTTTGATTCCTAGTATCTCGGATTGTATTCGTATTCAGACCGTGACTTTTGGAGATTGTATTTGGACTTAGCCTTGTTGGTCACAAGGGTGGCCAACGCATTGTAATACCGCCCGGTTGTTGTATTTATTTCCGCTGCAGATGTATTTTATTTGGGAGTGATCGCCGTCCAGTTTATTGGATTTCGGGTTGGGGTGTTACAAAAGGGTCCCTTGAACAGGGGATACCAGTATTGTCTTTGTCAATTGGAGATGACGAGAGTTCCTTTATGGCGAGCAGAAGCGTGTGGACCTTGCAAAGAAAATCATATTGAGTTCGGGAGATGTTTTAGTAATGGGTGGAAAGTCAAGGTTGCTATACCATGGAATTAAAAGGATTAAATTAAACACAGCACCTTCGACAGTGATAAACACCACTCACATGAAACCAGGAAGATTAAGTTTGACTTTTAGAAAGTACTAGTATTGTAATTGTTTGGACATCTGAAAGGAGATCATCTCATCAATGAAGCATTATTGTTATGAAAGTGAATGTCTTTAGACCCCATCATATATCAAAGTACTTACTCAGATTCTGTTATTAGGTTGTACTAAGGAGACGGAAGGTGCCTTAAGTATACTTACTGAGGAGGAGGCCAGCAAGGGCGGCGCGATCCTCACTGGTACCTTTCCGGTTAATGGAGTGGATGCATTAGTACTGTTCGACTCCGGAGCCTCACATACTTTCATTTCGCCTTCGCTTGCGGGGAAGTTAGGGCTAGACGCTGTAGAGTTACCTGATTTTAAGGTGGCACTCCCGTCTAAGGAGAAGATCAGTTCCACTCGTCTTTATAGAGGAGCCACTATCCGCATTAAGGAGGAGGAATTTCCTATGGACCTTATTGAGTTCAGAGGTCTAGGATTCGATGTTATAGCCGGGATGGACTGGCTGGGGCGGCACAGAGGCCGCATTCTTTGTGCAGAGCGCAGGCTGTTACTTAAGAGCCCATCAGGAGTGACAGTATCTTACCGTCAGAGCCCTAGAGCACCGTCTATAAAAGCTATATCTGCTATGTCCATGTACAAGCACGTCAGGAAGCAGAAGGAAGTATACCTATGCTATGTTCATAATGTAGAGCACGACCCTGATTTTGATCCAGCTATGCCAGTGGTGTCGGAATTTCCAGATATTTTTCCAAAGGAACTTCCAGGCTTACCGCCACCCAGAGAGGTAGAGTTCTCCATCGAATTACTACCAGGTACCGGTCCCATAGCTAAGGCACCGACCGTATGGCACCAGCAGAGATGGCTGAGCTGAAGGAGCAGCTGAAAGATTTATTGGACAAGGGATACATACGACCTAGCGTATCTCCTTGGGGAGCACCTGTTCTGTTTGTGAAGAAGAAGGATGGAAGCCTTCGTTTATGTATTGATTACAGAGAGCTTAATGCAGTATCGGTGAAGAACAAATATCCACTACCACGTATTGATGATTTATTTGATCAGCTCAGAGGAGCAAGGGTGTTCTCGAAGATCGATTTGAGATCAGGATACCATCAGATACCTATCAGGGAGCATGACATAGAAAAGACAGCATTCAGAACACGGTATGGCCACTATGAGTTTACAGTTATGCCTTTTGGCTTGTCAAATGCACCTGCAGTCTTCATGGATTTGATGAATAGATTATTCAGAGAGCAGTTGGATAAGACCGTGGTTGTATTCATCGATGACATCCTCATTTATTCAAAGTCTAAGGAAGAGCACGAGAGTCACCTCCGACACGCACTTGAGATCTTAAGGGAGAACCAGCTTTATGCTAAGTTCTCTAAATGTGAGTTTTGGTTGGACAGAGTTTCCTTTCTAGGACATGTCATCTCTGATGCTGGGATCGCAGTGGATCCAGCAAAGATAAAAGCAGTTCGCACTTGGCCTAGGCCAAAGACAGTTACGGACATCAGGAGTTTCCTTGGTTTAGCAGGATACTACAGAAGGTTTGTCAGAGACTTCTCCAAAATAGCCAAACCTATGACCAGCTTAATGAAGAAGGATGCACCTTTCACATGGACTACTGAATGTGAGACTCATTCGAGCTTTTGAAGAATGCTTTGACATCAGCACCAGTTTTGACTATACCTGAAGGCACAGAGGGTTATGAAGTTTACTGTGATGCATCAGGCAGGGGATTAGGGTGTGTACTCATGCAGAATGGGAAGGTAGTTGCCTACGCTTCCCGACAGTTGAAGAAACATGAGGAAAACTATCCCACACATGACTTGGAGCTTGGAGCAATTGTTTTTGCATTGAAGATCTGGCGCCACTACCTGTATGGTGTCCAGATGACCGTATATTCGGATCACAAGAGTTTGAAGTATGTATTCACCCAGAAGGAGTTAAACATGAGACAAAGAAGATGGGTTGAATTCCTTAAGGACTATGACATTGATTTGCAGTACAAAGAAGGGAAAGCTAATGTTGTAGCAGACGCTGAGTCGACGAGCACATTCCCTAAATGCCATTGTGGCTAGCTCGAGTCTTATGGACGACATACGTAGAGCACAGCAGAGTGATCAGCGAATGATGGAGATCAGTCAGAAGTTGTCTGACGGTACATTTGAGGGTGGAAATATGAGTTTCAGCTACATGATGATGGACTAATCAGATTGAAGGAAGATTGTGTATTCCTAGAGACAGCACAGATATAAAGGAGCATATTCTTCGAGAGTCCCACACTTCTTCCACATCTGTCCATCCAGGAGCTTCTAAGATGTACAAAGATCTGAAGAGGTATTTCTGGTGGAGTGGTATGAAGGGCGACGTGACAGAATATGTGATTCGATGTCTCACTTGTCAGAAAGTGAAATTCGAACATAGACGACCAGGAGGTATGGTACAGTCTATGCCAGTTCCAGAGTGGAAGTTTTATGATATCTCCATGGACTTCGTGGTGGGACTACCACCTACGAGAGGAGGCCTTAATATGATTTGGGTTGTTGTTGATCGACTGACTAAGGTTGCTAGGTTTATTCCGATGAAGGACACTTGGAAAGTGCCAAAGTTAGCAGAACTATTTGAGCATGAGATTATCAGACATCATGGAGTACCAAAGACTATTGTTTCAGATCGAGACACTAGATTTCTCTCACGATACTGGCGAGCTACTCGCGAGGCACTTGGCACTGAGTTGAAGCTTAGCACAGCATTTCATCCTCAGACAGATGGTCAGTCAGAGAGGACTATTCAGACCTTAGAGGACATGCTACGAGCATGTGCCTTGGATTTCCAGGGCAGTTGGATAGATAGATTACATCTCATCGAGTTTGCATACAATAACAGCTATCACGCCTCTATACAGATGTCACCTTTCCAAGCCTTATATGGCAGACCATGTCGCACACCATTGTGCTGGGACGAGTCTAGTGAGACCGTCATCATTGGGCCTGAGTACTTAGAGCAAGTCCAGGCAGAAGTACAACAAATCAGAAGTAACATGAAAGCAGCACAAGACAGCAGAAATCATATGCTGATGAGAGGCGACGAGACCTTGAGTTCGCAGTTGGCGACCAGGTATTTGTACGAGTATCACCCATGAAGGGTGTATTCAGATTTGGGCAAAAGGGCAAGCTAAGCCCGAAATTTGTAGGACCCTACGCTATCATAGAGCGGGTGGGCCTTGTGGCATATCGACTTGATTTACCAGCTGAGTTGGGCAAAGTACATAATGTTTTTCATGTGTCTCAGCTTAAGAAATACATGCCTCATCCTTCGCATGTTCTACAACCAGAGACACTCCCATTAGAACCAACAATGCGGTATGTGGAAACACCGCAAAGAATCTTAGACAGAAAGACACGAGACACTCGAAACAAATCTGTGAGCCTAGTGAAGGTTCTTTGGTCGAACCACGATGTGGAAGAGGCCACATGGGAACTAGAAGCTGATATGCGAGCGAAGTTTCCCTCACTATTTACCGATTAGACACTTTAGTCTAGGGTACGTGGGCGTACCCCTCTTTTTTTGGGGGGTAGAGCCTTTTTCGTTTGTGAATTTAGTATGCATTTTGTTGCACTTTCGTGCATTTCAGTGACACTTTGTCTTATATGTGTTCTTGTGTAACACTGTTCTGTATATTTCAGTGACACTTTGTCTTGTATGTGTTCTTGTGTAACACTGTTCAGTATATCTCAGCGACGCCTTGTCTTGTATGTGTTCTTGTGTAACACTGTATTTGAGTGTACTTTGTGCACTATTAGCTATGAAAAGTGACTGTGTTATTACATCACACTATATTGTTCCAAAGTATTCCTTTGTGTTTGATGTACACTGTGAACTTAGGAATATAGAGACTTGGGACTTGATCCCTAAAAACTAGATTGAGTTGTGGATACTTAGTGGAACTTGATTCCCCACAACCTTATAATTTAGATATGAGACTTCGGGGCGAAGTCCTTTTTAAGGGGGGTAGATTGAAATACCCCAAATCTAAATAATATTATTAAATCATTATTTATTGGAATATAATCCAAATATGAACCATTTCACGTACGCATGCAAACCCATGCATGAAAACGTTACGTAAAAATAGTCGTTTCTCCATAAACGCTAAAACGCCTTAGAAGCATATGGTCAAACATGACCTTGTATGACCCTCTAATATTCAAACCAAATGGTCATACAATTATTATATGAATATACAAATATATTCCCTAAGCTAAATTCAGTCAAATACGCAAAATGCTCGGGAGTGCTCACGCCCGCTCCTTAAAGCACGAAAAGTCCGGAGGAGTGCCGAGGTGGCACGAACTCCTATAAAATTAATTCCTAGAGTTCCTAACATCATTATTAATCATTCTAAAGAGAACCCACGAAGTGGTTTCACAAAATTCAGCAAAAACCACAGGAGGATTTCTTAGCGCTCCTTTTTGGCCCGGGAGTGTCCCGATGGCCCGTAAATTATGTCACGGGTTGATATAACCCCATATAACTCAATGTAACATCTTAGTTATGTTTATTTACTATAATAAGTGTTTACAAACACTTGGAACTCATAAAAGCAATTGGTTTCCCAAAATTTCCTTAGAGCACAAAAACACACCTTCGGGTGTCACGAAAATGCGTTTTACGCAATTACCTTGTAGTTTTTGACATGCCACGAATTGGTAATCTTAAATAGGGTTAAAATTACCTTCTAAATCAGTTGGTGTGACTAGTCAACAAGGCTCTCTATAGGGGCCGATTTTGAGAGCAAAAACTAGTATAAAATTTGCCTTTAAAGTTTAAAAAAGGCTTAAAACATAATGACTCATCATCCCATGTGCCATAATACTTAATGGCAAAGAAATGTGTGACTCATTTGACCAGAGAGCTGTCGAAATTATGCTAGAGAACATGGCCAAGTTGGCTAGACAAAAACAAATGCTAAAAGCAAAAAGTAGATTCCTTTTCTTTTTGCCTTTTGATTTCTTAAGCATGTGACCTTCCTTAGCTCTTCCTTAGCTCTTCCTTGGCTCTTCAACACCGATGGAGACCCCCATTCAACCCTTGAAATCGTGCAACACAATGAGGAAGAGGACAAGACATTAACTTAGAAAAATCAAAGGAAAATCCTTACCTTTTCTTACCTTGTCTTCTAGCCAACATTATTGTCTTTCCAACCTTGCTTAGTCACACCACATGGCCGGTTTCCATGCTGGAAAGGAGGCATTTATTGAGCCAATAACTCATGCAATAAACTAAGGAAAAGAATAGTCAAATGACATTAAAAATTTACAAACAAAAATCATTTCCAAATTGCATTCTCTTACCTATACGTGAGCTTAGACTCATTTCCCTCCTTGCACTCTTCATTCACGAATTGGTAAGGTTCCTAACTCTCTCTTCTAGCTTCATCTTCTTCCTTTGAAGCTCTTAAGTCCATTAATGGAGTTTTAACTTCTATCTTCATCTTTAAGGTAATTTCTTAGCATCTCTTGTCAAGCCTTGAAGCAAAACTCTTCCTAGAATAACAAGGAGTGTTCGGCACCAATTAGTTCTCCAAGGAGGTTGTCCAAACCAACATTAAACCAAGGAGCATCTCAAGGTTATCTTAAGGTAGTTTTAATGCTTGTAAATCCTTAAAGCACATTTTTATGTGTAACCAAGTTCTTCTTCTTCTAAGGCTCTTTTCTTCTCCATTTTGATGAAGGAAAATTTGTTCTTCATCTACCTTAGGAGTGCCGAATTTATAAGGAGAAAAAGTCTAAGGTAAAGTCTTGTAAAACTACTTACAAATCTACTTAAGGTCTTTGTTGAAGATCTAACTCCTAAACACCTTCACCTCTTGCATAAAACCGAAGAGGAGCATCAAGTTTACCTAGGAGAAGGCTTGGAGATTCAAGAAGAAGTTCAAGCACTTAACCACCTTTGTTAAGAAGTAAGTTTACTAAGTAAATCCTTATGATATAAGCTTTGTTAAGCTTCTAAAAATTATACAAAAATTATGTACACCTCCTAGGTTTATTAAAACCGAAACCATATGGTATTATATGCCAAAAATACAATCTATAACTTATATAGAAAATATTTACCTTAAGACACATTTTTGTGTCACAAAATTTAGTTATGTTACATATTAATTCAAGCCGAATTACCAAGGGCAAAAATGCTTATTTTTGAGCTAAGAATTTATATAAGACATTACAATAATTTTTACATGAGTTATATAACTCCTATGAATTTATGTATAATTATTATGACATATAAATCCACTTTTATATACTATATGGTCACCAAATAAATATGGCCGAATGTACTAATTGATAAATAGGTACTAATGACCTACTTAGGTATATAAACTTATACCACAAAGTTTGGTGAGCTAAAAATATTTCATTAGTGCTTAAATGGCTAATTAATTAAGTTAAGTGGCTTAAATGTAATTTTTACAAAATTTAGTGTATATATTGTGAAAGCCGAGAGCTAAAGGGGTATTTGGTGAAATTATATATAATATAAGGTTAGGAATTAAGTTCATGAATTTTAGATAATTTAAACAAGTGTTAAAATAGCATTTTATAAAGTTTTGGGCTATTATGTAATTTATAAAAGTTGTTATGAAAGTTTAGAACTTATTAGTGGGCGAATTCATAATTAAGAGATTTATTAGGCTCACCTTTGAAATTTTGAGGAATTATATATTTAGACTTTAGTTTATGAGTTATTAAGAAGTTATTATAAAGTTTTGGGGTGAAAATGTAATTAATGGAGAGTTCAAGACCAAAGCCGAATTACTTGGGGTTAGTTTGGTAATTTAAGAATTTATATATATATATTCGGCATTTATGGAGAATTAAAATTAAAACTATAGTTTATAAGACATTATGTAAAGATTATAAGATTTTGTGGTTAAAGTGTAATTATAGAAATATATATATATGCCGAGATTTAGGGGCTAAGTTGTTATTTTAGAAAGTTATGGTACTTAAAAGCTATATACCAAAATATTAGTGTGATTATGTAATTTAGCTAAATAAGAAGTTAAAACTCTATAATATAATGAGATTAGAATTTAAAGGTAAAGTTTATGAATTAATATGGTTGATTTGTAAATAACCAAAATATAAGGGTAATAATTTAGATTTGAATAAATATAGGTCCTACATGGATATTTGGAGGAATTAGAAGAAAGAATTTTAATTAAAGGAATTATGGAATTAGAACTATGGCTTATATAGTTATAAGGAAGTTAAAAAGAAACAATAAGTATTATTTATGACTAAAAGGAGAATAATGAGATTATAAGAACATTATGTCATTGTAAGACATTTAAATATAGTTAAGAAAATTATAAGTTGTTATGTCACTTAGACAATTAAAATAAACAACAAATATAGTACATGAATATATGAATACATATATGTACATTAAAGGATTTATAAATAAATCAAAAAGGAATAACAAATAAGTTATACATTAAATCATGAGGTAACTACAAGAAATTAACCTCACATGAAATAACAAATACGAGATTTGTTGAAAGATCCAATAGAATTATTATATAAGGGTAACATAAATTAACCCTCTCAGTTAATCCTAATCTAGGACTTTGTTTGACCAGACGTTGACCGGGAATTAAACAAGTCCAGTCTACGGTGAACGGTATGGGATTCTTGCAACCTGTTTTCTACCGGATTACACCGGCTTGTGTGCTATCTGTTGTTTGAAATAACGACCAAGATAATTAATGTAAAATGTTGTTTACTCTTGTGCGCTGTTGTATTACTTTATGTGCGTGAATGATGCTGACTACTACGTGTATGTCCCACGCATACAAACACTACTATACCAGTGGATTAAATACCTGCGCTTCAGTATACCGAGGACTTGTACTCGAGTCTCTCACTAACTTCACTTTATAACAAACGTCATTATCCTAAACGTGATAATTGACAATACACATTGTGTTCTTGTTTAACGTCTTTATATGACATTAACAATTCTATACTACGAGAACGAGGAGCCCAGTTGGATCTGGCCATGCATGCTACAGGAGCTGTACCTGTCTCAGGCCGTCTCCTATCTACGTCGCGACGGAACTTTCAGTTGGGGGGAAGACTCTATTCCTCCCGGGTTTCTAATGCCCTTCAGTTTGAGGAAGACTTCATTCCTCTAGTGGGATTCTATTTCCCACGCCTCTCAGTTCAGGGTTTAACTACGTTATCTCCTGGGGTTTTTATACCCAACCTTTCAATCTTAACGAGGTCACTATACCTCCACTATTTAAGATATTCAGTTATACCTGTCAGTCCCATTGTGTGGACCGACTATCATTAAAGAATCTCAGTTCAGCTAACACGACCTTCTGTGTCTTGTTCTATGTGACATTATTGTCCTTGTGTGGATACTTGTTATTATCAGACTATGCTTGTTTACAGCTTTATAAAAATGAACTGCATGTGTTCGACAAAGTAGTTGGTGTGGCCCGGTAGACGATGGGCTGCACGTTTTCCATACCAGCATTGTTTGCTGAGCCCCTTTGGGGGCACCCCCATTTTTCAGGTACCTGAAGTTAAGAAGATTACCACACCGAGTGTAGGTGGGGTAGATTCAAGCTATGGGAGTCTTCCTTTAGACATTTGTTTTACTTAAGTATTTTACATTTGAGTTTGATTCCTAGTATCTCGGATTGTATTCGTATTCAGACCGTGACTTTTGGAGATTGTATTTGGACTTAGCCTTGTTGGTCACAAGGGTGGCCAACGGCATTGTAATACCGCCCGGTTGTTGTATTTATTTCCGCTGCAGATGTATTTTATTTGGGAGTGATCGCCGTCCAGTTTATTGGATTTCGGGTTGGGGTGTTACAAAAGGGTCCCTTGAACAGGGGATACCAGTATTGTCTTTGTCAATTGGAGATGATGCAGAGTTCCTTTATGGCGAGCAGAAGCGTGTGGACCTTGCAAAGAAAATCATATTGAGTTCGGGAGATGTTTTAGTAATGGGTGGAAAGTCAAGGTTGCTATACCATGGAATTAAAAGGATTAAATTAAACACAGCACCTTCGACAGTGATAAACACCACTCACATGAAACCAGGAAGATTAAGTTTGACTTTTAGAAAGTACTAGTATTGTAATTGTTTGGACATCTGAAAGGAGATCATCTCATCAATGAAGCATTATTGTTATGAAAGTGAATGTCTTTAGACCCCATCATATATCAAAGTACTTACTCAGATTCTGTTATTAGGTTGTACTAAGGAGACGGAAGGTGCCTTAAGTATACTTACTGAGGAGGAGGCCAGCAAGGGCGGCGCGATCCTCACTGGTACCTTTCCGGTTAATGGAGTGGATGCATTAGTACTGTTCGACTCCGGAGCCTCACATACTTTCATTTCGCCTTCGCTTGCGGGGAAGTTGGGGCTAGACGCTGTAGAGTTACCTGATTTTAAGGTGGCACTCCCGTCTAAGGAGAAGATCAGTTGCACTCGTCTTTATAGAGGAGCCACTATCCGCATTAAGGAGGAGGAATTTCCTATGGACCTTATTGAGTTCAGAGGTCTAGGATTCGATGTTATAGCCGGGATGGACTGGCTGGGGCGGCACAGAGGCCGCATTCTTTGTGCAGAGCGCAGGCTGTTACTTAAGAGCCCATCAGGAGTGACAGTATCTTACCGTCAGAGCCCTAGAGCACCGTCTATAAAAGCTATATCTGCTATGTCCATGTACAAGCACGTCAGGAAGCAGAAGGAAGTATACCTATGCTATGTTCAGAATGTAGAGCACGACCCTGATTTTGATCCAGCTATGCCAGTGGTGTCGGAATTTCCAGATATTTTTCCAAAGGAACTTCCAGGCTTACCGCCACCCAGAGAGGTAGAGTTCTCCATCGAATTACTACCAGGTACCGGTCCCATAGCTAAGGCACCGTACCGTATGGCACCAGCAGAGATGGCTGAGCTGAAGGAGCAGCTGAAAGATTTATTGGACAAGGGATACATACGACCTAGCGTATCTCCTTGGGGAGCACCTGTTCTGTTTGTGAAGAAGAAGGATGGAAGCCTTCGTTTATGTATTGATTACAGAGAGCTTAATGCAGTATCGGTGAAGAACAAATATCCACTACCACGTATTGATGATTTATTTGATCAGCTCAGAGGAGCAAAGGTGTTCTCGAAGATCGATTTGAGATCAGGATACCATCAGATACCTATCAGGGAGCATGACATAGAAAAGACAGCATTCAGAACACGGTATGGCCACTATGAGTTTACAGTTATGCCTTTTGGCTTGTCAAATGCACCTGCAGTCTTCATGGATTTGATGAACAGATTATTCAGAGAGCAGTTGGATAAGACCGTGGTTGTATTCATCGATGACATCCTCATTTATTCAAAGTCTAAGGAAGAGCACGAGAGTCACCTCCGACACGTACTTGAGATCTTAAGGGAGAACCAGCTTTATGCTAAGTTCTCCAATGTGAGTTTTGGTTGGACAGAGTTTCCTTTCTAGGACATGTCATCTCTGATGCTGGGATCGCAGTGGATCCAGCAAAGATAAAAGCAGTTCGCACTTGGCCTAGGCCAAAGACAGTTACGGACATCAGGAGTTTCCTTGGTTTAGCAGGATACTACAGAAGGTTTGTCAGAGACTTCTCCAAAATAGCCAAACCTATGACCAGCTTAATGAAGAAGGATGCACCTTTCACATGGACTACTGAATGTGAGACTTCATTCAAGCTTTTGAAGAATGCTTTGACATCAGCACCAGTTTTGACTATACCTGAAGGCACAGAGGGTTATGAAGTTTACTGTGATGCATCAGGCAGGGGATTAGGGTGTGTACTCATGCAGAATGGGAAGGTAGTTGCCTACGCTTCCCGACAGTTGAAGAAACATGAGGAAAACTATCCCACACATGACTTGGAGCTTGGAGCTATTGTTTTTGCATTGAAGATCTGGCGCCACTACCTGTATGGTGTCCAGATGACCGTATATTCGGATCACAAGAGTTTGAAGTATGTATTCACCCAGAAGGAGTTAAACATGAGACAAAGAAGATGGGTTGAATTCCTTAAGGACTATGACATTGATTTGCGTACAAAGAAGGAAAGCTAATGTTGTAGCAGACGCACTGAGTCGACGAGCACATTCCCTAAATGCCATTGTGGCTAGCTCGAGTCTTATGGACGACATACGTAGAGCACAGCAGAGTGATCAGCGAATGATGGAGATCAGTCAGAAGTTGTCTGACGGTACATTTGAGGGTGGGAAATATGAGTTTCAGCTACATGATGATGGACTAATCAGATTGAAAGGAAGATTGTGTATTCCCAGAGACAGCACAGATATAAAGGAGCATATTCTTCGAGAGTCCCACACTTCTTCCACATCTGTCCATCCAGGAGCTTCTAAGATGTACAAAGATCTGAAGAGGTATTTCTGGTGGAGTGGTATGAAGGGCGACGTGACAGAATATGTGATTCGATGTCTCACTTGTCAGAAAGTGAAATTCGAACATAGACGACCAGGAGGTATGGTACAGTCTATGCCAGTTCCAGAGTGGAAGTTTTATGATATCTCCATGGACTTCGTGGTGGGACTACCACCTACGAGAGGAGGCCTTAATATGATTTGGGTTGTTGTTGATCGACTGACTAAGGTTGCTAGGTTTATTCCAATGAAGGACACTTGGAAAGTGCCAAAGTTAGCAGAACTATTTGAGCATGAGATTATCAGACATCATGGAGTACCAAAGACTATTGTTTCAGATCGAGACACTAGATTTCTCTCACGATACTGGCGAGCTACTCGCGAGGCACTTGGCACTGAGTTGAAGCTTAGCACAGCATTTCATCCTCAGACAGATGGTCAGTCAGAGAGGACTATTCAGACCTTAGAGGACATGCTACGAGCATGTGCCTTGGATTTCCAGGGCAGTTGGATAGATAGATTACATCTCATCGAGTTTGCATACAATAACAGCTATCACGCCTCTATACAGATGTCACCTTTCCAAGCCTTATATGGCAGACCATGTCGCACACCATTGTGCAGGGACGAGTCTAGTGAGACCGTCATCATTGGGCCTGAGTACTTAGAGCAAGTCCAGGCAGAAGTACAACAAATCAGAAGTAACATGAAAGCAGCACAAGACAGGCAGAAATCATATGCTGATGAGAGGCGACGAGACCTTGAGTTCGCAGTTGGCGACCAGGTATTTCTACGAGTATCACCCATGAAGGGTGTATTCAGATTTGGGCAAAAGGGCAAGCTAAGCCCGAAATTTGTAGGACCCTACGCTATCATAGAGCGGGTGGGCCTTGTGGCATATCGACTTGATTTACCAGCTGAGTTGGGCAAAGTACATAATGTTTTTCATGTGTCTCAGCTTAAGAAATACATGCCTCATCCTTCGCATGTTCTACAACCAGAGACACTCCCATTAGAACCAACAATGCGGTATGTGGAAACACCGCAAAGAATCTTAGACAGAAAGACACGAGACACTCGAAACAAATCTGTGAGCCTAGTGAAGGTTCTTTGGTCGAACCACGATGTGGAAGAGGCCACATGGGAACTAGAAGCTGATATGCGAGCGAAGTTTCCCTCACTATTTACCGATTAGACACTTTAGTCTAGGGTACGTGGGCGTACCCCTCTTTTTTTGGGGGGTAGAGCTTTTTTCGTTTGTGAATTTAGTATGCATTTTGTTGCACTTTCGTGCATTTCAGTGACACTTTGTCTTATATGTGTTCTTGTGTAACACTGTTCAGTATATTTCAGTGACACTTTGTCTTGTATGTGTTCTTGTGTAACACTGTTCAGTATATCTCAGCGACGCCTTGTCTTGTATGTGTTCTTGTGTAACACTGTATTTGAGTGTACTTTGTGCACTATTAGCTATGAAAAGTGACTGTGTTATTACATCACACTATATTGTTCCAAAGTATTCCTGTTGTGTTTGATGTACACTGTGAACTTAGGAATATAGAGACTTGGGACTTGATCCCTAAAAACTAGATTGAGTTGTGGATACTTAGTGGAACTTGATTCCCCACAACCTTATAATTTAGATATGAGACTTCGGGGCGAAGTCCTTTTTAAGGGGGGTAGATTGAAATACCCCAAATCTAAATAATATTAAAATCATTATTTATTGGAATATAATCCAAATATGAACCATTTCACGTACGCATGCAAACCCATGCATGAAAACGTTACGTAAAAATAGTCGTTTCTCCATAAACGCTAAAACGCCTTAGAAGCATATGGTCAAACATGACCTTGTATGACCCTCTAATATTCAAACCAAATGGTCATACAATTATTATATGAATATAAATATATTCCCTAAGCTAAATTCAGTCAAATACGCAAAATGCTCGGGAGTGCTCACGCCCGCTCCTTAAAGCACGAAAAGTCCGGAGGAGTGCCGAGGTGGCACGAACTCCTATAAAATTAATTCCTAGAGTTCCTAACATCATTATTAATCATTCTAAAGAGAACCCACGAAGTGGTTTCACAAAATTCAGCAAAAACCACAGGAGGATTTCTTAGCGCTCCTTTTTGGCCCGGGAGTGTCCCGATGGCCCGTAAATTATGTCACGGGTTGATATAACCCCATATAACTCAATGTAACATCTTAGTATATGTTTATTTACTATAATAAGTGTTTACAAACACTTGGAACTCATAAAAGCAATTGGTTTCCCAAAATTTCCTTAGAGCACAAAAACACACCTTCGGGTGTCACGAAAATGCGTTTTACGCAATTACCTTGTAGTTTTTGACATGCCACGAATTGGTAATCTTAAATAGGGTTAAAATTACCTTCTAAATCAGTTGGTGTGACTAGTCAACAAGGCTCTCTATAGGGGCCGATTTTGAGAGCAAAAACTAGTATAAAATTTGCCTTTAAAGTTTAAAAAAGGCTTAAAACATAATGACTCATCATCCCATGTGCCATAATACATAATGGCAAAGAAATGTGTGACTCATTTGACCAGAGAGCTGTCGAAATTATGCTAGAGAACATGGCCAAGTTGGCTAGACAAAAACAAATGCTAAAAGCAAAAAGTAGATTCCTTTTCTTTTTGGCTTTTGATTTCTTAAGCATGTGACCTTCCTTAGCTCTTCCTTAGCTCTTCCTTGGCTCTTCAACACCGATGGAGACCCCCATTCAACCCTTGAAATCGTGCAACACAATGAGGAAGAGGACAAGACATTAACTTAGAAAAATCAAAGGAAAATCCTTACCTTTTCTTACCTTGTCTTCTAGCCAACATGATTGTCTTTCCAACCCTTGCTTAGTCACACCACATGGCCGGTTTTCATGCTGGAAAGGAGGCATTTATTGAGCCAATAACTCATGCAATAAACTAAGGAAAAGAATAGTCAAATGACATTAAAAATTTACAAACAAAAATCATTTCCAAATTGCATTCTCTTACCTATACGTGAGCTTAGACTCATTTCCCTCCTTGCACTCTTCATTCACGAATTGGTAAGGTTCCTAACTCTCTCTTCTAGCTTCATCTTCTTCCTTTGAAGCTCTTAAGTCCATTAATGGAGTTTTAACTTCTATCTTCATCTTTAAGGTAATTTCTTAGCATCTCTTGTCAAGCCTTGAAGCAAAACTCTTCCTAGAATAACAAGGAGTGTTCGGCACCAATTAGTTCTCCAAGGAGGTTGTCCAAACCAACATTAAACCAAGGAGCATCTCAAGGTTATCTTAAGGTAGTTTTAATGCTTGTAAATCCTTAAAGCACATTTTTATGTGTAACCAAGTTCTTCTTCTTCTAAGGCTCTTTTCTTCTCCATTTTGATGAAGGAAAATTTGTTCTTCATCTACCTTAGGAGTGCCGAATTTATAAGGAGAAAAAGTCTAAGGTAAAGTCTTGTAAAACTACTTACAAATCTACTTAAGGTCTTTGTTGAAGATCTAACTCCTAAACACCTTCACCTCTTGCATAAAACCGAAGAGGAGCATCAAGTTTACCTAGGAGAAGGCTTGGAGATTCAAGAAGAAGTTCAAGCACTTAACCACCTTTGTTAAGAAGTAAGTTTACTAAGTAAATCCTTATGATATAAGCTTTGTTAAGCTTCTAAAAATTATACAAAAATTATGTACACCTCCTAGGTTTATTAAAACCGAAACCATATGGTATTATATGCCAAAAATACAATCTATAACTTATATAGAAAATATTTACCTTAAGACACATTTTTGTGTCACAAAATTTAGTTATGTTACATATTAATTCAAGCCGAATTACCAAGGGCAAAAATGCTTATTTTTGAGCTAAGAATTTATATACATTACAATAATTTTTACATGAGTTATATAACTCCTATGAATTTATGTATAATTATTATGACATATAAATCCACTTTTATATACTATATGGTCACCAAATAAATATGGCCGAATGTACTAATTGATAAATAGGTACTAATGACCTACTTAGGTATATAAACTTATACCACAAAGTTTGGTGAGCTAAAAATATTTCATTAGTGCTTAAATGGCTAATTAATTAAGTTAAGTGGCTTAAATGTAATTTTTACAAAATTTAGTGTATATATTGTGAAAGCCGAGAGCTAAAGGGGTATTTGGTGAAATTATAATATAATATAAGGTTAGGAATTAAGTTCATGAATTTTAGATAATTTAAACAAGTGTTAAAATAGCATTTTATAAAGTTTTGGGCTATTATGTAATTTATAAAAGTTGTTATGAAAGTTTAGAACTTATTAGTGGGCGAATTCATAATTAAGAGATTTATTAGGCTCACCTTTGAAATTTTGAGGAATTATATATTTAGACTTTAGTTTATGAGTTATTAAGAAGTTATTATAAAGTTTTGGGGTGAAAATGTAATTAATGGAGAGTTCAAGACCAAAGCCGAATTACTTGGGGTTAGTTTGGTAATTTAAGAATTTATATATATATATTCGGCATTTAGAGAATTAAAATTAAAACTATAGTTCATAAGACATTATGTAAAGATTATAAGATTTTGTGGTTAAAGTGTAATTATAGAAAGTATATATATATATGCCGAGATTTAGAGGGGCTAAGTTGTTATTTTAGAAAGTTATGGTACTTAAAAGCTATATACCAAAATATTAGTGTGATTATGTAATTTAGCTAAATAAGAAGTTAAAACTCTATAATATAATGAGATTAGAATTTAAAGGTAAAGTTTATGAATTAATATGGTTGATTGTAAATAACCAAAATATAAGGGTAATAATTTAGATTTGAATAAATATAGGTCCTACATGGATATTTGGAGGAATTAGAAGAAAGAATTTTAATTAAAGGAATTATGGAATTAGAACTATGGCTTATATAGTTATAAGGAAGTTAAAAAGAAACAATAAGTATTATTTATGACTAAAAGGAGAATAATGAGATTATAAGAACTTATGTCATTGTAAGACATTTAAATATAGTTAGAAAATTATAAGTTGTTATGTCACTTAGACAATTAAAATAAACAACAAATATAGTACAATATATGAATACATATATGTACATTAAAGGATTTATAAATAAATCAAAAAGGAATAACAAATAAGTTATACATTAAATCATGAGGTAACTACAAGAAATTAACCTCACATGAAATAACAAATACGAGATTTGTTGAAAGATCCAATATAATTATTATATAAGGGTAACATAAATTAACTCTCTCAGTTAATCCTAATCTAGGACTTTGTTTGACCAGACGTTGACCGGGAATTAAACAAGTCCAGTCTACGGTGAACAGTATGGGATTCTTGCAACCTGTTTTCTACCGGATTACACCGGCTTGTGTGCTATCTGTTGTTTGAAATAACGACCAAGATAATTAATGTAAAATGCTGCTTACTCTTGTGCGCTGTTGTATTACTTTATGTGCGTGAATGATGCTGACTACTATGTGTATGTCCCACGCATACAAACACTACTATACCAGTGGATTAAATACCTGCGCTTCAGTATACCGAGGACTTGTACTCGAGTCTCTCACTAACTTCACTTTATAACAAACGTCATTATCCTAAACGTGATAATTGACAATACACATTGTGTTCTTTTTAACGTCTTTATATGACATTAACAATTCTATACTACGAGAACGAGGAGCCCAGTTGGATCTGGCCATGCATGCTACAGGAGCTGTACCTGTCTCAGGTCGTCTCCTATCTACGTCGCGACGGAACTTTCAGTTGGGGGGAAGACTCTATTCCTCCCGGGTTTCTAATGCCCTTCAGTTTGAGGAAGACTTCATTCCTCTATGGGATTCTATTTCCCACGCCTCTCAGTTCAGGGTTTAACTACGTTATCTCCTGGGGTTTTTATACCCAACCTTTCAATCTTAACGAGGTCACTATACCTCCACTATTTAAGATATTCAGTTATACCTGTCAGTCCCATTGTGTGGACCGACTATCATTAAAGAATCTCAGTTCAGCTAACACGGCCTTCTGTGTCTTGTTCTATGTGACATTATTGTCCTTGTGTGGATACTTGTTATTATCAGACTATGCTTGTTTACAGCTTTATAAAAATGAACTGCATGTGTTCGACAAAGTAGTTGGTGTGGCCCGGTAGACGATGGGCTGCACGTTTTCCATACCAGCATTGTTTGCTGAGCTCCTTTGGGGGCACCCCCATTTTTCAGGTACCTGAAGTTAAGAAGATTACCACACCGAGTGTAGGTGGGGTAGATTCAAGCTATGGGAGTCTTCCTTTAGACATTTGTTTTACTTAAGTATTTTACATTTGAGTTTGATTCCTAGTATCTCGGATTGTATTCGTATTCAGACCGTGACTTTTGGAGATTGTATTTGGACTTAGCCTTATTGGTCACAAGGGTGGCCAACGACATTGTAATACCGCCCAGTTGTTATATTTATTTCCGCTGCAGATGTATTTTATTTGGGAGTGATAGCCGTCCAGTTTATTGGATTTCGGGTTGGGGTGTTACATAATTAAATCGGATAAGTTTCTATCTCCAACCGACCCAGAAGGTTAGGTCGGTCGGTGGGTCGGTCGGCCCCTACGTAATGAAAAAACAGAAAAGAAATGTGGCTTAAGAAGTAAACCTTAGTGGGTATAAAGAGGATAAGCAAGTGTAAGTTTGATTGTAAGACACGTCATGTAAGTATGTAAAACACTTAGTAAAATTAGAAGTTAAATAAGGTAATTAACCGACCTTATTAATTATGTATAGGAGTTACATTCGGTGGTACTCGAATGCAGCAGGGACCTAGGTATGGTTTTCTTGCAGTCTGTTTGCTACCGGTTTACACCGACTTGTGTGTTGTTTGTTTTTCTGTGTGTTTATGACTTGTAAGGCTTAAATCATGAAACGAGTTTACAGTCATTGTTATTATTGTGGCGTGAGTGTACCGGTGCCGTTAACCTCGAATACGTGCTAACTCGTTCGTTAACCAAACTAGGATACGTAAGAGAGCGGTACATGGTTCTAACGTTTCAACATACGGAACGTTCTAACTACGGCTATGTATGAGCTAGTTGTGGTGTATGTTCTAACTACGGCTATGTATACCTAATTGGGCCTAAACATTTACTTGTGATTTATTTTGTGTTAAGTTCCATCAATGGAACTTCTACCAAGTGGTTAACCGGGGAGTGAGGAATCTGTCGTTCCAGTCACGCGTGTATGTGCTAAGCGGAAAATTATAGGAAAAACAATATACATAAAAGAACAAATAATAAACTAAACCTACAACTCTACTACGGGTAGCAAATAAAACCCGGTCGGAGTATAGTATAAGTATATTACGACCGAGAGTATCGAACCCAAGGGACTTATAGAAAACTAGTCCTAATCCGGTAATAACCTATTCTATAATAAAGGGGGGAATGTGAAATATTTTCTAACCCTAATTTAAACTAACTAAACTAAGTGGTATTTACAAGGAAATTATTCTTGATTAAGAGCTTAAAACCATCTAAGTATCAATATGAACTCGAAACATAAACACAAGCCTTCGAATTAACCAACAATTGAATGCGTAGGACATCCTGCTGGGCACCAGATGCACGGCACATTCAAAGACATTGAATGTGCCGGACACAGGAGATCCGGCATTACACCCGACACGTTCATAATGTAAATGCCACTCTCTTGCTTCGAAACAAAAACAAGAAACTCATCCCTATTAACAAAGAACTAACAAGGAATTCCTACTCCACTATCCACACAGATCAAGAGAGAATACACAGAAGATATGAATATTGGATGTAGCCTTAACCCGCCGTGGATTTCTTCTCTTCGCGTGGAAAGTTGCATAAAACTTCCTTGGACACCAACACCTTGGAATGAGGCGGAAATGTAGTAATGAATGGAGCGTAATATGATGTTGAAGTGTGTCAAAGTGCAGCTCTTCTCGGCCTATTTATAGGCATCATATATTCCTTGTGCCGCGTAGCTTTCCGGATCCCGTTTGTCCGGCACCACGTGTTAAACGCGGGTAACCGTTAACGGTCATAACTGTCTGGCGAAGAGATGCAAGTGTCGGGTAGGATATACCCGGCACCATGTCCAGCATTGGTAATTATCACGTGGAAAATATGTGCTGTCGATGGACCAACCGAGGCGACTGTACACCCATGCCGGATGGGAAGTACCCGGCATCAGGCCCGAAAAAGCTTCTTTCCCGTTCCGTATTTGTGCCGTACAGACTCAACCCAGATTTATGTCTGGCAGTTTGGTCAGAAATGTTCCCTTGCATGGAAAAACATATCAAAACATTAATCTCAACAAATAGTAGACTTAATACATAATATAGCATAAATATTAATTATTCTAACCTTAATTTGGCTACTAATCTTATAATTATATATACTAAAACATGATAAGTCTGAGGCTTATCAAGGCCCTACACTTACCTTTTGCTAGTCCTCGAGCAAAACTAGATTAGAAAGGAATAAATACTTATGCACAAAATAGATAAACTTTAGAATGACAATTAGATAAATATTCCTAACCATATGACTCTAATTCATAGGTATCACTTAATCATCCTTATTCATCAAAAACATACTAATGGGTATAAAATAAACAATTTCAAAACCGAATAAAAACTTTCGGGTTATTTTACATAAGGGATTTTGTAACCTCTCCTTTTTCCGGTTTCCATCATTCAGCTCTATTTTTCAAGAGTTTCTAATGTGGCCAAGACACTCATCGATGGTTTTTATGTTTTCAGCCCTATTTTTCAAGGGTTTCTGAATCAACCATGATTTTTTTGCTTTGAAGAACGGGGAATTTAGGAGAAAAAAAAAAAGGAAAAACTCTCGTTTGTTTCTTTTATTTTGAGGTAATTTTTGCAACCTCATGCATCATTCATTTTTTTGAAAGAAGATTCTTCTTCGTTTTTTACTTTTCGAAGCTTCTCATTTTTTCCTTCTTTTTTTACACAATCCCTATTTGAGATATTCACCCAAAAGATTCTCACCATTTTGAAAAAGAAAAGAAAATATTACCCCTAAGTAAATCTGTGATAGAATTAGGAGTAAGGTCATATACTCATGCTAACAAAGAGAATCAAGAAGTTAGAAACATGAATCTACTAGTCATTAGAAAGGTTACCTCTTGAGAGAACAAGCTTTCATCCTTTTCTACTCTTACTTTGCCAATAACATGCAAAAGCTTAGTAGAACATTGATAAAATCTCATCTTATAACATTTTATTTAGATACTAAGTAGTTTTAGCAAAAAATAATTTTTTTAAGGGGGACCCCTGCCCTACACTTGGTAGGAACACTGTCCTCAGTGTTTCAAAAAGAATAAAGAATAAAAAATTAACAGAATAAAAGAATGTTGTAAAAATAAAATAAAATAAACAAAAGAATGATATAAAGAATAAAAAATTCTCCCTCTTGGAAGAATGAGAGCATAAATGCCCTACACTTGTGATGGGCCAAGGAATCAAAATTGTCACAACATTAGCCAACTAAAATAAAGGCAACTGTAACCAAAAACTCACAAAAGTACACAACTTCCATATATATAAGAGAGAGTTAAATGAGAATCCATTAGGCATACAAGAATAAGAAAAACAAATAAACTAAAAAAGAATAAATAATAAACTAAAAGAAAAGCAAAAGGAATGGAAAGAAAAGAAAATAAAATAAATAGAGAGAGAAGGACTAATGAACTGTGCCTGCGTGGAGGAGGATGGTGGTGGAGAGTCTGAAGAAGAATCAGGGGAATCGTCTGGAACATCATAAATGCTAGAAGAGCTAAGGGTAGGAAGCCCCTTCTTCTTCGCCTCTCGATGCGCCTTCCTCTCTCCTTGTCCCGACGTAGAAGATTCTTAACCAAAGTTGCTATGGAACATGATACCCTCTGCTTCATTTCCTTTCTTGCCTTCTTTCTGTCGACCGCCATTGACTTGTTCATCTCCTCTACAGCCAACATGAGACGATCATCAACCCGCCTCTCCTGCTCATCCTGGTGTTGAGATATACGCTCCTCAAACGCCTCCTGTCTCTGCCCAACCTCAGCCTGCTGCTGCACCATAGAGTCTACTCTGGTAGTCAACTCTATGCGCATCCCCTCATAACTCTGCCAGAAGGAATCAAAATCACCCCATGCGGCTGCTGAGCGGCCTGGAAGGCCTCCATAGAGTGGCGCTGCTGCTGGAGCTCCTGACGGAAGTGATCGAGCTCTGCAGCCACGCTAGGGTCTGCATCTGAAGTAGAGGTAGGAGGCGGTGCGGTGGAGATCGGAGGTGGTGAAGGCAGTAACAGCTGAGTACCCTCCCCCTGATAGCTGGGGTAGTCCTGAGCAGTATGGGTCCGGGACCTCTAATCTGGGGGAACATAAAGGAACTCCCGTGAGGGTGACTCTCTGAACCACCAGCGTCGAATGAGAGCACGATCAATAGGGGCAACCTCGGGCTGAAAATGCAGGCCTCTAAGAATCTGAGTCTCCCCTATCGTCTGCATAATATGCTGGTGAATGAGCATGGGGAAGATAGGGCGCTGTCCCTCTCGATGCATGCTGGCGAGGACCAACTGCGCGAACATCAATCTCTGGACCACCGTGAGTCAACTGCTCCTTGAGCTGGCCCGAGAACGTACTGTAGTAAAGCGCAGTCCATATCCTTCAGCTCGTCATGCTTGCACGGCCGAATGTTATGGCGGATAATCTCCATGGCCACACGCAAGTGGAGATTGGTGATGTAGGTCAGGGGGATCACGCTTCGCTCCTTAGTATGAGCTCTATCCATAAAGCGGGTGCGTGATCCAAATCGAGAGCGGATAGCGGTATGAGCATCTGTAAGAGTCTATCGGCTGAAGGACCACTGGCGAGGATCAGTGTCGATGCCCAAGATATGCGCAATGCTCTCTGGCGCAATAATGATTCAACGTGTAGATACAAATGAGAGAATCAGAACTCCTGACGTTTGGGGGGCCCCACGGTACTCGGAGTTGGCGTACAACTCACGCACCAACCTGGGGTAAAAATGTCCATGGCCAATGTCTAAGATCCCCAACCAACCATGTCGTTCGAAGAGCTCTGAAATCTCAGATAGTAGGCAGACCTCGGGATGCACTCGCCTCTCCCGTACCCACTTACCTTTCATCTTGGACTAATGAAAGTACTGATCAGCAGAAAGGATTTACGAATCCCTTCCTCATCAAAGGGGTGTACATCAGGAATGTGAGGAGGGAAGGGAGAGGCGTACCAAAATCAATCGTGCCCTTGAGCAGAAGAAGTGGATCCAGGGCCACTCTGTCTCTAGAGATGCCCTCTTCTCCTATTGCCAGCCCTTGACTTCTTGGCTGTAGGCGGTGCGGCACTGCTGGAGGCTGGCTCCTTGCCCTCCCGTTCTGGTAGATCGACGAGGTGGCGCAGGTTCAAAGGAGCTCTTCCTCCTCTGTAGTAGCGTCGGCGAGGGCTGCATCTGCCTGCTCAAAGAGCTCATCCTCCTCTGAGTCAAAACATGAAGCTCGTGGAGGGGTGGTGGCTCCTCTGCGAGGCATCTAATAAGAAAGAACAGAGGAAGATACCACAGACAACCAAAAATGTTAGCTCATTAGTTCATAAGAATTTTAATCCTGAAAAATCTGGAGCCACAAGAGGTACTACATCATTGTAATTCAGATGTACAATTGCAAACATTATCACCATATTATCCTAAGCCTCAATTCATAAGCTGGAGTTATAAAAAACAAAGAAATATACTCAGACAGTCGTGCCGGACAGGATGCCGGATAGGATCTACCTGGCACATTCAAAATTTTTTAACATGCCGGACAGCGAAGTCCGGCATACAAAACAGGCACGTTCAAAATCGAACCCAAACGCAGTTCGAACCAGAGATTTTCCAGAACACAATTTCACCCCCAAAAAAAAAACCACATAACAGTTCGCAAATGTTCAAATCACAGACCTTGTGTGCTAAATAAGTCTCCCCACAACATAAATCGCATAAACTAACTACATTTACTAAAAATATGGAACTGAAAACATAAAAAAATACGTAAGAGAAGGGGGGGGGGACAGTTAGAACCTGTTTTGATAATTAAACGATGCAAACGGATGGATACTAAGTGAAGGTCTGTTGGTTCTGGTGTGGGGCGTGGTGCCTGCTCAGTTTTTGCGCAGTTTGTATGTTGGTAGGGTAAAAGTGAGTGAGCGAGATAGACTTACCCGGTTATATTTTTTTGAAATTTCGTGACATGCCGGGTTGTTTGTCGGGTATATGGGATCCGACACTATGCATTTTCTTGATGCCGGGTAGATGTTACCCGGCCTTCTGCACGGCATGTCTCCCTGGGGGCTTCTTTCTAGATTTATTGAGTGCCGGGTAAATTTAATCCGGCACATGAGTTTTTTTTAGTGGGCCAGGTTACCATAACCGGCATTGGTCACGACATACTCAAATAAACGAAGGATTGTATTAAATGAGTAAAATCAATGGATCAAATACGTATAAACAATTAGAAGCGTAAAGAATAAATGCATTAAGTGAAAATCTAACATTTTACAGAAATAACCAAAAAGAAAGAAAGTGAACTCAAACATGCCGGCTAATGTGCCGGATAAGATATATCCGGCATGGAACATCTTCTGCGTATGCCGGGCTTATCATGCCAGGCAGTAGATCCGGCATATTTATCTAGATAAATAATAATGAACTCATTAATTTAAAGAATATAGAATAATAAAAAAAAATAATAATAAAATAATAAAGAATAGAGCGATTACCATTTTTAGGACTTGGACTAATTCCAAGTCCCCGGCAACGACGCCATTTTGCTATGCGGAAAATTATAGAAAAAACTATATACATAAAAGAACAAATAATAAACTAAACCTACAACTCTACTACGGGTAGCAAACAAAACCCGGTCGGAGTATAGTATTAGTATATTACGACCGAGAGTATCGAACCCAAGGGACTTATAGAAAACTAGTCTTAATCCAGTAATAACATATTCTATAATAAAGGGGGGAATGTGAAATATTTTCTAACCCTAATTAAAACTAAATAAACAAAGTGGTATTTACGAGGAAATTATTCTTGATTTAGAGCTTAAGAACATCTAAGTATCAATATGAACTCGAAACATAAACACAAGCCTTCGAATTAACCAACAATTGAATGCGCCGGACATCCTGCCGGGCACCAGATGCACAACACATTCAAAGACATTGAATGTGCCGGACACAGGAGATCCGGCATTACACCCGACATGTTCAAAATGTAAATGCCACTCTCTTGCTTCGAAATGAAAACAAGAAACTCATCCCTATTAACAAATCGAGCATATATCATGCCACGAAATGAACAAGGAAATGGGGGAAGATGGATTAATTCTCACTCTTACTACTAACCGTTAATTCATAAGAAGAGAGTAGGAAGATCATTAAGAGTGTCTAACCTATTCTACTTTTGGACTTCTCTTCCTCAAGTTAACTTTGCATGAATGAACAAGTGATCAACCAATTCTCTTGCAATAAGAACCATCTCTTAATAAACTTGACAATTATATTAAGAAGACCATATTGTTTTACAAAGAGAGTTTCATTCCCTAACCAAAGAACTAACAAGGAATTCCACTCCACTATCCACACAGATCAAGAGAGAATACACAGAAGATAAGAAAATTGGATGTAGCCTTAACCCGCCGTGGATTTCTTCTCTTCGCGTGGAAAGTTGCATAAAACTTCCTTGGACTCCAACACCTTGGAATGAGGCGGAAACGGAGTAATGAATGGAGTGTAATATGACGTTGAAGTGTGTCAAAGTGCAGCCCATCTCGGCCTATTTATAGGCATCATATATTGCTTGTGCCGGGTAGCTTGCCTGATCCCGTTTGTCTGGCACCATGTGTTAACCGCGGGTAACCGTTAACGGTCATAACTATCTGGCGAAGAGATGCATGTGCCGGGTAGGATATACCCGGCGCCATGTCCGACATTGGTAATTATCATGTGGAAAATATGTGTTCTCGAATGACCAACCGAGGTGACTGTACACCCATGGCGGATGGGAAGTACCCGGCATCAGGCTCGTCAAAGCTTCTTTCCCGATCCGTTTGTGCCGTGCAGACTCAACCCAGATTTATGTCCGGCAGTTTGGTCAGAAATGTTCCCTTTCATTGAAAAACATATAAAAAATTAATCTGAACAAATAGTAGACTTAATACATAATATAGCATAAATATTAATTATTCTAACCTTAATTTGGCTACTAATCTTATAATTATATATACTAAAACATGATAAGTCTGAGGCTTATCAAGGCCCTACACTTACCTTTTGCTAGTCCTCGAGCAAAACTAGATTAGAAAGGAATAAATACTTATGCACAAAACAGATAAACTTTAGAATGACAATTAGATAAATATTCCTAACCATATGACTCTAATTCATAGGTATCACTTAATCATCCTTATTCCATCAAAAACATACTAATGGGTATAAAATAAACAATTTCAAAACCAAATAAAAACTTTCGGGCTATTTTACATAAGAGATTTTGTAACCTTTCCTTTTTCCGGTTTCCATCATTCAGCTCTATTTTTCAAGTGTCTCTGAATGTGGCCAAGACACTCATCGATGGTTTTTATGTGTTCAGCCCTATTTTTCAAGGGTTTCTGAATCAACCATGATTTTTTTGCTTTGAAGAACGGGGAATTTAGGAGAAAAATAAAAGGAAAAACTCTCGTTTGTTTCTTTTATTTTGAGGTAATTTTTGCAACCTCATGCTTCATTCATTTTTTTGAAAGAAGATTCTTCTCTTTTTCTTCTTCTTCTTTTTTTTTCTTTTCGAAGCTTCTCATTTTTTCCTTCTTTTTTTTACACAATCCCTATTTGAGATATTCACCCAAAAGAATTCTCACATTTTGAAAAAGAAAAGAAAATATTACCCCTAAGTAAATCTGTGATAGAATTAGGAGTAAGGTCATATACTCATGCTAACAAAGAGAATCAAGAAGTTAGAAACATGAATCTACTAGTCATTAGAAAGGTTACCTCTTGAGAGAACAAGCTTTCATCCTTTTCTACTCTTACTTTGCCAATAACATGCAAAAGCTTAGTAGAACATTGATAAAATCTCATCTTATAACATTTTATTTAGATACTAAGTAGTTTTAGCAAAAAATAATTTTTTTAAGGGGGGACCCCTGCCCTACACTTGGCAGGAACACTGTCCTCAGTGTTTCAAAAGAATAAAGAATAAAAAATTAACAGAATAAAAGAATGTTGTAAAAATAAAATAAAAAACAAAAGAATGATATAAAGAATAAAAAATTCTCCCTCTTGGAAGAATGAGAGCATAAATGCCCTACACTAAGGAAATAAAATAACAAAGAATGATATAAGAATAAAAAATTCTCCCTCTTGGAAGAATGAGAGCATAAATGCCCTACACTTGTGGTGAGCCGAGGAATCAAAATTGTCACAGCATTAGCCAACTAAAATAAAGGCAACTGTAACCAAAAACTCACAAAAGTACACAACTTCCATATATATAAGAGAGAGTTAAATGAGAATCCATTAGGCATACAAGAATAAGAAAGCAAATAAACTGAAAAAGAACAAATAATAAACTAAAAGAAAAGCAAAAGGAATGGAAAGAAAAGAAAATAATAAATAGAGAGAGAGAAGGACTAATGAACTGCTGCCTGCGTGGAGGAGGATGGTGGTGGAGAGTCTGAAGAAGAATCAGGGGAATCGTCTGGAACATCATAAATGCTAGAAGAGCTAGGGGTAGGAAGCCCCTTCTTCTTCGCCTCTCGACGCGCCTTCCTCTTCTCCTTGTCCCGACGTAGAAGATTCTTAACCAAAGTTGCTATGGAACAAGATACCCTCTGCTTCATTTCCTTTCTCGCCTTCTTTCTGTCGGCCGCCATTGACTTGTTCATCTCCTCTACAGCCAACATGAGACGATCATCAACCCGCCTCTCCTGCTCATCCTGGTGCTGAGATATACGCTCCTCAAACGCCTCCTGTCTCTGCCCAACCTCAGCCTGCTGCTGCACCACAGAGTCTACTCTGGTAGTCAACTCTGTGCGCATCCCCTCATAACTCTGCCAGAAGGAATCAAAATCACCCCACGCGGCCTGCTGAGCGGCCTGGAAGGCCTCCATAGAGTGGCGCTGCTGCTGGAGCTCCTAACAGAAGTGATCGAGCTCTGCAGCCACTCTAGGGTCTGCATCTGAAGTAGAGGTAGGAGGCGGTGCGGTGAGATCGGAGGTGGTGAGGCAGTAACAGCTGAGTACCCTCCCCTGATAGCTGGGGTAGTCCTGAGCAGTACAGGTCCGGGACCTCTAATCTGGGGGAACATAAAGGAACTCCCCTGAGGGTGACTCTCTGAACCACCAACGTCGAATGAGAGCACGATCAATAGGGGCAGCCTCGGGCTGAAAATGCAGGCCTCTAAGAATCTGAGTCTCCCCTATCGTCTGCATAATATGCTGGTGAATGAGCATGGGGAAGATAGGGCGCTGTCCCTCTCGATGCATGCTGGCGCGGACCAACTGCGCGAACATCAATCTCTGGACCGGGAACCGTGAGTCAACTACTCATTGAGCTGGCCCGAGAACGTACTGTAGTAAAGCGCAGTCCATATCATTCAGCTCGTCATGCTTGCACGGCCGAATGTTATGGCGGATAATCTCCATGGCCACACGCAACTGGAGATCGGTGATGTAGGTCAGGGGGATCACGCTTCGCTCCTTAGTATGAGCTCTATCCATAAAGCGGGTGCGTGATCCAAATCGAGAGCGGATAGCGGTATGAGCATCTGTAAGAGTCTATCGGCTGAAGGACCGCTGGCGAGGATCAGTGTCGATGCCCAAGATCTGCGTAATGCTCTTTGGCGAAATAATGATTCAACATGTAGATACAAATGAGAGAATCAGAACTCCTGACGTTTGGGGGGCCCCACGGTACTCGGAGTTGGCGGCGTACTACTCACGCACCAACCGGGGTAATAATGTCCATGGCCAAAGTCTAAGATCCCCAAACAACCATGTCGTTCGAAGAGCTCTGAAATCTCAGATAGTAGGCAGACCTCGGGATGCAACTCGCTTCTCCCATACCCACTTACCTTTCATCTTGGACTAATGAAAGTACTGAGCAGCAGAAGGATTTACGAATCCTTCCTCATCAAAGGTAGGTACTCAGGAATGCGAGGGAGAGGAGAGGAGAGGCGTAACCAAAATCATCGTGCTCTGGAGCACAAGAGTGGATCCAGGGCCACTCTGAATCTCTAGAGATGCCTTCTTCTTCCTTGCCAGCCCTTGACTTTTTGGCTGGAGGCGGTGCGGCACTGCTGGAGGCTGGATTCCTTGCCGCCCGTCTGGTAGACGACGAGGTGGGCAGGTGCAGAAGGAGCCTCTTCCTCCCTGTAGTAGCGTCGGCGAGGGCTGCATCTGCCTTGCTCAAGAGCTCATCCTCCTCTGAGTCAAAACATGAAGCTCGTGGAGGGGTGGTGGCTTCTGGAGGCATAGTAAGAAAGAACAGAGGAAGATACCACAGACAACCCAAAAATGATGTAGCTCATTAGTTCATAAGAATTTTTAAATCCTGAAAAATCTGGAGCCACAAGAGGTACTACATCATTGTAATTCAGATGTACAATTGCAAACCTTATCACACCATATTATCCTAAGCCTCAATTCAAAGGCTAGAGTTATAAAAAAACAAAGAAATATTACTCAACAGTCGTGCGGGACAGGATGCCGGATAGGATCTACCGGCCACATTCAAAAATTTTTAACATGCTGGACAGCGAAGTCCGGCATTACAAAACTGGCACGTTCAAAATCGAACCCAGAACGCAGTTCAAACCAGAGATCTTTCCAGAAACACAAATTTCACCCCAAAAAAAAAAACCACATGACAGTTTGCAAATGTTCAAATCACAGACCTTGTGTGCCAAAAAGTCTCCCTACAACATAAATCGCATAAACTAACTACATTACTAAAATATGGAACTGAAAACATAAAAAAATACATAAGAGAAGGGGGGACAGTTAGAACCTGTTTGAGAATTAAAACGATGCAAACGGATGGATACTAAGTGAAGGTCTGTTGTTTGGGTGTGGGGCGCGGTGCGTTCCTGCTCATTTTTGCGCTAGTTTGTATGTTGGTAGGGTAAAAGTGAGTGAGCAAGATAGACTTACCCAGTTATATTTTTTGGAAATGAAATTTCGTGACATGCCGGGTTGTTTGCCGGGTATATGGGATCCGGCACTATGCATTTTCTTGATGCGGGTAGATGTTACCCGGCCTTCTGCACGGCATGTCTCCCTGGGGGCTTTTTCTAGATTGTGTGGGCAGGTTACCATAACCGGCATTGGTCACGACATACTCAAATAAACGAAGGATTGTGTTAAATAAGTAAAATCAATGGATCACATACGTATAAACAATTAGAAGCGTAAAGAATAAAATGCATTAAGTGAAAATCTAACATTTTACAGAATAACCAAAAAGAAAGAAAGTGAATCAAACATGCCGGCTACTGTGCCGGATCAGATATATCCGGCATGAAACACATCTTTGCGTATGCCGGGCTTATCATGCCAGGCAGTTGATCCGGCATATTTAACTAGATAAATAATAATGAACTCATTAATTTAAAGAATATAGAATAATAAAAAAATAATAATAAAAAACAAGAAAGAATAGAGCGATTACCATTTTAGGACTTGGACTAATTCCAAGTCCCCGGCAACGGCGCCATTTTGTTATGCGGAAAATTATAGGAAAAACTATATACATAAAAAGAACAATAATAAACTAAACTACAACTCTACTACGGGTAGCAAATAAAACCCAGTCAGAGTATAGTATTAGTATATTACGACCGAGAGTATCGAACCCAAGGGACTTATAGAAAACTAGTCTTAATCCGGTAATAACCTATTCTATAATAAAGGGGGGAATGTGAAATATTTCTAACCCTAATTAAAACAATAAACAAAGTGGTATTTGCGAGGAAATTATTCTTGATTTAGAGCTTAAGAACATCTAAGTATCAATATGAACTCGAAACATAAACACAAGCCTTCGAATTAACCAACAATTGAATGCGTCCGGACATCCTGCCGGGCACCAGATGCACGACACATTCAAAGACATTGAATGTGCCGGACACAGAGATCCGGCATTACACCGACATGTTCAAAATGTAAATGCCACTCTCTTGCTTCGAAACGAAAACAATAAACTTCATCCCTATTAACAAATCGAGCATATATCATGCCAAGAAATGAACAAGGAAATAGGGAGGGATTAGATGGATTAAACTCACTCTTACTACTAACCGTTAATTAATAAGAAGAGAGTAGGAAGATCATAAGAGTGTCTAACTATTCTACTTTTGGACTTCTCTTCCTCAAGTTAACTTTGCATGAAGAGAACAAGTGATCAACCAATTCTCTTTGCAATAAGAACCATCTCTTAAATAACTGACAATTATATTAATAAGACCATATGTTTTACAAAGAGAGTTTCATTCCCTAACCAAAGAACTAACAAGGAATTCCTACTCCACTATCCACACAGATCAAGAGAGAATCACAGAAGATAAGAAAATTGGATGTAGCCTTAACCCGCCGTGGATTTCTTCTCTTCGCGTGGAAAGTTGCATAAAACTTCCTTGGACACCAACACCTTGGAATGAGGCGGAAAGGAGTAATGAATTGTAACACCCCTACATCGAACTCCACAACTAATGAAATCGCAGCGTAATTAAATAACTAAACAATAACTAAACGCTCGGTGCTACAACGCGGTCAACCACCCACGTGGTTAACAAGGCAGAATAAATACAAGTGTACGGTCTGATGATCAGACTCCCGAGCATAGAACTAAAACCATAATTTCATCACAAACATTACCGAGTATTTAATTACATTCCTTCACTGTAAACTCCCAATATACCGCCGCAGTAGTTTCAACGTAATCAAAATATAATGCCACGGGAGCACAGGCGCATCCCGGGCTCAACATCCAAAATAACCAAAAGTACAACTGCAGCCTAGAACCTACAGCCACTCTGCTTCCTCGATCCTCATCCTACAGTAAAAAAAATATGGAGCCCCGAGGGGGTCAGCAACCCTTGGCTGGTATGGTTAACGCGCAGCCCATCGGCTACGGGGATACGCGCAACTACTTGTCATGATAACATGACATTCATTTAACATAACATAACATAACATAACATACATAACAAGGTGCATAGTGTTATCATTGCATAGCACAACATCACATACACAGTGGATACTCTTTCACAATCACAAACCAAGAAGGTTAAAACAAATAAGAAGCCTAGAGAATGATTCACTCTCATGTTAAGCTCGTTACACACACTCATTATCGTTCTGTTATTCGAACGAGTAACTTAAGTCACAGATGGTTCGGATATAGTGACCCGAACACACCACACAAACACATGTTCCACCAACCGATCATAAGTAAGAATAGGTAAACTTTGGAGGAAGCTAGCGGGAGATCGAACGCCAAAATAAGGAGAACAATCTGAACAACATAAGAGTCGAATCTGATTCAGATATCTACTCTTAACTTACATGCATGACCGGACAGCCGGATTCCTCACTTCCCAGTTAGCACTTGTTAGAAGTTCACGTGGAACTAACAAACAACACACAACAAGTGGTAAGTCATGTTAAACACACACAAGGGAAATGAGTCACATCATAACATTACAGTAATATGAACAACTATAAACTCATTACATGTTTAAGTCTTATAACGTCATAAATACACAGAAAAAAACAAACAAACACAAGCCGGTGTAAACCTGTAGGCAACAGACTGCAAGAAAACCATACCTTGGTCCTTGCTTCGATCGATTTCCATCGTAGGTCACTCATATACATGTTAAGAATGTCGGTTAATTAACTTATTAAATCTCCGGTTTACTAAGCATTTTACATGATTATATGACAAGCTTTAGTGCCTAAACTTTCCCTGATTACCTACATTATACCCCTAGGGTTAACTATTAAGCCACTCTTTGTTGTTTTTTTTTACAAGTTTTGGTCCGACCGACCTTATACAAGGTCGGTCCATTCCAGTGACTCCGGGTTTGCAATTTACACTACGACCGACCATACAAACTCGGTCCCATGGTCGGTCCATTCCAGAACATATTACCGTTAAAATTTTCTACTCCGACCGACCTTGTAAGTTCGGTCCTATGTTCGGTCCACTCCTGAGAGTTTCTTCCCTTTGAAAATTCAGGCCCGACCGAACTTGTAAGTCCGGTCCCAAGTTCGGTCTATTCCAGAGACTCAATCCGTACCAAAAATCCATGGCCCGACGACCATGCAAGTCGGTCCCAGGTCGGTCCATTCAGAAACCAATTCTCGCAGGGTAAACTGGGCTCGACCGACCTTGGCAAGTTCGGTCGCAAGGTCGGCCTGCTCCAGACCCTTTTCCTTTGCCCATTTAACTCCAAACTTCTCCTAAGGCCTCCTAATGTTTTCTAACATCATTTGGTACACTTATATCCTCATACAACATCCATGAAACTCATTATCTATCACCTTAAACACTTACTCATTTTATACCGAAATTCCTAACACTTATGATATTTTCTCCTTGGTTTTCTAACTGGTGTTTCATACCTATGATAACCACTATGTCAACAATGTTTCCTCACCACTACTACATCATCTCTCAAGCATCTATTCTCACAAACTAACTCCTTATGTCATTCTTGAAATCCTTTTTCAAGTTTACACATTCTCCTTGTTCACCAAAGTTTGCATAAATCTTAACACAAGTCTAAATGACTTTGGTGTATATCCCAAAACATTCATTTGCATTATAAAATCCTCTAGAACATTGCCTAGGCCCTTTTTACATCTTTAAACACCTTAATGCATGCTTCTTCCACTAGTTAAACACTTAACCATTCAAACACATTCCTAACTTACCAAACTCATTTTAAACCCTTATAACTTCTTGTTTATTACCTAAATTTTGACATGAACTCTCCTAGAAACATTAGTAACCAAAACACTTTGTTTCACCATTAAACAACCAAGAACACTAAAAATCCATCAAACACATTCTTATACACAAAACTTCACTCATATAGCCTACATCACAATATAGTGCATAATCTAAATTGCATGGCACTTAGGCCTAAAAACATGGCTCTTAGGCCCTAAGATGCATAAATCATAAGCACTGAATTTCCACAATATTTGCCTTTGACCCAAATACATTCAACAATACATATGCCTTTTACTAAGCCCTTGAGAGCATTCTTCTAAGTCATTCACCATTGGCTCCTTAGATCATTTTTAGCAAGCAATATGATCTCATTTCTCCTAAGACTTTAAACCACATTAGGTTAGCATATTTACCTCTTTTTTCCTCACAAAACTTCTTCTTGTTTCCTTGACTAAATTGGCAAGGCTTTTAGTTGGTTGTCAACTTCTAACATTATACAAATGATATAATGAGTATACAAGCTTTAAGCTTCATCTCATTGTAAACCCTAGTTTACATATATTGTTTTAAAGCATTAAGGTATTTGTTTACCTTGGTATTGTAGAGAGTTGAATATCTATCAAGAGAGGACTCCACCTAGTCCTTGAAGGTTGGAATGAAGCTAGAACAAAGCAATAAAATGAGCACCATCAATTGTGATTTCGGTCAATATAAAAACATGAAGAAACATCATTTTCTTTGAGATTCCTTACCTAGAAGCAAGGAGATCAATATATGTAGAAATATAAGCTCACGCTCCTTCAATGGTGGACTCCATGGCACCGAAATGGTGGGTCTTGAAGTTTTGAGAAGATAGGAATGAAGAGCTTGATGAGAGGAAGAGAATGGTGTGTTTGTTTGATTTGGTTAAGTGAGCTAGGAGATAATGACAATGGAAGATGGAGTTTGGTGTGTACTATTGCAAACCGTAAATGGAGAATGAAGAAGAGGGTAGAAGAGAGATTGGGAGGCGTGTGAAATGAAGAGAAATGAGAGAATGAAGGATTGGTTTTGCTTTTTAGAAGATATTTATACATTAAAGCAAATAGTAACTTAAGAGTCATCTTTATTTACTTAGCAAGTTAACAAGAGTGGTGAGTCACGCACTAAAAAAAACCGGCCCCTATTAATAACAAGGGTATTTTAGTCTTTGTGACTCATTTAATTATTTATAACAACATATGTTACAACTAGCTTATTAAAGTCACTATTCATAAAACAAGGCACATAGAAGTGAAAAATTTTGATTCCCATTAATATTGACTTCCAAATGTGATACTATATAGTTATACATGTTAATTAAAGAGAATGATGGACATTAGGCCACTCAAAACTCATTTACAAGACAATTTTCAAAAATGTGCTTTAAGACTCCTAAAGCAACGTTTGTGTTTTAAACTTGTTTTCAAGCTAGTTTTCATTGCTAATTGGTTTAATAGTTCATTAGTATATAAACAAGGTCTTGGTAAGTTCATTAGGTCTTAACAAGCTTATCCAAGCTTAGAGCACATTTTGGCCTTTATTGACCTTAAGCCAAATTGTGTTTTCTATGGTTTAATGATAAGTGTCCAAATGAGCATGTTTATTAGGTGTATTTCATGTATAATATTAGCACTTTTCTTGCTCATTTCTCCACTTCGGTTAGTTTTCCTCTAGTTTATGTTTTATTGTTTATCTCACAAAATTATTGGTTTAATATGAGGAAAACCAAGCTGGGAGTAAAGTAGACGAAGAGAGGAACGTATAGACGCAAACGGCTCAGGAAACGGAGTCCAAACGAAGAATCTAGAGCCGGTCAAAGTTCGCAGAAGAAAGGAGTCAAAACACTTGTGTCCGCCTGGTTTGAGGCGGACGCCTCTGAGGTCTTGGAGGCGGACGCAAGAGGCGGAAGACACGGGAGTGTCCGCATGATTTTGAGGCGGACCACTGGCGCGGACAAAGAACGGAGCACAGAGACGTCTGCATGCTACAGAGGCGGACGCAAATGAGGTAGCCATGCGGACGTGAATTAAATTCGAGCCTCTTCTCCGCGTCGACTTGCTTGTCGACTTGTTTTGGAACCCGTCGACTTGCTTTGTCGACTTGTTCATCTACTTCCCTTAATTCTCTCACACGTATTCAGCTGTCCCCTGCAATTAATGAGCCCTTCCTCTATATAAACACACTACGCTTTCAACCAAAATACACACGTACATCCAAACTCAACACTCAAAATCTCTCATTTTAGTTACAAAAATCCTACGTATGCTCCCACTCTTCTTCCTCTTCATTTCTCCATTCATCATCCACGCATCTCCTATTGTTATATGTCCAACCTCTGCCAAAAATATTAGCAGATAAGATAGCGGAGCGGAAATAAACATCTTTTCAGATGTATTCCTCTATTCTTATTCTGTCTTAAATATGTCGGGCTAAGAGGATATACTCCGGGCAAGGTTTTAATTATGGTTTGTTAGTTGTGTAATAATTTCTACCGGTTTTAAAATAAAAATAGTTTGTTACGCTTAAAGGTTTTCTCTCACCATTTTAATAAATTACATGAATTTATTAAAATGCTTTCCTAAGTCTATTTTGATCAGACCAGGTGATAAATAGACAGGTTATTTAAACCGTAAATCTGGACAAAACTTATTATGATTTAATAAGTTAGTATTTACAGATGCAATTATAATTCCTTGAATTAACGTCCGTTTACATAGTTTGCTCGAACCTTGATTAGACCGAGCATTTTCTGGTAAACGAGTTCTTAAGGGTCTATGACTTAGTCCTTAGGATAATAACAGGAATTTTGCCAAACTAATATATTAAACGGTAGAGATAGCATAATTAATCAGATATATAAAACCTGAACCCGGAGTTCCATTTAATTCATCTGCACTCAGTAATTTATCTGCTCTTTTAATTCTCTAAAAAAAGTCAATTAACTTTCCCCCTTTTGTGACAAGCTTAGGAACTACTTTAGCTCGCTATAAGTCCCACGGTTTGACCCCGGCCGCTTCTGTCTTCTACACTACTACGACCGGGTTTTAATTGTAGCCCGACGGATATTTTGAGTATTAATTTCTCTCTTTAATAACTACACCTCTTCTAATCACTCACGATAAATCCACTCTGCAAAATGGCGCCGTTGCGGGGACTTGATTTAATCTAGTCCCTAAGCCCGGTAATTCACCTGTTTTAATTACAATAATCTGTTAATCTACTAAAAAAAAACTTTTAATCCAATTTTGGACATATAACCTCGAACATCTGACTTGGACAGTGGACATCTAACTTCTGATCTGACTTGGACATCTGACTACTAATTTGTTAATATTATTGTTATTTATTTCTGTCATTTCGTTCCATTGTCATTTCGTTCCATTGTCTCTAACTACTAACTTAAAATTCAGTCATTTCGTTCCATTGTTATTTCGTTCATTGTCATTTCTTTCCATTGTATACTAACTACTAACTTTAAATTTCTGTCTACTAATTCCTAACTTTTTTATTCTAACGTATAACCAGTTCTTTTCTCTGTTTTGAGTGGTGTATGCCTTTCACCAGGTCACAGAGCCTCCAGAGAATATTAATCACACGGTTGGGTTACATCCCAGAAATCGAGAGAACCTTTCTGCGCAATCTCAGGCAGAGACGACTCAACAGAAACATTACCAACACAGTGATAGATTCTGACCCGGAAACTAACATGGCAGCTACACCAGCAACGGTTCGAAATATCAACAGGCCGTCTAACCAAGGACAACAGCCTGCTATCATCCTTCCTCACCTCAGCCCATCCGAATACGATGAATGGCAGAAACTGAAGCCATATCATCAAATTCGATGTGTGAAGGAGTGGGGCAGTTTGATGGCACCAGTCCAGATGAAGCCCTGTTACATGTTACAAAATTCCTACAACATGCCAACAACCTTACTGCAACCGACGCAGTACTTCAATATGCAAGATTGTCTTTATTCCCACACAGCCTGACGGGAAACGCGAGCAAGTGGTATCATAGCTTAACACCGAGTACCATTGGTACCTGGGACGACATGGCCACCAAGTTCTATGACAAATTCCTACCTCCGAGCCGAACTTTGGAGATGATTGCTGAAATTTATAATTTCAAGCAACCAGGGTCGGAGAATATTTGTGAAACTTGGGACCGTTTCAAAGGTCTACTACTCACTTGTCCTCACCACGGTCTGACGAAGGAACAAGTATCACAATTGTTTTACAAGGGCTTGATCGGTCCGTGCAGAACAATGGTGTTATCTTCGTTAGGGGCTGACGTTCTGAAAAAGCCGGAGCACAATTTCTGAACAGCATGGAGTCTCTCTGTGAGGAAATTAGAGACTGGGCCTCGGTGGATCAAGGAGCGGTACTCCAGGATTATATCATGTCGGGGAAAGTGATAACAAGTTCGATCAATTAATGAAAAGCCATGAGCAACTCATGGAAAGCAATGCTCAGCAAGCAACAAAAGTGAGCACTCTACAGAAAGTGGTCGAACAGATGGCTATGAATTCCGTCCCTCAGCAAGCTAAGTCAATGATTTCCCGACCACCTACTACCCCTCCAGGCTATGCTCCTCAATCTCAAACGTCACAACAATTTCTTGTACACAATGTTGCGGGCCTCATGAATATGATCAATGCCCCCAACTACAAGAAATGAAAGCAGCAGAGGAAGCAAACTACATCACCAACAATTCAGGATACATACAACCATGGCAACGTAACATGCAATCCAACCTTAGCTACTCAAACACCGGAAATATCCAAAACCCCATACCCTACAACATCCCAAAATTATAGACCTCAGTCCAATTTCCAAGGAGGCCAAAGGCAATATCAACAACAGCCTTACGGCAATGAAGCTTCATCGAGCCGACCAGCTCACCTCCTTCGAATCCTGAGTCTGATATGTCTCAGATGCAGGAAATGTTTAAGGCGAGATGATGGGTAAATCACGAGATACGCAAGAAGAGGTCGCAGCTCTGCGCAAAGATCAAAAAGCCTTGCAATCTCAAATCCAACAACTACTCACTCAACAAAGACCACCTGGTCAATTCCCTTCACAGACTATCCCAATCCAAAGGAACAAGCAAATTCAGTCCTTATAGACGATGGCACATCACAATCAACAAACTTGTGTGCAGTCTCTTTAAGGAGTGGAAGGGAACTTGCCACCACAAAGGAAAAGAAAAAGAAAATCTTGAAGATTCCTATATCAATGTGATGATGAAACCACCAAACCAACTTTACCTCCCTCAGAAATCCCAATTCCTACTCTGTTACTCCACCTCCATCTCGAATTACCCTCGACATCCCAACCCCACTCATAAAAACAGTGAACTCCCGTTCCCAAACAGAATGAAAAAGACATCTTGATGAGCAATTCTCCAAGTTCTTGAGTATTTTCAAGAAACTAACCCTCGACATACCTCTGATCGATGCTTTGCAAGAGATGCCTAACTATGCAAAATTCCTCAAGGATCTCTTGACAAAGAAGAAAAAGAAACCTGGAAAGGAGACAGTGCACCTGACAGAGGAATGTTCTGCAGCCCTTCTCTCGAGCACTCCCTCCTAAACAACAGATCGGGAAATCCCGTGATCCCCTTGCTTTATAGGCGGGGTGGATTGTGGAAGTGGTCTATGGCGACCTAGGAGCCAGCATTAATATCATGCCATATGCCACCATCTTGAAGGTTAAAGGAGAGATATGCAACCGGTTCCTTTTAAACTCCAACTATCAGACAGATCAAGAGATAAGCCCATGGGCATAGTCCGAGATTTGGTAGTTGGAGTGTCTCGCTTCATCTTTCCAGCTGATTTCGTCATTCTAGAAATGGATGACGATGTCGAGGTTCCCTGATTCTAGGTCGACCGTTTCTAAGTACCGCCAAAGCTATCATTGACGTCCACGACGGGAAAATCACTCTTCGGTACGAATATGAGACGATTGAATTCGAACATCTGGAAAATGATGAAGAAAAGCTCAAACTTTTCTCCTCATGCTAAGACGGTGGGATTCACAGATGACGAGGAGGAGGAAGGTGATTTTGCTACAGAGGAGGACACGTATTTCCATCTTCCATCCAGGAAGCTGAAACTGAACCCCTAGAACGAGTATTATTTACTCCTCTAGAAGAAAAGATGGAGGATCCAGAAGTTAACGCCATGCTGGCGTACGTAGAAAAAGGAAGGGCTGGTTATCAATCGTTTCCGGCCACCAATCGAAGAACTTGACAGAAAACCTCAAAATCAATTCCATCAGTAGAACAACCACCTGAACTCGAGCTAAAAGAAATACCCTCTAACCTCAAGTATGCTTTCCTAGCTGAAAATGACCATTTTGCCTGTCATTATTTCCTCTTCTCTGAATTCCGGAGAGGAAACGAAGCTACTGTGGTATTGAAAAAGCACAAGACAGCAATCGGGTGGACTATCGCTGATATCAAAGGAATTGATCCCTCCTATTGCACCACTATTTACATGGAGGAAAACTTCAAGCCTATCCGACAACCTCAACGCGGCTAAACCCTAACCTCAAGGAGGTAGTGTCGAAAGGAGGTTCTGAAACTCCTTGACGCAGACATCATCTATCTCCAATTCTGACAGTCCATGGGTCAGTCCTGTTCAAGTTGTCCCTAGAAGGGGGGCATCGAAGCTGTTATCAATGAAAAGGGCGAGACTATCCCTCAAAGAAAGATCACAGGATGGCGCATGTGTATTGATTATCGGCGTTTGAACTTGGCCACCAGGAGGATCATTTCCCTCTCCCCTTCATCGACCAGATGTTAGAAAGACTTGCAGGGCAAGAGTACTACTGTTTTCTAGATGGATTCTCGGGTTATTTTCAAATACCAATCACCTAGGGACCACAGGACAAGACACCTTCACTTGTCCTTACGGTACCTTCGCCTACCGACGAATGCCATTCGGTCTTTGCAACGCCCCTGCTACTCCAGAGATGTATGCAAGCAATATTTGCTGACTTCATCGAGCAGAGCATAGAAGTCTTTATGGACGACTTCTCAGTCTATGGCTCTAGTTTCGACAAATGCTTGGCACAACTAGATTTGATCCTAAGTCGGTGTGAGGATACGAATCTCGTTTTAAACTGGGAGAAGTGTCATTTTATGGTTAAGGACGGGATCGTCCTTGGTCATAAAATATCTGCAAAGGGGATAGAGGTGGATAAAGCCAAAGTTGAGGTCATCGAGAAGTTACCAGCACAACCTACAGTTCGAGATATACGAGCATTTCTAGGGCATGCAGGATTTTATCGGCGTTTATTTAGGACTTCTCCAAAATCAGAAACCTTGACCGACCTGCTACAGAAAGATGCTCCGTTTCATTTTGATGAAAGATGTTCAGCTGCATTCCAAACAATAACCACAAAAATTGGTGACAGCACCTGTAGTCATACCACCTGATTGGTCTCTTCCTTTTGAGATCATGTGTGACGCAAGTGACTATGCCGTGGGGGCAGCTCTGTTCCAAAAGAAAGAGAAAATCTTGAGAGTGATCGCCTATGCTAGCAGAACACTGAACGATGCGCAGAAAAACTATACGACCACCGAAAAAGAACTTTTTGGCTATAGTTTTTCTCCCTCGATAAGTTCAGATCTTACTTATATGGGACAATCATCGTGCATACAGATCACTCGCTCTCAAATACTTATTCACAAAACAGAAGCCAAGCCTCGTCGCTTACTGCGCTGGATTCTTTCTACTTCAAGAGTTTGACATCGAAGTCAAAGATAAGAGCGGGAAACTGAATGTCTCGCCGACATCTCTCTAGGTTGGTGACTCCTACGGATAGTGTGCCCATCAACGAATTCTTCCCCGACGACTGTTGTGATCCTCGATTTTAAACCCTATCCTATGTTGATTAAAGTTGATTAGGATCTTGTCGGGTTTTAGGTCCACTTATAACCTAAGATTAATAACTATGTCATAAAACAATAATTATTAAAACCTAAGCTAGCTCACTGGAACCTATTATGAGTCGCCACCTAATTTTAACCTAGATCAAATTAGGAAAGGAGAGTTCGGGTTCGGGGCTTGATATTCGACTTGATTAGGGTTCAATTACTTTCATTACCCTTCCTAGGTCGTTTTTCCTCTACTTGGTTCAATTACGGCTTTCCACAATGTTGTTATTAACCTAGGTGCGCGCTTCTGTTTTTTTTTATTTTTAACATTTTTTTTGACAGAAAATCAAAGTGGAAATAAAATTACCTAAACTAGGGTTTCGGAGGCAGAATTAGGTCAAATTTTGTTTCCGTCCGTAGCCACGGACCTAATGTCCGAAACCACGGACCCCAGTTAACCTATATAAAAATAAAAGTCGAATTAAACAGAAAAAAAAATTGTAAAGTCCGGGGCCACGGACAGGCTGTCCGTGGGCCCGGACATTATTAGAAAACCTTTTTTTAAATTTAAAAATCCCGCCGCCGTCCGTGGGCGTCCGGGCGTACGGACAGGGAGTCCGGGACCCCGGACATGGCGTCCGTGGGTGCGGACCGCCCTCGGACGGCGGCGTTGAGGCTGTTCCCGAAGTCTTTGGCTCAATTTTATGGGTGTGTAGCCTGAAAGATGTACAAGACGTTAGTGATTGAAAGTTTTCAATTTGAATTCGAATTAAGCATGAAACTTAGCAAACAAGTTATCGGGCAGAAGCGAAAACAAACGCTAATTCAGAAGCGATAAAAAGTCAATTCGATTCCAAGTTTAACACACAGTAGTTAAAGTTGAACAAAGTCAGAAAAACAAGACTTCAACCGTTTTACCTTCGGATTTAATGAGACTCTTCACAACGGGGATCTTTTGGTGCTTCGTTGATGCCGGTTTTGGATTGACTTCGAATTGTGCTTCTGACTCCTTCTTCTTTATGCTGTTAGGGACGTTTCTCTTCTGTTTTTGTGGTGGTTTTGTGTGTTTTTGGTGCTTGGAGTTTCAATAGGAGAAGAAAGGATGAGTTTTTGGTGATTTCGGGGTGATTTCTGCAGTGTTTCGGTATTGATTTGAGGCTTGGAAGTGTTAAAAACGTGGGAGAAAGTTTGTGGCTGTGTTTTTCTGACTTTGGAAGTGTTCTCTTCTGCCCTAGTTCGTTCTTGGGGGTCCTTTTATAGAAAGAGCATGGTCAAATTGATAGAGCAAGATCTTTATCTAAAAGACTGATTTTGTGCTCTAAGGGAATCTGATTTTTTAGAATATGTTGCAAGCCGATAAAAATTATGAAACTTTAACTGAAGGTAAATAATGATTTTTAGGAATTTTGAGAGTTGGAATCGGATTATTTTGATAAATAATCGATTAGATAAAAATCGCACAATATGGAATCTCCCATAATTCATAACTAATTATTGGAAAGTCGAAATAACGAAATTCCAACGGCATTAGTCTCTAAAAATCATCCTCTATCTTGTGTTAAAATGTCATGACATTTTGTTTTGATTTCGGTATTTTCCAGAGGAGAGAGAAAATTGCAAAAATGATTGAATTTCTCTTTTAAATTTTGGGATAAGGTTCCCAATAAAATAATTTCAGGTTTATGACTGTATGTAGTCATGGTAACCATGTGACACTTTTTTTTTAATTTTGGAAACCTTTTAATTTCTATTTTGAGGCTATTTCATGTGTTAATTATTAAAGAAATTAGCTTATAATATGAATTAAAAGCTAAATTTCCAGAATAAATATTATCAGAGAATCATGAAATACCTTTCATAATGACCATGATGTTTGGAAGTGTTTGGATATAATGAACAAGTCATATGAAAAATAGAAAATCCCGAGAATGTCCTTGGAAAATCCTGCATTGGTGCATTTTGACCACTTTGCTCTTTGTAACACGTATGCCTTAGAGACTACTCCTGGGGGGTTGAAATTTTGGGTATAACAGATTGCCCCCCGTCAACTAGGCTTTGTAATGAAGATGAAAAGACTAGTTGATGCCTGAGTGATACCCCAAAATTTTGGATCTTAAAAGGCCCTATATGCAGATTGCGTCGAGCTATTCTAAGGCGCTGACTACCTATGAGTGAGAATGAGAAGATGTCAAGCGATTCTAAGGCGTTGACTACCTATAAGATGAGTAATGTCAAGCGATCCTAAGGCGTTGACTACCTAAACGATGAAAATGATGTCAAGCTATTCTAAGGCGCTGACTACCTATAATGAGTGAAACGTGCTTAATGTGATGATGAATGTATGACCTAGGTGCATCTAGGGACCGGAACCTATTCCGAAGTGTGTGTAAAAGGTTAAGGACTGAGAGTGCCAAACGTGGCAGGTGCTAAGGAAGTGGGTAAGACTTATGACAAGCTTGAGGGTGAGTTCTTCAACTCAGGTGAGAATTTGTATCTGTAAAGAATCTGCATCTTCGTGGTGAGAATCTGTATCTGAATCTACGGGTGAGAATCTGTATCTCTGAAGAGTTTGTATCTATGGATGAGAATCTGTATCTGAATCTACGGGTGAGAATCTGTATCTCTGAAGAGTCTGTATTATGGATGAGAATCTGTATCTCTGAAGAATCTGTATCTTCGTGGTGAGAATCTGTATCTCTGAAGAATCTGTATCTCAAGGTGAGAATCTGTATCTCTGAAGAATCTGTATCTTTAGGGCGAGAATCTGTATCTCTGAAGAATCTGTATCTTCGGGGCGAGAATCTATATCTCTGAAGAATCTGTATCTTCAAGGTGAGAATCTGTATCTCTGAAGAATCTGTATCTTCGGGGTGAGAATCTATATCTCTGAAGAATCTGTATCTTCAAGGTGAGAATCTGTATCTCTGAAGAATCTGTATCTTCAGGGCGAGAATCTATTCTCTGAGAATCTGTATCTTCAGGTGAGAATCTGTATCTCTGAAGAATCTATATCTTCAGTGTGAGAATCTGTATCTCTGAAGAATCTGTATCTCTGGGGCGAAATCTGTATCTCTAGTCTATGATGAAGAGTTTCGTGCGGACGGATGCAGGGTAAACTTTATGCAAATGATCGTGATGAAAATTGATTATGAAAGTGTCAAACGTGGCTATGATGATGTGCATGTCAAAATACAATCAAAGTGTATGTAGGAAACTCGTCCAAAACAAGAAATCGTTGGAAAATGTGCCAAACATGGCAATGTTAAGGATCAAAAATTGTCCAAAGCTGGACATTGCTAGAAAGTGTGCCAAATGCGGCCATGATGAGTTTATGAAACCGAAGTGTTTAAAGGAAAGTTGTTCAAGACAAGAAATCGTTGAAAGAGGTGCCAAACGTGGTAGTGTTTGAAGAAAATTCTGTTTAGTGAAAAGGAAAGTGAAATTATCATCTCCTAACTATAGACTTCGGACTTGTAATTTATCTCCTACGAGATGAACATGCCGCCGGTGGGGTATGGTGTATGATGGGGGGTAAGGGTTTATGTGGCCTGTGGTGTTTGATGTGCAGGTAAGGGCTTATGTGGGCCTGTGTAGTGGAGGTGTGGAGGTAAGGGCTTATGTGGACCTGAGGTGCTTGATGTGGTGGTAAGGGCTTGTGTGTGCCTGTGGTGGGATGATGGTGGTGATGTTTGAGCTTTGGGTTCCAATTGGTGTTGTCATAGCAATTGTTGGAGCCAACAATTGCCCCCAGTATTTTTCCCTTAAGACAATCTGAGCTAGAGTTCATGGCGATCGATCGAACGATCGATTGCCCCCAGTATTTTCTTTGGCCAAACGTGCGAACAAGTCTCGCCCTCACATGGTCAAGGATTATGTTTTGATGTGGTGCTTCTTAACCTACACTCGACGTGTTTGGTGTTTGCACTCGTTTCTCACTTACGGTCATAACTTCTCAACCATTGAATTTGACATTTGTTAGATTTACGTGTTCAACCTGTTACTTTCACTCGATTGGATACACAACTACTAAGTCGGAAGTCTTTTGAGCTTATAACGTGGCCATGGGTGTGATGAATGACAATAGGATAATGGCGGAATGTTTAGGATATGTGGAGCTTTAAGGGTGACCAAAGCTGCAACTTGCACCGCCTCTCGGACTTATCTTCTTTGCCTTGAAGTTGTTTGGCTACTTCATGATGGCTTCGCTTATGAACTTGGGGCTTGGAACTTTTGGATTGTTCCTTGCATCTTCTTTCTTTTTCCGATTTTGGATTTCTTCGAGGCTTTTCAGGTTTGCCTTTCTTTGAATTTCCTTTCCTTCGGGTTCTTGTGTTTCCCGGCTTTGAACTTTGAGAGCTATTTTTGATATTAGCTCATTTGGATCCTGTGTCACTTTGGGACCATTTGCGGATCGTTTCGTCATGCTGGTAGCGGTTTTGCTTCTTTGGACTTGTGAAGTTGTTGCTCAAAAGACGGGCTCCTTGCTTCCTTTGGTCACCGGGTCGGTTATTCATCATTGGTTGGCTTGTTTGTGGAGCTTGTAGTGTTGTAAAAGGGGTCATACATGAAAAGCTCAGCGGGGGTGCCTAGGGTGTAATGTCAGGGTTCACAAGCTTTTTGGCTGTGTGGTGTTGTACCTAGGTGCTTCGTCATCCCTGATAGTTTGTATCCGTTCTTTGTTACTTTTTACAGGTTTAAACGTAAATTTACAAATTATCTCCTTCGGTCGGAGTTATGCCGTTTACCTCACCTTTGAATGTGGTCTCACCAGAGTCGTGTAAAAATGACATGCTCGATCACTCATGGTTTTCCACTCAAGACACTCTCGCGAGATTTTCACTCAGAAACTCGTTCGCACAATTAAACAAAAGAAATAATCGTGGTTGGTCTTTAAACTCAGATTGCCCCCAGTATTAGTCCAGGGTTTATGACAACAATTTGTATGTGGTTTGTTTGGATGCTTAGGGGTGGACTGTGGCATTTGGTTGGACATGTTCATCCTTTTGGAAACAAAAAGACAAATCATTTTATTCAATTGCCAGAAGATGAACATTAGTTTGAAAGATGATTTGGTTGAAGGTGCAAAATGAACAAACATTTTTTTATTTTCTTGAGATTGTAAATCGAAAAGACAAGAGACTAAAATTCGAACATCTAAGCCTCATTAAAATGGAAATATCATAAACCCCCTACAAAATAGAAAAATTAAGAAAGCAAAATGCAACTAGACACTAGCCTACTCGACAAACTGGAGTCCTTGCTCGATAAGGTCCTCAATCTTGTGCTTCAATGCTCTGCAGTCGTCAGTACTGTGTCCTGGTAGTTGATGAAACTGGCATAACTGATGGAGATGTTCCCCGGCTTGGGTGATCCCAGGGCTAGGTGTGAGAGGCTGTAGTAGGTCTAGCTCTTGTAGCTTCACGAGTGCTTGACTGAGAGGCCGGCCAATGTCGGTAAACTGTCTCGGTGCAGAGAACCTCTTGGATGGGGTGAGGCCTTGATGTTCTGCTTTGGCACTGGGTTTTTGTATGGTGCTCACTTGGTATGAAACTTGAGCTGCTTTGGCCGGTCCTGACTTAAAGGTTCGAATACTCACACCCTGGGCTTTGGGTTGTCCCAGCTTCAGCTCACCTTTGTGAATCTTTTCTTCCATGATTCTTACCTGTCCCATCAGCATGTCGAAATTAGGGAAGTATGTGCAACTCAGCTCGTTATTGTATTGTCTCTGCATATTGTCCACAATCATTCGTATCTGTTCTTGCTCATCCATTTTTGTAGGCATAGCAGCGGCCTTCATCCTCCACCGTTTGATGAAGTCGGACATTGATTCACTGTCTCTCTGCCGAGTGCTGGCAAGGTCGGACCTGGTGACTTCGAGATTCTTAGCATACTCGAAATGGTGCAAGAAAGCCTCACAAACCTCCTCGTAGGTTTTAGTGTTCATCCTCTGAGTCAAATACCAACGTTGAGGTGTTTCATCGAGGTAACGGGCAAAGACCTTGGCCTTTTGCATGTCATTTAACCTGAGGATGGACATCTCCCTATCGAACATCGCCAGATGGACCTGCGGGTCTGAGGAACCCTTGTATAGAGCAAGTGTGGGCAACTTCAACTTTGGGGGGAGATCAACCTCGGGGTACGATGCCATAGAGGAGTAATCAAACCAGCCGGCTTGCTAGCCTTTTCCATGCGCTCGATCCTTTTCAGAGCCTTCTCGAGTTCTACAGTTAGCTGGTGATCTGGGGCGGCTTCCCCTACGAATCCTCGCGCACCCTGGGCCCCAATGGAGTTAGCTTCGACGTGGTCATGCTCGTTCCCAGAGTCAGCAATCTTTCCTGAAATATTTTCCTGATGACCAACCTCAAGGGAATTGATTTTGCTTTTCAGCTCTTCGATGATGGTGACATACTTAGCCTCCATGGCATCAAAGGCGGCTCTGTACCTCTGCTCTAAGGCTGCAAACTGGGCCTCCATGCTGACTGGGTTTCCTCCCTCTGCCATACTTGGGATTCGGGCTTATCTGTTGGAAAACAGAAATGGATTGAGCTAAAATTCTGGACCGTGAAGAAGTTGTAGGTTAAAACTTGTTTGGGCTGCAAGAAAAGCACATGAGCTGGAATGTTTTGAAGATTGTGGGTAAGCACTGAGGCCCGAAATGAGTTGGAAGAGAGGCACATGGGCCGGAATGATTCATGAGCTGTGAACTGGCTCCTGGGACGAAATGTTTGAAGAACGTGGCTCTTGGGCTGGAATGTTTTGAGAATTGGGCACTTGGGCCAGAATGTGTTTGTGCTAGAAGTAAAGCGCATGAGCCAAAATGATTTCTAAACCATGATCTTGATGTGAATTGGATTTTGGGCCAAGTAATTCTGATTGGGCCTAAAAGATGATACCCATGTCTAGGATTTTGGGTCAAAGCCCGAGTGAAAAGTCTTCCTAGACTAGAATGAGCCTTGAAATGGAAAGGCCTGATGGATTTTCATGGGTTGCTTTAGGTGGATTGTTTTTCATGGGCCTAGAACTAAATTGATAATTAAAATTGGGCTGAAAGATAAATCACCTAAATCTAAACTTTTGGGCCGAAGCCCGAACAAATAACTCACACAATCAAATCAAGCAGGGCCTTTGGGCCGCAAACAATAAAGCCGCGATATCGGGTTGGGCTGAGTTGATGTAGGAAAAGTTCCTATCAATCTCTAGACTGGGTAGTGGGCCGATCATACAGGCAAACAGGGCCCACACAAATTCAACATGTCCTTACTTGACGGTTAAATCAATTTGGGTATGGATCGATCCGGAGAGGTGCTTGGGGCTTGGGCCCAGGTCACCACAAAGGAATAGGGCTTGCACGCTATTCTCTTTGGGCTTCCCCACTTTTTCACATCACCTGTAGGTGTGCGTCTACGGTCGGGTCTTTGACTGACCAAACAATAGGCTAGGTAAGGACACTGCCAGGAAAACGCTTGGGGCTAAGCCCAGGTATTAAGGGGATGTGGTTAGACGACATCCTCCTCTTTTCCCCCGCTTATTCACATCACCTAAAAGGTGTGAGTCCCTGACAGGGGACCCTAGATGGGTCCCGGGGTGAAACTGGTTTGTGTGGACCCTCGCTCTCATATGATGCAAGGGTGCAAAAATTTAAAGTGCGCACGAAAGTAAACAAACAAAGTAATAAAGCCATAAATAAACAATTTTTCGAGTTAAGCCCTCTTTCTTAAAATTAAACAAGTTAAAATTAAGAATTTATCCCCAGCAGAGTCGCCAGTCTGTGAGCCTCGATTTTAAACCCTATCCTATGTTGATTAAAGTTGATTAGGATCTTGTCGGGTTTTAGGTCCACTTATAACCTAAGATTAATAACTATGTCATAAAACAATAATTATTAAAACCTAAGCTAGCTCACTGGAACCTATTATGAGTCGCCACCTAATTTTAACCTAGATCAAATTAGGAAAGGAGAGTTCGGGTTCGGGGCTTGATATTCGACTTGATTAGGGTTCAATTACTTTCATTACCCTTCCTAGGTCGTTTTTCCTCTACTTGGTTCAATTACGGCTTTCCACAATGTTGTTATTAACCTAGGTGCGCGCTTCTGTTTTTTTTTTATTTTTTAACATTTTTTTTGACAGAAAATCAAAGTGGAAATTAAAATTACCTAAACTAGGGTTTCGGAGGCAGAATTAGGTCAAATTTTGTTTCCGTCCGTAGCCACGGACCTAATGTCCGAAACCACGGACCCCAGTTAACCTATATAAAAATAAAAGTCGAATTAAACAGAAAACAAAAAATTGTAAAGTCCGGGGCCACGGACAGGCTGTCCGTGGGCCCGGACATTATTAGAAAACCTAAATTTTAAAATTAAAAATCCCGCCGCCGTCCGTGGGCGTCCGGGCTTACGGACAGGGAGTCCGGGACCCCGGACATGGCGTCCGTGGGTGCGGACCGCCCTCGGACGGCGGCGTTGAGGCTGTTCCCGAAGGTGTTTTTGGCTCAAATTTTATGGGTGTGTAGCCTGAAAGATGTACAAGACGTTAGTGATTGAAAGTTTTCAATTTGAATTCGAATTAAGCATGAAACTTAGCAAACAAGTTATCGGGCAGAAGCGAAAACAAACGCTAATTCAGAAGCGATAAAAAGTCAATTCGATTCCAAGTTTTAACACAGAGTAGTTAAAGTTGAACAAAGTCAGAAAAACAGACTTCAACCTGTTTTACCTTCGGATTTAATGAGACTCTTCACAACGGGGATCTTTTGGTGCTTCGTTGATGCCGGTTTTGGATTGACTTCGAATTGTGCTTCTGACTCCTTCTTCTTTATGCTGTTAAGGACGTTTCTCTTCTGTTTTTGTGTGGTTTGTGGTTTTTTGTGCTTGGAGTTTCAATAGGAGAAGAAAGGATGAGTTTTTGGTGATTTCGGGGTGATTTCTGCAGTGTTTCGGTATTGATTTGAGGCTTGGAAGTGTTAAAACGTGGGGAGAAAGTTTGTGGCTGTGTTTTCTGACTTTGGAGTGTCCTATTCTGCTCTCTGCCCTAGTTCGTTCTTGGGGGGTCCTTTTATAGAAAGAGCATGGTCAAATTGATAGAGCAAGATCTTTATCTAAAAGACTGATTTTGTGCTCTAAGGGAATCTGATTTTTTAGAATATGTTGCAAGCCGATAAAAATTATGAAACTTTAACTGAAGGTAAATATGATTTTTAGGAATTTTGAGAGTTGGAATCGGATTATTTTGATAAATAATCGATTAGATAAAAATCGCACAATATGGAATCTCCCATAATTCATAACTAATTATTGGAAAGTCGAAATAACGAAATTCCAACGGCATTAGTCTCTAAAAATCATCCTCTATCTTGTGTTAAAATGTCATGACATTTTGTTTTGATTTCGGTATTTCCAGAGGAGAGAGAAAATTGCAAAAATGATTGAATTTCTCTTTTAATTTTGGGATAAGGTTCCCAATAAAATAATTTCAGGTTTATGACTGTATGTAGTCATGGTAACCATGTGACACTTTTATTTAATTTTGGAAACCTTTTAATTTCTATTTGAGGCTATTTCATGTGTTAATTATTAAAGAAATTAGCTTATAATATGAATTAAAAGCTAAATTTCCAGAATAAATATTATCAGAGAATCATGAAATACCTTTCATAATGACCATGATGTTTGGAAGTGTTTGGATATAATGAACAAGTCATATGAAAAATAGAAAATCCCGAGAATGTCCTTGGAAAATCCTACATTGGTGCATTTTGACCACTTTGCTCTTTGTAACACGTATGCCTTAGAGACTACTACTCGGGGGGGTTGAAATTTTGGGTATAACAACTGTCTTCTCCATCACCAAAGTACAAGAGTATGGTACGCAGACCTGGCCAATTTTTAGTCCTCAGGAACAGTACACCTACGATTTTTCCTACTCCTGAGAAGACAATTCCTTTCTGACTCGAGGCATTATTTTGGGAGGACCCGTACTTGTTCCGAGTTAGTGCTGATGGGTATTCGACGATGTCTCCTCCCGGAGAAGAGTTTCAAGCGTCATTCACTTTTGTCATTCGGAAGCCGGAGGGCACCATGGACCCACGGGACCGCTGCTAGATCCTGGCCTCAGGTTTTTATTGGCCAACCCTTCATAAAGATGTGTACCAATTCTGCAGACAATGTGATAATTGTCAGAAATGGGTAACACATCCAGGAGACATGAGATGCCGCAACAACACGGATACTAGAAGTAGAGCTCTTTGATTGTTGGGGCATAGATTTCATGGGACCGTTCCCTTCCTCACAGGGCCATGAATATGTCTGGTGGCAGTTGATTACGTGTCAAAGTGGGTAGAAGCCATACCGTGTCATCATGCCGATGCAAAACAGTAACCAGGTTCCTCAAAACACATCTTCACCCGTTTCGGAGTGCCCAGGATTATTATAGTGATGGAGGAACTCTTTCTGCAAACCGTTTATTTGAAGCACTTATGGTTAAATACGGGGTACGTCACAAGGTAGCTTTACCTTATCACCCCCAGAAAACGGTCAAGCAGAAGTTTCCAACCGAGAGTTAAAATGGATCCTTCAGAAGACGGTTAACTCATCACGGAAGGATTGGGCACTTAAACTGGATGATGCGCCTTTGGGCTTACCGCACTGCATTCAAGACTCCCATCGGGATGTCTCCTTTTAAAGCTGGTCTATGGAAAAGCATGCCACCTTCCTGTAGAGATGGAGCATAAAGCATATTGGGCAATCAAAGCCCTAAACTTTGACATGACTTCTGCAGGAGAGAAGAGGAAATTCCAGTTATCCGAATTAGAAGAGCTGCGAGATCAGGCTTTCCAGAATGCTAAGATCTATAAAGAGCGCACCAAAAAGTTCTACGACAGGATGATCCTCAAGAAGGAATTCGAAATTGGTGATTGGGTTCTCTTATATAACTCGAGATTAAGGATTTTTCCTGGGAAGCTCAAGTCACATTGGGCCGGCCCTTTCCAAATTGTTAGTGTGACTCCGTACGGTGCCTTTGAACTCCAGAACAAACAGGCGAAACTTTCAAGGTCAACGGGGCACGACTTAAACGGTATAATTCTCATTCCAATGTTTCAACTGACCTATCTGCTACTTATTTTGTCCAAGAACAGCGGACAATTTGCCCTCAGAATCTTCTCCAAACTAAACTTTGGTCAAATACGTCTAGCTAGAGACGTTAAACCCGGGCAGCTCGGTGGGAGGCAACCCACTATCTATCTTTTATCTTCCTTTAATTTACTATGTTTTTCCTTTGTACTATATTTCCCTTTTATTTGCTATAATAAAATGCAGACTTCACTTGAGTTCTTCTCGCTGTGTAGAATATTCTTTCCAGGTTCAATTCATGACATTCCACAGCAACACTCAAGTGTGGGGGAGCTCTACACACTCTACGAAATCTGGGGAGTACACTCTTTCCTTTACTTTGCTTGACCTATTAATTTTATTTCATCTACGCAATGAGGGCATTGCTTGAGCTAAAGTGTGGGGGAAGAACCTAGGACATCTAAATGCTTAAATTTGTTAAGTCTCTCTGCTTATCTTCTGCTTACCTCGCATTTGTTCTAAATTGAATTATGTACCCTGCTAATGTAGGTTGTTCTCTTTAAAAACTATACTATTATGAATTGTAGGATAAAGGGTACAAATTTTAAAATTTTTTACATTTGATTACTTTTGAGGAGCATTTTTATATGCGGTGTGACCAAATAATCTGCAAATTGGTTGGATTTTATTGCTCAGGGTTTCTTTCTGTCTTCTCTCTTAGAGATTGCTAAGGGGTATTTCTCTGTTAAAAAAAAGAAGAAAGAGAATACAAAAAAAAAATAGGGGACTTACGAGACACCATTGGTAACCAACAAAGAGAGTTGAGTGTTCTTAAAAACAAAGGCATGATGCCTATATTTTCTCATCTCTTATGCAAAAGTGAAACAAATGCGTAAATCTATTTTTTCTTTTGTTTTCTCTCCTCTGCCCATTCTTGAGAGAAGTTGGCCATGGTAAAAGTTCTCAGAGTCACCTAAAAAGAACATTGAAGTACCTTAGATCATACCCCGAAACTCTATATTTTATTTTCACCCTGAGCACACTATGCCACCAGCAGTTAATTTTTCACACTCCTCAATAAGTTAAAAAGATCATGTTTATCCTACCCTTCATAATAATATTTGTTAGTATTGAGCATTCCCTACTTACTTGGTTACGTGATTTGCTTGAGGACAAGCAAAAAGATAAGTGTGGGGGTGTGATAAGTGTCCAAATGAGCATGTTTATTAGGTGTATTTCATGTATAATATTAGCACTTTTCTTGCTCATTTCTCCACTTCGGTTAGTTTTCCTCTAGTTTATGTTTTATTGTTTATCTCACAAATTATTGGTTAATATGAGGAAAACCAAGCTGGGAGTAAAGTAGACGAAGAGACGAACGTATAGACGCAAACGGCTCAGGAAACGGAGTCCAAACGAAGAATCTAGAGCCCCCGGTTCAAGTTCGCAGAAGAAAGGAGTCAAAACACTTGTGTCCGCCTGGTTTTGAGGCGGACGCCTCTGAGGGTCTTGGAGGCGGACGCAAGAGGCGGAAGACACGGGAGTGTCCGCATGATTTTGAGGCGGACACTGGCGCGGACAAAGAACGGAGCACAGAGACGTCCGCATGCTACAGAGGCGGACGCAGATGAGGTAGCCATGCGGACGTGAATTAAATTCGAGCCTCTTCTCCGCGTCGACTTGCTTGTCGACTTGTTTCTGGAACCCGTCGACTTGCTTGTCGACTTGTTCATCTACTCCCCTTAATTCTCTCACACGTATTCAGCTGTCCCCTGCAATTAATGAGCCCTTCCTCTATATAAACACACTACACTTTCAACCAAAAATACACACGTACCACTCCAAACTCAACACTCAAAATCTCTCATTTTAGTTACAAAAATCCTACGTATGCTCCCACTCTCTTCCTCTTCATTTCTCCATTCATCATCCACGCATCTCCTATGTTATTATGTCCAACCTCTGCCAAAAATATTAGCAGATAAGATAGCGGAGCGGAAATAAACATCTTTTCAGATGTATTCCTCTACTTCTTATTCTTTCTTAAATATGTCGGGCTAAGAGGATATACTCCGGGCAAGGGTTTTAATTATGGTTTGTTAGTTGTGTAATAAATTTCTACCGGTTAAAATAAAAATAGTTTGTTACGCTTAAAGGTTTTCTCTCACCATTTTAATAAATTACATGAATTTATTAAAATGCTTTCCTAAGTCTATTTTGATCAGACCAGGTGATAAATAGACAGGTTATTTAAGCCGTAAATCTGGAGAAAACTTATTATGATTTAATAAGTTAGTATTTACAGATGCAATTATAATTCCTTGAATTTAACGTCCGTTTACATAGTTTTGCTCGAACTTGATTAGACCGAGCATTTTCTGGTAAACGAGTTCTTAAGGGTCTATGACTTAGTCCTTAGGATAATAACAGGAATTTTGCCAAACTAATATATTAAAACGGTAGAGATAGCATAATTAATCAGATTTATAAAACCTGAACCCGGAGTTCCATTTAATTCATCTGCACTCAGTAATTTAATCTGCTCTTTTAATTCTCTAAAAAACAAGTCAATTAACTTTCCCCTTTTGTGACAAGCTTAGGAACTACTTTAGCTCGCTATAAGTCCCACGGTTTGACCCCGGCCGCTTCTGTCTTCTACACTACTACGACCGGGTTTTAATTTGCAGCCCGACGGATATTTTGAGTATTAATTTCTCTCTTAATAACTACACCTCTTTCTAATCACTCACGATAAATCCACTCTGCATTTAATTTGCTTACTAATGTTTCTAAGACTCTTTTTAGTCTTAATATACCATATTTAAATGTTTTTAAACAACATACTAAGGTTTGGGGTATTTCAATCTACCCCCCTTAAAAGAAATTTGTCCTCAAAGTTCACACTTCCACATATCATAATGTTAGAACACGGGAATACATATAACAATATTTCCATAAACATTAACAGCACACTTTCATAACATTGGACACAAGGTCCATACAACATAACATCGGACACAAGGTCCATACAACATAACATAGACGATGTATTTAAATACACGTTGTACACACATAACCGAATCGGCTTTACCCCCCCTTAAAAAGGGGTACGCCCCGTACCCTATACACATAAACACTAAGAATTAAACAATGACGGGTACTTCGCCTTCATCTTATCTTCCAGCTCCCAAGTGGCCTCCTCAACGTCCTGGTTAGACCAAAGAACCTTCACCAGTCTCACAGACTTATGGCGAGTGTCTCGAGTCTTAGTATCCAGAATCCGTACCGAGTCTCCACTGATCGCATGGTCGGCTCTAAGGTTAGCCTTTCAGGCTGAAGCACATGAGACGGATGAGACATATATTTCTTCAACTGGGACACATGAAATACATCATGTACCTTGCCCAGCTCGGCGGGTAGATCAAGTCTGTAAGCTACCGGGCCGATCCGCTCCGTCACAACATAAGGCCCCACATATTTTGGGCTCAACTTGCCTTCTGGCAAAACGAAATACTCCCTTCATGGGGGATACCCTGAGAAATACCTGATCGCCCACGGCGAACTCCAGGTCACGTCTGTCTGCGTACATCTGCGTACGACTTCTGTCTATCCTGGGCTGCCTTCATGTTAGCCCGGATCTGGCGAACTTCTGCCTGAACTTGTTCTAGATACTCTGGTCCTATAATGACCGTCTCACTCGACTCATCCAGCATAATGGCATGCGGCATGGTCTACCGTACAAAGCCTGGAAAGGAGACATCTTGATCGAAGCATGGTAACTGTTGTTGTTGTAACTAAACTCGATCAGATGTAACTTGTCAATCCAGCTGGTCTGAAAGTCAAGTGCACATGCACGTAACATATCCTCAAGTGTCTGGATGGTGCGCTCACTCTGGCCATCTGTCTGTGGGTGAAATGCTGTACTCAATTTCAGTTCGGTACCAAGTGCTTCTCGCGTAGACTTCCAATACCTCGATAAGAATCTGGTATCTCTGTCAGATACAATCGTTTTCGGTACCCCATGATGTCTTACAATCTCTCTGTCGAAGAGTTCTGCCAGTTTTGCCACTTTCCAGGTGTCCTTCATCGGTATGAATCGAGCCACTTGGTCAGTCGGTCAACAACAACCCAAATCATATTCAGACCTCCCTTTGTAGGCGGAAGCCCTACTACGAAGTCCATAGAAAATCATGGAACTTCCACTCAGGCACTGGCATTGGCTGTACCATACCACCAGGCCGTCGGTGCTCAAACTTGACCTTCTGACAAGTGAGACACCTCAACACATAGTCATTCACATCCTTTTCATTCCAGTCCACCAAAAATATCTTTTCATACCCTTATACATCTTTGAAGCTCCGGGGTGAATCGAAGTAGTAGAACAATGGATTCACTCAATATGCGCTCCTTCAACTCAGCGCTACTCCTCGGTATACACAGTCGGCCATTAAGCCTAATCAGGTCATCATCGTGGAGTCTGAAGTCGTACTTCTGACCCTCGAATGTGCCATCAATAAGCTTCTGTCTAATCTCCATCATATACTGATCCGTCATCTGAGCACTCCGCACCTCTTCAACCAAGCCAGTATGAGAGACTAGCGAATGGAGAGAGTGTGCTCGGTGACTCAATGCGTCAGCTACCACATTTGCCTTACCCTCTTTGTACTGTAGATTAATGTCGTAGTCGTTTAGAAACTCAACCCACCTTTTTTGCCTCATGTTCAACTCCTTCTGAGTGAACAAGTACTTTAAACTTTTGTGGTCAGAATAAATCGTCACACTTACCCCATACAGATAATGTCGCCATATCTTCAATGCGAAGACAATGGCACCCAGTTCTAGATCGTGGGTAGGGTAGTGCTCTTCATGCTTCTTCAGCTGTCGGGAGGCGTAAGGTACGACCTTCCCGTGTTACATCAACACACAACCCATACCCCTGCCTGATGCGTCGCAATAGACCTCAAAACCATCCGGACCGTCTGGTATAGTCAGGACTGGTGCAGATGTCAGAGCATCCTTGAGACTCTGGAAAGAACTCTCACAGTCGACTGTCCACTCGAATGGGTGCATCCTTTTCATCAAGGAATTCATCGACTTCGGACACTGGAGAAGTCCTTCACAAACCTCCTATAATAACCTGCCAGACCGAGGAAGCTCCTGATATCGGTAACTGTCTTCGGCCTAGGCCAGGTGCGCACTGCATCAATCTTTGCCGGATCAAAGTAATCCCGGCCTCAGAAATCACATGACAAGAAAGGATACTTGGTTCAACCAAAACTCACACTTCGAAAATTTAGCATACAACTGATTCTTCCTCAATTTTGTAACACATTTCTCAGGTGGCTTTCATGCTCACCTCTCGATTTCGAATACACAAGAATATCGTCGATGAAGACTACCACTGACTTGTCCAACTGATCTTGGAACAAGCGGTTCATTAAGTCCATGAAACTTAGCTGGTGCATTGGATAACCCAAATGGCATAACCGTAAACTCATAATGTCCATACCTCGTTCTGAATGCTGTCCTCTCAATATCACTGTCATGGATAGCAATCTGACGGTATCCAGATCGTAGATCTATCTTGGAGAATACTGATGCTCCCCTCAATGATCAAATAAGTCGTCGATGCGTGGTAAAGGGTAACGGTTCTTCACTGTAACTACATTTAGTTCTCGATAGTCAATACACAGGCGGAGACTACCGTCCTTCTTCTTCACGAAGAGGACCGACGCTCCCCATGGTGAAACGCTAGGGCAGATAAATCCCTTGTCGAGAAGGTCTCTCAGCTGCTCCTTGAGCTTTGTCATCTCTGCTGGAGCCATACGATAGGGCGCCTTTGCAATAGGTCCGGTACCTGGGACCAAATCAATCTCAAACTCAACTTCCCGTGCTGGCGGCATGCCGACAGTTCCTTAGGAAATACATCATGAAGCTCCGACACTATCGGCACATCAGAACTAAACTCTGGGTCTCTCTCTATGTCCTGGACATAGCAGAGGTATACATCACTCCCTCGTCGTAGTTTCACGACACATAGTCATGGCGGTGATGATCTAAGTCGAAGGCTCCCTGGGCCTCTGGCGGTAAGATATAGTACCCCAGACGGACTCCGAAGAAGCAGTCGATGCTCGACACATCGGATTCTGCCCTTGTACCGCTCCAACCAGTTCATCCCAACAATCACATCAAAACCAAGTCCGTCGAACTCTATCAAGTCGATCGGAAACTCTTCACCTCTGATTCGCACAACAACATCTCGGTGGTAGCGGGTACACCTGATCCGCTCTTTCGACGGGAGAGTGACTAGGAAGTCTGGCATCTCATCACCGTCTAACCCCAGCCTCTTCGCAAAGAATAGCGAAATAAATGTATGAGAGGCTCCGGAGTCGAACAAGATCGAAGCGTCCACGCCATTGACTAGAAAGGTACCGGTGAGGATTGTGCGCTCTTGCCGGCTTCTGCCTCATTGCAGACACTCAGTATACCTCCATTCCGAGAGCACAGCCTAATTCATTGGCAAACTAATAAGTATTGGGTAACAACACGGTTGATATACTTCAACAACTTCACTTTATTTATTAATACACCTTTCTTACATTATACGTTGGTTTACACTGTAACATAACTAACACATACATAACATCCTCAACATACACTGGCTTAACACATTACACAATTATACAAGCTTTAGAACTGTCTGAAGGTCAAATTCAAACATCCGGGTTTCATGTGTGTGGCATTGATCACTGCCGACGGTGCGGTATTCAGTTTGATCCCCCTGATGCCATGATATAGCATCCTCAATGCCCACCCATGATTAGCACATCTCCTGACTTCAACACTAACTTCTTGCGAGGTCAGCACGCTTCTGCTCGCCATAAATAAACACTGCGGTATCACCAATGGACCAAGACACCACAGGTACTCCCTTACTTAGAGACTCGGGTGACTCGTCCTTTTCTTGGTGTAAACCTAATCATCACTTTTCTGGTAGAAATTCACAATACACAAATCTGCTTTAACACTTGGAATTGATTCCGTTTCAACTTGCTGAGCAATCCCCACGGCGTGGTTAACGACCGCAAGGAACTCCTCAGGTATCTTTGGTACAATTGCTCCATCTTCAGCTCGCACTTCTTGATATGTCTTGGTGTAAGGATTCCAGTCCTTACCCATGCACATCATCTTCAATTCCATTCTTGATCCGCTCGGGTATTCGGGTGTGTAGAAACCTCCAGGTGTTGCTCCAAGTTCATTGCATCGTCTGATGATATGGACTTGTGCTTCCGGTGTCAGGTATCCATTTAAGAGTATCATACCTGGCTGGATAACCTGACTTTGCTCCATTGGAAAGTCGATGATGTTGATGGTGGTTTCTTCTGGGTTTGGTGTGGGTGGGATTGGATAACATATATTGAAGGTTCCTTTAAGTTCAGAGTTATCTAATTAGGTGACTTTCACACTATACTTTAACTCTTTACTCACATGATAATACACTTGGACTCACTAATACACACATGCATGAAATGCGGTATGCAATCACTTATTCATTCAACAGTTTAGGCGGTGGTAGGTACCTGGTCTAGAAGAGGGCCCTAGCGCCTCAGACTGGTCCACCACATGCAGAGTGGCCTTGCTAGGTCCCGACCCCTTCCCCTTCTGGGAATCAGTGCCCCTCTGATCTGTGGGTGGCTTGTTAGCCGTCTTCGGGCCATCAATAGTCGCTGTGGCCTTACCCTTCACTAGTACAAAAAACGCCTATTTCGGCGCCCCTATTTCAGCGGTTGTAGATAAAACCGCCGAAATAAGGCTCCGAGGACACCTATTTCGGCGGTTCCTAGCTAGGAACCGCCGAAATAGGTGTCTTTTTCCAGACTACAAAAATCTCGGAGCCCTATTTCGGCGGTTTTATCCACAACGCCGCCGAAATAGGTTCATTTCCGGGATTTTTTTTCCGAAATTTTCAAAAGGCCGCTTAAATTTTAGTCTATTTCGGCGGTTGTTAGTAACAACCGCCGAAATGGACTTTCTTTTATTATATATTTGCTCACCGTCTGGCGAACTTGCTCTGCGCCTCTAATTTTGTATCCCTAACTGGCGAACTTGCTCTGCGCCTCTAATCTCTTCATCTTCTTCTCTAATTTGTATCCCTAACTGGAGAACATGGTCTGCGCCTCTCTTCTTCACTGGCGAACTTGCTCTCATGGCGAACATGGTCTGCGCCTCTCTTCTTCACTTGCTCTCACTTCATCCCGTTCTCTCACGGTAAATTCGCAACCCTAACTGGCAAATAAACATGCTCTGCACACCTTTCTTCATCCTCTAATCTCACGGTAATTTTGCAGGCGAACTTACATGCTCTGCGCCTGTTGTTCTTCTTCCTTGTGGTAATATACTCGAACTTATCTTATTCTCTCCGGGAACCGGTAATATACTCGAACTTACATGCTCTGCGCCTGTACGTGTTCATTTTCTTCTCTCGTGGCGAACTTACATGCTCTGCGCCTTCATTCTCGTGGTTTGCGCCTCTTGAAAATCGCCGGAACCTGCTGCTGTGAGGTTGAAGACGACGCGAAAATCATTTTTTTTTTAAAAAAGGACCTATTTCGGCGGTTGTTAGCTAGGAACCGCCGAAATAGGTCCTTTTTTTTAATTTTTAAAATGCGCCTATCTCGACGGTTTTTAGCTAACAACCGCCGAAATAGATGACCTATTTCGGCGGTTGTACAACCGTCGAGATAGGATTGTACACCTATCTCGGCGCACTCCATTCGGCGGTTCACAACCGCCGAAATAGGCTATTTTGGAACCGCCGAAATAGACTGTTTTTGTACTAGTGCTTCCACTGCCCCTTGGGCTTGTTGACTCTGCTGTTGGGGTTCCGGTAACACTCGTAGTCACGGTGACCCCACTTCTCGCAGTAACGACACTGCACGTCGTTTCCTTTGCAGTCTTTGCCGGGGTGGTCTCCGTTACACCACTTACAGTAATAGTGGCGCTCCGGTCCAGAACCCGTGCTAGCTCTTATCACAATACACAATCAATACTTATTTCACAACTTAACAACATACACTTCAACTTGTCACACATGATTAAATAATTACCCTTAGGTGGGTAAGAGCGTAGGGGTTTCGCCGCATAAGCATATGTGAGCTTCAATGGCTCCTCAGTTGTGGTGGTTTGGGCTTGGCCCTTGTTACCCTAGTGCTGACTCTTCTGGGGCTGGGGATAAGGCTTTTTCTTCTTCTTCCTTTCCCCCGTACCCCTGTGGACTCTGGCCCTCGCTCGTGGCCTTGCGCTTGTGCGCATTCTCCTCGTCCCTCAGACGGACGGTAATCTCAACCTTAGCAGCGGCATGATGGCACTCCTGAATTTAGGATGTCAGTCATGCCCCGCAAAACATACTCACAACTCACATTAATACTCACTTATGGATTACATTTATTCATATCACACTTCATTCAAATTACCTGCAAGGTAGTATACTCAGCTGGCCCCATCCCATAGCGAAGTCGGTGGCTGAGACCGTTGTAGAAACGGTTTACCAGCACCCGGTTCGAGTATCCCAGGTCTGGTAACAGGTGGATAAGACCGGTGAATGCAGTGTAGTACTCATCAACCGACATCTTGTCCCCCTGCCTCAGACTATCCAGCTCCAGGCGCTTAGCCTCTTGAACATGCACAGGGTAGTATTTGGCTCGCAGTAGTGCCGTGTACTCTCTCCAACGAAACTGAGGATCCGCCATCCAGTCCTCCCTCACAATCTTCCACCAACTCTGTGTCGAACCCTTCAGGTAGTAAAGCGGCAAGACGGACCTTGGCCCCAGCAGGCACATCCAAGGTCTCGTAGGCGGTTTCAAACTCGGAGATGTATGCCTCTAGCTTACGTGGGTCGGTCTCCCCATGAAACACGGGGGTCTCAAGTCTGCCAATGCCTTGACCCAGTTGGTCTCTCGTGGCGGTGGCGGTGGTGGTGGTTGAACTTCGGGCTGTTGCCCCTGCTGAATTGCAGCTACAAGTTGTGGGACCATTTGGGCTACGGCGGCCGCTACAGCTTCGGCCATAACCGTAGCCGTAGTATTCTCGCCCTGTCATCCGTATCTCCAGTACCGCTTCCGCGGCCTCTACCTCTCGGTCTACCTGACATCTGAATTCACACGGACATTATTAGCATAAGCTTACACACTTATCGGTTCCAACGGTTGTAACGTTTCCCGACAACAAGGTATCTCCACACTTGGTTAGTGGTTAACCTTTCCATAACTACTCACTTAGGTAACTGTAGTTAGGTTTCCTAACTCGGTATTTTCCTAAGCTCGGTATTCTAGTCATCAGAGCGATACTTCGCTCTGATACCACTTTTTGTAACACCCCACATCGAACTCCACAACTAAATGAAATCGCAGCGGAATTAAATAACTAAACAATAACTAAACGCTTCGGTGCTACAACTCCGTCAACCACCCACGTGGTTAACAAGGCAGAATAAATACAAGTGTACCGGTCTGATGATCAGACTCCCGAGCATAGAACTAAAACCATAATTTCATCACATACAATACCGAGTATTTAATTACATTCCTTCACTGTAAACTCTCAATATACCGCCACAGTAGTTTCAACGTAAGCAAAATATAATGCCACGGGAGCACAGGTGCATCCTGGGCTCAACATCCAAAATAACCCAAAAGTTCAACTGCAGCCTAGAACCTACATCCTCTCTGCTTCCTCGATCCTCTTCCTGCAGTAAAAAAATATGGAGCCCCCGAGGGGGTCAGTAACCCTTGGCTGGTATGGTTAACGCGCAGCCCATCGGCTACCGGGATATGCGCAACTACTTGTCATGATAACATGGAATTCATTTTAACATAACATAACATAACATAACAATGTGGCATAGCGTTATCATTGCATAGCACAACATCACATACACAGTGGATACTCTTTCCACAATCACAAACCAAGAAGGTTAAACAACATAAGAAGCCTAGATAATGATTCACTCTCATGTTAAGCTCGTTACACACACTCATTACCGTTCTGTTATTCGAACGAGTAACTTAAGTCACAGATGGTTCGGATATAGTGACCCAAACACACCACACAAACACAAGTTCCCACTAAACCGATCATAAGTCAGAATAGGTAAGCTTTGGAGGAAGCTAGCGGGAGATCGAACGCCAAAATAAGGAGAACAATCTAACAAATAAGAGTCAAATCTGATTCAGATATCTACTCTTAACTTACATGCATGACCGGACAACCGGATTCCTCACTTCCCAGTTAGCACTTGTTAGAAGTTCACGGTGGAACTTAACAAACAACACACAAACAAGTGGTAAGTCATGTTAGACACACACAAGGGAAATGAGTCTCTCATAACATTACAGTAATATGAACAACTGTAAACTCATTACATGTTTAAGTCTTATAACGTCATAAACACACAGAAAAAAAAACAAACAACACACCAGCCGGTGTAAACCGGTAGGCAACAGACTGCAAGAAAACCATACCTTGGTCCTTGCTTCGATCGATTTCCACCGTAGGTCACTCCTATACATGTTTAAGAATGTCGGTAATTAACTTATTAATCTCCGGTTTACTAAGCATTTTACATGATTATATGACAAGCTTTAGTGCCTAAACTTTCCCTGATTACCTTCATTATACCCCTAGGGTTAACTACTTAAGCCACTCTTTGTTTTTTTTACAAGTTTTGGTCCGACCGACCTTACCAACCAACCTTATTCAAGGTCGGTCCATTCCACTGACTTCCGGGTTTGCAAATTTACACTACGGACCGACCATACAAACTCGGTCCCATGGTCAGTCCATTCCAGAACATATTTCCGTTAAAATTTCTACTCCGACCGACCTTGTAAGTTCGGTCCTATGTTCGGTCCACTCCCGAGAGTTTCTTCCCTTTGAAAATTCAGGCCCGACCGAACTTGTAAGTCCGGTCCCAAGTTCGGTCTATTCCAGAGACTCAATCCGTACCAAAATCCATGCCCGACCGACCTTGCAAGTCCGGTCCCCAAGGTCGGTCCATTCCAGAAACCAATTCTCGCAGGGTAAACTGGGCTCGACCGACCTTGGCAAGTTCGGTCGCAAGGTCGGTCTGCTCCTGACCCTTATTTTCCTTTGCCCATTTAACTCCAAACTTCTCCTAAGGCCTCCTAATGTTTTCTAACATCATTTGGTACACTTATATCCTCATACAACATCCATGAAACTCATTATCTATCACCTTAAACACTTACTCATTTTATACCGAAATTCCTAACACTTATGATATTTTCTCCTTGGTTTTCTAAGTGGTGTTTCATACCTATGATAACCACTATGTCAACAATGTTTCCTCACAACTACTACATCATCTCTCAAGCATCTATTCTCACAACTAACTCCTTATGTCATTCTTGAAATCCTTTTTCAAGTTTACACTTTCTCCTTGTTCACCAAAGTTTGCATAAATCTTAACACAAGTCTAAATGACTTGGTGTATCCCAAAACATTCATTTGCATTATAAAATCCTCTAGACCATTGCCTAGGCCCTTTTTACATCTTTAAACACCTTAATGCATGCTTCTTCCACTAGTTGAACACTTAACCATTCAAACATTTCCTAACTTACCAAACTCATTTTAAACCCTTAGAACTTCTTGTTTATTACCTAAATTTTGACATGAACTCTCCTAGAACATTAGTAACCCAAAACACTTTGTTTTCACCATTAAACAACCAAGAACACTAAAAATCCATCAAACACATTCTTATACACAAAACTTCACTCATATAGCACTACATCACAATATAGTGCATATCTAAATTGCATGACACTTAGGCCCTTAAATAACGTGGCTCTTAGGCCCTTAAGATGCATAAATCATAAACACTGAATTTCCACAATATATTTGCCTTTGACCTACAAATACACTCAACAATACATATGCCTTTTACTAAGCCCTTGAGAGCATTCTTCTAAGTCATTCACCAGTGGATCCTTAGATTATTTTTAGCAAGCAATATGATGTCATTTCTCCTAAGACTTTAAACCACATTAGGTTAGCATATTACCTCTTTTTCCTCACAAACTTCTTTCTTGTTTCCTTGACTAAATTGGCAAGGCTTTTAGTGCTTGTCAACTTCTAAACATTATACAAATGATATAATGAGTATACAGCTTTAAGCTTCATCTCATTGTAAAACCCTAGTTACATATATTGTTTTAAAGCATTAAGGTAGTTGTTTTAACCTTGGTATTTGAAGAGAGTTTGAATATCTATCAAGAGAGGACTCCACCTAGTCCTTGAAAGGTGGAATGAAGCTAGAACAAAAACATAAAATGAGCACCATCAGTGGTGATTTTCGGTCAAGATAAAAACATGGAAGAAACATCATTTTTCTTTGAGATTCCTTACCTAGAAGCAAAGGCGATCAATAATATGTAGAAATATAAGCTCAAGCTCCTTCAATAGTGGAACTCCATGGCACCGAAATGGTGGTCTTGAAGTTTTGAGAAGATAGGAATGAAGAGCTTGATGAGAGGAAGAGAATGGTGGTGTTTGTTTTTATTTGGTTAAGTGAGCTAGGAGATAATGACAATGGAAGATGGAGTTTGGTGTGTACTATTGCAAACCGTAAATGGAATGGAGAATGGAGAATGAAGAAGAGGTAGAAGAGAGCTTGGGAGGCATGTGGAATGAAGAGAAATGAGAGAATGAAGATTGGTTTTGCTTTTAGAAGATATTTATACATTAAAGCAAATAGTAACTTAAGAGTCATCTTATTTACTTAGCAAGTTAACAAGAGTGGCAAGTCACCACACTTAAAAAAACGGCCCCTATTATTATAACAAGGGTATTTTAGTCTTTGATGACTCATTTAATTACTTATAACAACATATGTTACAACTAGCTTATTAAAGTCACTATTCATAAAACAAGGCACATAGAAGTGAAATTTTTGATTTCCCATTGATATAGACTTCCAAATGTGATACTATATAGTATACATGTTAATTAAAGAGTAATGATGGACATTTAGCCACTCAAAACTCATTTACAAGACAATTTTTCAAAAATGTGCTTAAGACTCCTTAAAGCACATTTTGTGTTTTAACTTGTTTTCAAGCTTGGTTTTCTTCGCTAATTGGTTTAATATGTTCATTAGTATATACACAAGGTCTTGGTAAGTTCATTAGGTCTTAACCAAGCTTATCCCAAGCTTAGAGCACATTTTGGCCTTTATTGACCTTAAAGCACATTTTATGTTTTCTATGGTTTAATTTGCTTACTAATGTTTCTAAGACTCTTTTTAGTCTTAATATACCATATTTAAATGTTTAAACAACATACTAAGGTTTGGGGTATTTCATGAATGGAGTGTAATATGATGTTGAAGTGTGTCAAGTGCAGCCCTTCTCGGCCTATTTATAGGCATCATATATTGCTTGTGCCGGGTAGCTTGATGAGAAATATGTGACTACTTCTACCACATAGGCAGTGTACCTATCGTTTTGCGGGTATAGTGATTAAATGGGGTTTGTCGATCTCAGGGACTTGGTATATTACGTGGACAAATATTTGATTAACTGGGAAATTAAGTTAAACTAAAGAAAACAGGGAAAATATCACTTTTTCGGTTTTGATTGATTAATAAAAAGAAAACTAAACTACAAGGACAATTAAGACAACTTAAATAAACACAGAGGGATTTAAAGAGTGGTGAATGTGATAAATAGAAAAGCGCACCCCGGGTTGTTTGCCTACCTATTTCTTTTATATCTGTTAGTAAATTTTCCTTTAATTTACTGCAATAACTTAGAAACTTTAATTTAATTCATTAACGACTAAGTATAATGAATCCTAACCAAGTTAGACCTAGCAGCAGGCTAATGCTCTAGACCGGACACAATTAATCGCATAAAGAGCAATTCTATTGGAGTCTAATTAAACCTATAGGCCGGTTCAGGCTTCTAGCTGTAATTAGGTTCAACTTCCTTCGTCTAGTTATTTATCTCAGCTCTCGCATTTTAATAAAATAACTACAAGGGTGTTTTAACTACGGTGTGGAGGGTGATTTTTCGGTATGAGGGGGGTCTATTTAAATATGGTCTGACTAAAAGCCGAGATCCTAGAAACTGCCATTTTGTGGAGGGTGAAAAACCGTTATTCTTGGCATCCCTCAAAATACCTACTAAATCGTCCGTCTTTCCCAGAAAGCATAAGGGGAATGCTAGTGAGCACTACACCCGCTCTCAATGGGCTCCACGCGGACTTATGCCCTAAGGGCGGAAATTGACTAGAGTCGCCACCTTTTGACGTAAGGAACTAGGAGGGGAAAAGAAGGGTTCTAAGAACAGTTAATTGACTCTGTGATTGTTGCCTATGGATAGGACTTATCTGCCATTTCAGAGATTCTATTGTGGGTTCGCACTGGGGGTGACACCCCTTAGAAGTGGCAACGACCACGACTTCGGATTGGTGCCCGAGGAAAACCTCGGTCTCCAATTGTCGGGATTACCTTCTTTCAAAACCTTATTAAAGAGATTCAATTAAAGCCAATGGATAGGATTAGGACAGGAGGAGAGAAAACGAGTGGGTGAGGCGAGTTTTCTGCCAAGCTAGCGCCAAGAAGGAAAATTGACGAATTTGAATGAGTATAGAATGATGGTTTGGGAAAACCGGGGGTTGAGTGAATGAAAAAGACTTAGAGTCTGATAGTTTGAAGTTTGTGGGAGCCGAAGAAGTTTGAGCATTTTGAAAGATGTGAGAGCCACCTTAGAAGGGGAAGGGGTTTTTTGTTTGGAATAGGGTCGCACCCTAGATGGGCTGCCTACGTACTCAACTCCCTGTCGAGATCAGACCTTACGTAGTTCAGGGTTTTGGAGATTTTGGGGGGTTTTGAGGGTTTTTGAGGTGTTCGAGATGTTAGTCTGTGAGACGCTCGGGTCTATGAGACGTTTGAGGTGTTTATATAATGAGAGGTATGGGATATCAAGGTCTGTGTGACGCTCGGGTTGTGAGACGTTTGAATCTTAAAATGGTGGAGAGATTGAAGTGTTCGAGTCTGTGAGACGCTCGGGCCTATGAGACTTTGGAAGCTTGAGAGAAGTTAGAATTTGCAAGAGGATTTGAGTTTAAGATGATGATGAGTTGGGTATGAAGTGATTTGGAGTTTGAAGATGATTTGAGAATATGTGAGGCAATTGGAGTTTGAATAGGGATCCTGGGTTTTTCGGGTTTGAGGTTCTGAAAGGGTTAAGGTTTTGGGATGCTTCAAATTTAGAGTGAGATGATGATGGACTGAACTGTTTGGAGGGACGATTGTCAAGATTGTCTCTCTTAAAGTTTTAAAGCCGAACAATCATTTTTTATTGTAAAGGGCGGATAATCCCGAGGGATTACCCTATGTACCCCCTCGAACACGACACTTAACTAATAATAGTGCCGAGGCTCGAAAGATGGGGCAATTAATTTATGTCGAAAAATAGGATTCAGAGAGAAACACCATGAATGAGTGTTCTCGGTCGAACCCTAATAACGTTCTCTAACTCCCGGGTTTTAAAACATTAAAAACCAAAAACATTGAAATCGAGCGGAAGGGAGTTAGACGATTCTAAAATCCCGGCTGCAACTAGGAAGGTCGTTACTTCCCTAGCACCCCGCCTTGTAAAAATCTAGGCTGCAATTAGGGGAGGTTTGTCACCCTAATGCCCCGCCTAAAGAGATCCAGACTGCGACAAGGGAGGTTGTGACCCCAGTGCCCCGCCTCGGATTTTTATATTTTAGAAGGGAGACAAGTGATGTCTAACAAGGAAGGAAAACGTTCTTTGAAGGTGTTAGACATTACATGTTCCCCGAAAACAATTATTTTTGGAGCTTGAAAACTGAGTTGGAAAGTGTTTGAAGGGTGTTCGGAATTTTCGATGAAGAAACACTGATTTTGAGAAAGGTTTTTAGGAGAAAACTTTCTGTATATGTGAGAAGAACTTTCTGTATTTGAGAAGAGTTTTCTGTAATGTGAGAAGAGTTTTTCCTTTAAAAATCCACAAAACGGTTTTTTGAGAACTTGATGAAGTTTGAATAAAATGATTGCCGGAAAATTGAGGAAGAAGAATTTTGAGATTTTTGAACTAAGCTGAATAATGAAGAATGTTTTTGGGTTTTTCGGAGTTTGAATGGAATTTACAAGTGAGTTTGAATTGGATGTGTTGAAATTGGTTTTGAATTGAGTGGAATTGGGTTGAATCGAAGTAATTGGGTTGAATTGAATTTGGTTGGGATTGGATTTGGGTCGACATTGGAAACGGGCCGAGTCAAAGCTAGGACAAAGTCAAAGTTGATTGGCCAAAATTAGAGTTCAGATTGGTCAAAGTTGGACCAAGTCAAAGTTGGGTCAAGGTTCAAGTGGGGTCAATCAAAGTTGGACCGAGTCAAAGTCAAAGGTCGGTTTGGTCAAAGTTGGGCCGAATGGGCTTGATGGGTCGAATGGCTTAGTGGGCCGAATGGGCTTGATGGCCTTGTTTGGGCATTGGCCTCGAAATGGGCTTGGGCCTTGAAATGGGCTTGGGCTCGAAATGGGCTTGGGCCTTGAAATGGGATTTATGAACTGGGGCTGAAGTGGGTTTTGAATGGGCCTCAGGGTGGCCTTTTGATTGGGCTGAAGTGGGATTTGAATGGGCCTTGGAATTAAATTGGGCCCGTTCTGGGCTTTGTTGGAAATTGGGTTGAAATTTGGACCTTATTTAGAGTTGGGCCGAAAGAAAAGGCCTTGCTGGAAGTTGGGCCAAAATTGGGCCTTGTTTGGATTTGGCTGAAGTGGCCCCTTTTTTATGTGGGCTTTATTTGTGATTGGCTGAAAAAAAGTTGTTGGGCTAAAAAAATGTTGTTGGGCTGAAAAAAATGTTTGTTGGGCTGATTTGTGAGATATTAACAAGTGAGAGGAATGATTTATTGGTTTGTTTATTAACTCCTGATTAGAGATGTGTTGAAGGCAAAGGAGGATTTCACCCACATAAAACGAATGAGAGACCCGCTAGGCATGGGGTGATATCGCATCCAAAGCCCTCCTAAAATAGCCTTAAGGGCTTGTTTTTTGAAGTTTTTGTTCTTATATACATATAAGGGTGGTTTGAGTGTGTTCTGAAGTTATTGGAGATTATTGCCCCACAAAACGAATGAGAGACCCGTTAGGTGTGGAACGATAATACATCCGAAACTTTTCTGTTAGTGAAAGGGTCTTAGAGGGTGAATAACTAGGGCTTAAATAAATGCTGAACAAGAGAGCTAAAGTAACAAGATGTAAAGTAAACAATTAGGATGAATAAATAGCCAACATGGATAAAGACTACAAATCAATCAAATGTAGAATTCGAAAAAATAAAACGATCTCCAAATCAAATAATCAAATCAGCGTGCAAGGAGCAATTAGCTATCAAAGATAATTAAATTAAATAGTAAAAAAAAATAATAATAATAATAAATAAATAAAAATAAAAAAAAATTGAAATCCGAACCCATGAGGTAACGAGCCCAAATGCAAGACCTAATCAAGCATACCGATAGCCCATCAATTTCGTTTATCAAAGATAGATGAATCCACCAGTTTAAGTCCATAATCAGCCAGGACCGACCGACAAAGAAACAAGTGTGACACGCCTAAGCCCAATGAAACCAAAGAGGCCGAGAATCCATCAAACATTTAATCCAAAGTCATTATAGGTCCCGCATCCCAAAAGGCCGGAAAAAGGGAAAGACCCAAATTAGTATGTTAACAAATCATGGAGGCCCAACAGAAACCAAGCATCGGTACCAACTCAACCTCTACCAAAGTCATATTGGCTAAGCCAGAACCATTCATCACCAGAACCATTCACCACCAGAACCATTCACTACCAGAACCGACGAATTCCTCAACACGAGATTAATCACTACTGGCATCTGGGTTGGAGTCCAATAGATGTCGTAATAGCAAGTCGACCAGAAAATGAACAGATCAACTAGAAAATGAATGAATCAAACAGAAGATGTACGAATTAGCCAGAATACAAATGAATCAACACAAACGAAATTAATCAACCAGAAAATGAAGCAATCAACCGGAAAACAAACGAATCAACCAGAAAACATATGAATCAACCAGAAAATAGACACTAAGCTCAAATCCAAACGCTTGGTCAGTTTGCCGATCCCGAAATCACACCAATCTGCCTTTTCCTCTGGTTCGTGCTTGTGAGCCTGATCCACGACCACAAGCTTGACTCAAACCCATTCGAAGATCCCAACAGGGTACCTCAGCCAACATATGGAATGAACGTGACATTAGTGACAGGAACCAGGAAAAATACCAAAACAACGAATGACTGCAAGTCTGCTTTGGTCGAGATGAAACAACCGAAATATCAGTCCAACACTTCGAGAATATTAGCAATGGCCTGTGCAGAAGATCAAGATGCAAAACGAACTCGCAGCGATTATTGGACCCGAACTAAACCCACATCAGTTGTGGAGCCGACGGGCATATCAGAGATGAAATCGACAGTCAATCCAGTCAATAACAAACGAGCTAGAGAACGGTGAATCGACTCACATTTAATCATCTATTACCTTTAATACCCAAAGCAGAATAAAGCACAGGAAGGAGAGGAATACATTTCGAGGTGGAACTTCACGGCTCCGCGCCTTCGAGCTTGCTTCTTGCGCCAGGTAAGCTCCGAAATTACCGTCGGTGGATGAGAAGGTTGAGGCGCAGAACTCGTATTTCCTTGCTCGCCAGTTACATGCGAAGAGGATGAACAAGGTATAGAGCGGGAGTGTTCCTTGTTTGCTAGCTTGGGTAAAAATTACCGTCGGTGAATGAAACGGAACAGGCGCGGAGCATTCCTTGGTCGCCAGTGGGTTGCAAAATTACCGGTAGCAAAGAGTATGAAGGAGGCCGTGGTTAACCGAGAGAAATGAAGGTAATGGGGTTTTTCGGTTGATTGGGATCAAAACCCAGGGTAGCGATGGAAGGGATGGAGGTTTTAGAGAGGATCGAGGAAGATCGGGAAGGGGCTGAGAAAAGGAATTGACCGAGAAAGAAGATCGGTTCCACCCCGATGAGGAGGCGGCTACTGTTCCCTTTATAATGGTATATTAGGGTTTTTCTTATTTGGACTAAACAACAGATAAAGGGGCCTTACTAGAAAGCTTTGGGCCTTACTAAGACATGATGAATAAGAGTCCGGTCCAATACTAGCAGCCAAAGTCAATTCAGGTCTTATAAAAAAAAAAGCTCCTTTACTCTTCCCAGGGTTCAAAACCTGGGCGATTGCCCACCCAAGGAGTACACCACCCAGTCACACTAAGAAGAACTCAGTATACCAATTTCGAAAGTAAAACTAGAGTTTACTGCAATTGTTTGGAATTCATTTTCGGAAAAAAAAAAATCGTTTTTTAAGAAATGCTTAAAAGATTATAAAACAATGGTTTGTTTTGGCATGCACGTCAATACGTTTGACAAAGAAAGGCGACGACCCCTCTTATTGCATTAATGATTTCAGAACTGCTTTATGGGGTGAGGGGTGAGAATTTTTGGTGTCTACAGAATGGGCTACCCTTGATTAAACTTGCAAGCCCTTGCAGGAATGGGATCAAGTTGACGAGGATGCCCAAAGAATTCTCACTTGCGGTTTATGATTGCTCTTATGGGTGCGGGTGCAACGGGGATTATGCGGGACCCCAGATTGCGGTGATTGAGGTTACTATGAGGACTAATGAAGGGGCCTCAACTAGAACTCGGGTCGAGGACTTATGACGAGCCTCAACTAGACCTCTTGATATATAGTCATAGGACTTATGACGAGCCTATGATACTATCAATTAGATTGATTGGGGTGCACGAGGACTTATGACGAGCCTCAACTAGACCTCTTGACATCTAGCTATAGGACTTATGACGAGCCTATAATGCAATTGAAAGTACGAGGACTTATGACGAGCCTCAACTAGACCTCTTGACATCTAGCTATAGGACTTATGACGAGCCTATAATACTTTAATGGGGTACCGTACTAGTAGCGTAATAGCTGCCTAGCGGGTGGATGTGAAACGATCTTGCGCTAGTAGCGTAATAGCTGCCTAGTGGGTTATGAAATGAACGATCTCGCACTAGTAGCGTAATAGCTGCCTAGTGGAGGAAAATGTGGGACCGTACTAGTAGCGTAATAGCTGCCTAGCAGGCGGATGTTAACAATCTCGCACTAGTAGCCTAATAGCTTGCCTAGTGGAGGAAAAGTGGTGGGACCGTACTAGTAGCGTAATAGCTGCCTAGCAGGCGGATATGAAACGATCTCGCACTAGTAGCGTAATAGCTTGCCTAGTGGAGGAAAAGTGGTGGGACCGTACTAGTAGCGTAATAGCTGCCTAGCAGGCGGATATGAAACGATCTCGCACTAGTAGCGTAATAGCTTGCCTAGCGGAGGAAAAGTGGTGGGACCGTACTAGTAGCGTAATAGCTGCCTAGCAGGCGGATGTGAAACAATCTCGCACTAGTAGCGTAATAGCTTGCCTAGTGGAGGAAAAGTGGTGGGACCGTACTAGTAGCGTAATAGCTGCCTAGCAGGCGGATGTGAAACAATCTCGCACTAGTAGCGTAATAGCTTGCCTAGTGGGGGAAAAGTGGTGGGACCGTACTAGTAGCGTAACAGCTGCCTAGCAGGCGGATGTGAAACAATCTCGCACTAGTAGCGTAATAGCTTGCCTAGTGGGGGAAAAGTGGTGGGACCGTACTAGTAGCGTAATAGCTGCCTAGCAGGCGGATGTGAAACAATCTCGCACTAGTAGCGTAATAGCTTGCCTAGTGGGGGAAAAGTGGTGGGACCGTACTAGTAGCGTAATAGCTGCCTAGCAGGCGGATGTGAAACAATCTCGCACTAGTAGCGTAATAGCTTGCCTAGTGGGGGAAAAGTGGTGGGACCGTACTAGTAGCGTAATAGCTGCCTAGCAGGTTGTGAGTATTTGATTGTGAACGAACTTTGTGGGTACATGCAAATGATCTGCGATGTAAGATGTTCAAGAATAAATGTATTAATTGAATCAAACTCCCTGTTTGTGGATGTAGATTTCCATGAGTTGTTTCAAATTTTGAGATGACTTTGGCATGTGGTGATGGCTCCGGATTACGTTGATGGCTCCGGTGCGGTCGGGTGGCTCCAGTGTGGTCGGAGGGCTCCGACATGATTCATGACCCCATTATGAGCAACGGCTCTGGGGTGGTTGGTGGGTTTCGATTTGAATTGAGATTTTGAGTCGAATGGTGGGTTGATGTGATTGGTGGACTGTGTCGTGTTTGACGTATTTTGACGTGGTAGATAAATTCTTGGTCATGTATGGACGGCTTCGGCCCGGTTATGACTTCAGGGTTCTTTCTTGATGGCTCCAGGATAGCTCGGGATGGCTCCGAAAAGGGCTACAAGATGGCTCAATTTGGTGATAGCGAGGAAGAAAGGGGCATTTTTCCTTTGAGGTGGTCGCACCCTGGGCGGGCTGCCTACGTACTCAATTCCGTATTGAGATCAGACCTGACGTAGTTCGAAACTATGTAGGCAAGACCTCGGTGAGGAAATGGTTCCTGTGTAGCCCTGGGGATCTCTGTGCCGGATGATGGCTCCCGCATGGCTCCAGTTTGGTTCTGAATATAGTGTTGATGAGGCCCGATGACGCTGGATGGCTCCGGGAAGATCGTCGTATGGCTCCGGATGGCCTTGGTTTTGATTTCTTTTGATTTTGAGTTGAGCTTCGATAGCGGGAAACTGAAGTCGACCTTCCACGAGACTAGGCATGGTTCTTACCAGCCGGATGTTGAAAATGAAGTGGTTATGATGCATGCAAATGCCAACTGCTAGATACGATGCAAAATGTGTATGCAATTTTTTTGGAGAGAAGGTACGGTCCTATCTCTATTAATATGAGGTTTACGAATATAGGACATCTTCAGTTTGATCTTGAGTGATTGTTGAGCTAGAATGCGTGAATCACTTTCCTCTCACGGAGGGATATGGGTCAATCGTTCATGAGTATGGCTGTGTGTGCAAATGGTGTGATGATGCTCTCGATGCTCGGAGTAGTATTTTCCTTAGAATTTCTTTCGAGGTTCTGGACTTTCCAATCCTTACAAGTTCCTTTCTTACAATGGGGTAGGTTGTTCATGATTTGGTGCTTAGACTGAAGATTCACTCGCACTCATAAGACCTTGTGGGGTGAGGTCACGCTCATACGCTCATGGTCCCTTTGGTATGACAGGACATGTTGATAACAAGTACGAAGCTTATGATTCATGTTTCAGATCCGATACTTTCAGTTAACGCTCGTTGACTTACGAGTCAGAGGTCTTTTATTGGGTTATAACGGGGCTGAGGGGTATGATGTATGTCACATGGGACTGGAGGATTTATTTGGAAGCTGTGGAGATTTGGCGCAATAGAGGATATGTTTCGCCTTTGCCATGGGTGGAATGATTGGACGGGTTTTGATAACCTTGTGTTAGTTTCTGCGAGACCTCATTGGTCTTTTTGATCTGGATTTCTCCTTCTTGTCTCTTCTGGTGTACGGTTTGGATTTTCTTCTCATTTTTGTGTTTTTGAACTGCATTTGGCTCATCAACTTTCTCAAGCATTCTTTACTTTTGGCTTTCAGCTTTGGAGTTGCATTGACTCATTGATCTTCTTGAACATTTTCGGTGTTCTTTTTTGGTGTTTGGCTTTGGAGTTGCATTGACTCATTGATCTTCTTGAACATTTTCGGTGTTCTTTTTTGGTATTTGGCTTTGGAGTTGCATTGACTCATTGGTTTCTTCGAACATTTCATTTGTTGTTTTTTGTGAAAGATGGTGTGGAGGGACCATGGCTCCGGCTCCTTTGAGATCCTCTATTGCAAGGGCAGGTAAGTATATGCACGTGGGTTGGCATGTTGTGGAGTTTCTGAAGAAAGAGTTTTTTATGAAAGGCTCAGCGGGGCTCACTAAGGGGTTATGTAAAGGGCAGTCAAAGCTTTTTGGTTTTATGGGGATTTTTTTATTCCTAAGTGCCTCGTCATCCTCATTAGTCGATAATTGTTTTCTTACTATTCTCGGATCTTTGCATGAATCACAGTTCGTATCCTGTTTATCGACATTGATCTCGCTATGAATTGTGCCTCTCCATGTGTTGAAGGAAAACGCAAGTCGCTCGTGGTTTTACCTCTGTGGACTCGCTCTATCTTTCCTCAACACTCATTGGATTGTCCAAAACACTCATTTGAAATTCAAAGGAAAATACCGCTCTTCACACACTACTCACTTGGTTTGTGGTGCTGATTTTGATTGGACCCTTGTACTCATTGACGGGTCGAGAGTTAAGTGGTTCACGCACTCTATTCAATTAATCTCTCAAGATTTTTGCCAAAAATGTCGCTTCGATACGAATATATGCAAATGCAACTATCTACAATGCAATTTATTTTGGTAACATGGTATTACTAGGTATAAGATGCATGAAATGCTGAAAAACGATGAATGGAAATGGTTGACTTTGGAATTTGACCGAATGATTTTTTTTGTTCTATGGTTTTCTTTTGGATGCGATACATGCGTGGTAAGGCTACACCTAATCTCGCTTGAGTCGGTTTCAGTTGAGGATCCACGATGTTCATCTCGCCAATAATGGTTCTTTAGGCGGTCAATTGCTGAGTGGGTCCTGGAAGAAACGTGATCCCACATGTTTTAGCTACAAATCAAACCTTGACCGCTTAAGGAGTGGTGATCCCCATATTGCGCCAGTCAACGTGATAAAACTATCTTGTTCTTCCTGTGAATCCTGGATAGGTCAAACAAAAAAGGGGGGGGATGGGATGCAACCCTTCAAACACTTTCATTGCAATAAAACATGACTCAACTACTTTCTGTCACTATCGTCACGGATGAACACATGGTCCTGCATGGATCGGTGAAGCCTCAGGAAAGTGCGCCTTCGTGGTCTAGGATGAACGTCTCAACTCTAAAGAAGATACCTCTCCTTTGTCTATCAGCCCTTGGATTGCGTTCTTTAGTGTGGTACAATCACCGGTGGTGTGTCCCCGGATTCTATGATAGTCGCAGTATTCATGCAAATGTGGCCCAAGTTTCTTGATTCTTGACCTTGTATTGAAAAGTGCTAGATGACCTTCCTCGACTAATATTTTCAATGCTTCGCTGAGCGACATTCCGAGGTTCGAAACTTGTCCCTGTGAGCTTTGTCTGAGTGTACGTTCCCTTCTTTCCAAGATTTCGGGTTGCTCTGTCAATTTGATTTCAGTGTCCTCCAAAGCAATCACGGCCGCCATCAATCGTTTGAAGTCACAAATCCCTAGATATCTCAACCGGCTTTGGTACTCTTCTCTCAGGCCAGAAATCACCATTCGTATTTGCTCCTCCTCAGTGGGTCGATTATTCATTTGCCCAGCCTTTACCCTCCATCTTTCTATGAATTCCCTCACAGTTTCGCCATGGTTTTGACGGGTGATTTCTAAATCTCTGTGTGTAACTTCATGATGAAAGTTACCACCGTATTGAGTGAGAAATTCACAGTACAGGTCTTTGCTTGACTTTCCTTTCAAATCCAGACCCATAATCCAAGAGTAAGCAGGCCCCTCTAAGTAGAATCTAAAGCACGCGGCCTTCAGCTCATCGGATAGACCATGTAGATCCATGAGCTTATCATACCTATCAACGTGATGCCTTGGGTTTCCAATCCCTTCATACTTCTTCATTTCAGGCAGACTCATGCCTTTTTGCAGACGAGCATCAAGATACGGGTTAGTTGGCTCCCAACCTGCAGACTTAAAACGTTGGGCTAGCTCTAGTTCCGCCTTCAGTTCTTTCACCAATTCTTTCATTGGACTCGCTCTGAGATCAAGGTTTTGGATTGAAATGGCTTTCAGGGTAGCCGGTGTCAAGAGATTGAGAGGGCAGTTGTTTCCTGGTTGAAGGTGTTGGCTTGAATTTGATGAGTGATGAGGTACTTGCCAAGGAAGGACATATTTTGCATGGGCAAGAGAGGTTTAAGTCGGAGTGCACCATGGGGGAAGATGGGCCTTGGGTCTTACCCTCGTCACAGACCATTTGTGGTTGCCAATTTCCTCTCATGGCGGTTGGGGTTCTCAGAGTTGCACTGTACCTAGGTGAAGAAGGCATGCTTGGTGTGGTTCGGGTTTGGACAGAGAGAGTGTGATGATCCATTGCTTGAAACTCATAGGCATCGTATGCAGAGTAAGTTGGAGAGTCCTTGTAACTGTATCCGACCCCGCATAGACCCTATTTATTCTCTTTGGACAAATTCTTCTATCTTCAGGTTTTTCTCCAAGTCATCAGCAAGGTCATGGATCAATCTTCCGTGAACAAATCGACCTTCAACTGTTTGATCATGTCGAGGGGCTTCCTCCATCTTTTCTGCCGTTGCTATAGGTAGACTGGTCTTCTTTCTTTCTAGTTGCCAACTGTCACGAACACACTGCATGCACAAGGATTAGAATGAAGAAAGGTAAATCAGTATGTTTTGTTAAACAAAAATTTGTTGTGTGATGAATGTAAATGATTGTTAGTGCGAAATGATTTTTATTTATCTTGAAAATGTTGTGAGATGGGTGTCACTTTATTTCATTAATTTTTTAAAGGGGATGTATCCGTAGACACCGCAAATTTCACCCCATAAAGCAAAGTTTTGAGAGTGATATATAAAACGTGAAGGGTCTTCACGTTTGTTCCTTTCTTTAAACAAGACGTGCATGCCAAAAGAAACCGAGTTTTTGGAAAACAATTTTTAAAAAAACGTGTTTTCAAAGTGGCGTATTTTCTCAATATGAATTTTGACGCTCGATTATTCGCAAAGAAAATAGGGGGGTGGGGAACCCTATACACATTGATCTAAACAAACTCAAAGGGAGTGTATAAACCTATACATGTAATCTATTTAGAAATGGATGAGAGAGAAAAGAAACATAGGGGAAAATCCTATACATCATCAATCCTAAAAAGTCATTAAAAGGGGAAATTTGTGTTAAACTCCTTCTGAACTCTTCTAGTCCATCTTTGGGCTGCTCGTTTGTCTTCGGACTCTTGACCGGTTGCTCGTTCACCTTCGGGCTCTTGACCGGCTGCACGCTTGTCTTCGGGTGCTTGACCGACTGCTAGCTCATTTTCAGGCTTTTCGCAGTGAAGCAAAACTGTGATGAAACAAGACGAGTTGGTGTTCTTCTGACTTTCGACAAGACGAGTTGGTGTTGGTCTTCATTTCGCTTGGCTAGCTCCACGGGTTGGTGCGCCTCTGATTTTCAGCTTGATCCGCTCCGACGGGGGAATAAGGGATATATTCTTGAGAAAGGAAAAGGTGAATGATCCAGCACAAAATCTTATGTGAAAATCCACCACTTTTGTGAAAACACAAAATGACTAGTACGCTCCACAGTAATGACCGCTGCTCTTAAAGGTGAGGAGAACTTCAAAAATAGCGGATCACAACATGGGGACTAAATCATTTATTTTGAAATACGTTTGTGAAAATCAACTTTGAAAACTATTTTCGAAAACTAATTTGAAACAATGTTGGTGAAAAATGTTGTTTGAAATTCGTTTGTAAAAAGTAGGTTTCTCGAAATCTATTTTTGAAAATTATTTTGGAAATAACATTTTAAAGATGAAGTGGCAAGATTAAAACCGCAAATGTTTATGAGAAAAATTTAGGTGGGATTTGAAATTAAACGAGCTCATAAAACAGCTTTAAGAGATGTGCAAAAGAGAATTCCGAACGTTTTGAAACAGATTGATTGAAAAAGCGGTTTGCACACATGCATAGCAAGAAGTAAATCGTGGCTGTATTTGATGTGGAGTTGTAAGTGTTAGTGTTGGGATAATCACTTTCTAGGTCAATTATGATTTCGTCTCACCGGGGGAACCATCGTCCCTTCACTGTCATCTCTCGGGGTTTTTCTCTGCTATGCCCCTTGCGGGGCACGTCATCAAGAAAGTCCGGAGTGCTTAAGTTCGAAAGGTCCGGATACCCGAAGTGATAAGGAAACATACGCCACGGCCAGTGATGATCCGACAACACCCCACTTTTCGGGAAACTCGGGGAAGTATTGCATGGGAACGGGTCTCTCATCATCTGCACGGTCAGGTGTGTCTAAAGTCCAAATTATTCACTGACTACGTTGTGCCATGTATGGGTATCCGATAAATACGGGATCCTCTATGGACGTGTAGCGTGACATTGGGCTTTAGAGACACCCGTGGTGCAGAGGAACAATGGAGAACTGAGCCCATGCAATCTTCAAGGTAAGGCAAAAGGTGGTCAGACAGGCGGCATACAAGGGGGTGACAACCCATAAACCCGTCTTAGACACTGGATAAGGCAGCTGGACACTGAAGGCTCATGGCTCACTATATGCTGGTTTTGACTCGGGTAATGGAGGATATTTTTTTTGGATCATGAGCTTCAAAGCGTTAGTCGGAGACCATACCGCCTCGTGGGTTTGTTCACTGAGAGAGTGACCCAGCTCATGGGGAATCAACCGTGGACCGGTTGGGGATCCCATGACATCGTGGATAAAATGGGTGACACAGAGGAATGCATGTCTTAAGCTACCCACCCAATGCACCCCACAATCATACAATGTAAATAAAGCCAAGAAGTTAGCACCACCCTAATTACTAAGGGTTTTGTCTTGAGATTAGTGATTCCAAATTGGTTATTTATTAACCTAAAGGGAAGTTAGCTTCATTCACCTAAGTGTCTCTTTCTAATCGTGAGCTAATTATTAACCCAATTGTTGTCATGTTTGTTGAGGATCTATAAATCCTATCTGTCCTCATCAGATACACACTCTAAGTGTGGAGTAGAATAATCCTAGAGGCTTTGAATGAATCTCTGAAGGTTTTGAAAGAAGTGGGGAAATCCTGACAATTTGAATGGAGTTCAGTCTTCCTTGAGTTTGAGAAAAACTTACTCAAGTTTTCCCCAGCAGAGTCGCCATTCTGTGGAGGGTGATTTTTCGGTATGAGGGGGGTCTATCTAAATATGGTCTGACTAAAAGCTAGATCCTAGAAATTGCCATTCTGTGGAGGGTGAAAACCCGTTATTCTGGCATCCCTCAAATACCTACTAAATCGTCCGTCTTTCCCAGAAAGCATAAGGGGAGTGCAAGTGTGCACTACACCCGCTCTCATGGGCTCCACGCGGACTTATGCCTCTATAAGGGCGGATTTGACTAGAGTCGCCACCTAGTTTGACCTAAGAACTAGGAAGGAAAGGGAAGAGGGTTCTAAGAACCGTTAATTGACTCTGTGATTTGTTGCCTATGGATAGGACTTATCTGATCATACAGAGATTCTGTGTGGGTTCGTACTGGGTTACACCCCTTAGAAGTGGCAACGACCACGACTTCGGATTGGTGCCCGAGGAAACCTCGGTCTCCAATTGTCGGGATTGCCTTCTTTCAAAACCTTTTTAGAGAGATTCATTTAAAATCCAAGGATATGATTAGGACAGGAGGGAAGAAAACGAGTGGATAAGGCGAGCTTTTCTGCCAAGCTTGCGCCAAATGAAAGGGTTGATGAATTTGGATGAGTATAGAATGAAGATTTGAGAAAAGTCTAAGGTTGAGTGAATGAACAAGACTTAGAGTCTGATAGTTTGAAGTTTGTGGGAGCCGAAGAAGGTTTGAGCATTTTGAAAGATGTGAGAGCCACCTTAGAAGGGGAAGGGGTTTTTTGTTTGGAATAGGGTCGCACCCTAGATGGGCTGCCTACGTACTCAACTCCCTGTCGAGATCAGACCTTACGTAGTTCAGGGTTTTGGAGATTTTGGGGTTTTGAGGGTTTTTGAGGTGTTCGAGATGTTAGTCTGTGAGACGCTCGGGTCTATGAGACGTTTGAGGTGTTTATATAATGAGAGGTATGGGATATCAAGGTCTGTGTGACGCTCGGGTCTGTGAGACGTTTGAATCTTAAAATGGTGGAGAGATTGAAGTGTTCGAGTCTGTGAGACGCTCGGGCCTATGAGACTTTGGAAGCTTGAGAGAAGTTAGAATTTGCAAGAGGATTTGAGTTTAAGATGATGATGAGTTGGGTATGAAGTGATTTGGAGTTTTGAAGATGATTTGAGAATATGTGAGGCAATTGGAGTTTGAATAGGGATCCTGGGTTTTTCGGGTTTGAGGTTCTGAAAGGGTTAAGGTTTTGGGATGCTTCAAATTTAGAGTGAGATGATGATGGACTGAACTGTTTGGAGGGACGATTGTCAAGATTGTCTCTCTTAAAGTTTTAAAGCCGAACAATCATTTTTTATTGTAAAAGGGCGGATAATCCCGAGGGATTACCCTATGTACCCCCTCGAACACGACACTTAACTAATAATAAGTGCCGAGGCTCGAAAGATGGGGCAATTAATTTATGTCGAAAAATAGGATTCAGAGAGAAACACCATGAATGAGATGTTCTCGGTCGAACCCTAATAACGTCTCTAACTCCCGGGTTTTAAAACATTAAAAACCAAAAACATTGAAATCGAGCGGAAGGGAGTTAGACGATTCTAAAATCCCGGCTGCAACTAGGAAGGTCGTTACTTCCCTAGCACCCCGCCTTGTAAAAATCTAGGCTGCAATTAGGGGAGGTTTGTCACCCTAATGCCCCGCCTAAAGAGATCCAGACTGCGACAAGGGAGGTTGTGACCCCAGTGCCCCGCCTCGGATTTTTATATTTTTAGAAGGGAGACAAGTGATGTCTAACAAGGAAGAAAACGTTCTTTGAAGGTGTTAGACATTACATGTTCCCCGAAAACAATTTATTTTTGGAGCTTGAAAACTGAGTTGGAAAGTGTTTGAAGGTTGTTCGGAATTTTCGATGAAGAAACACTGATTTTGAGAAAGGTTTTTAGGAGAAAACTTTCTGTATATGTGAGAAGAACTTTCGGTATTTGAGAAGAGTTTTCTGTAATGTGAGAAGAGTTTTTCCTTTAAAAATCCACAAAACGGTTTTCTTTGAGAACTTGATGAAGTTTGAATAAAATGATTGCCGAAAATTGAGGAAGAAGAATTTTGAGATTTTTGAACTAAGCTGAATAATGAAGAATGTTTTTGGGTTTTTGGAGTTTGAATGGAATTTACAAGTTGAGTTTGAATTGGATGTGTTGAAATTGGTTTTGAATTGAGTGGAATTGGGTTGAATCGAAGTAATTGGGTTGAATTGAATTTGGTTGGGATTGGATTTGGGTCGACATTGGAAAACGGGCCGAGTCAAAGCTAGGACAAAGTCAAAGTTGATTGGCCAAAATTAGAGTTCAGATTGGTCAAAGTTGGACCAAGTCAAAGTTGGGTCAAGGTCAAAGTGGGGTCAATCAAAGTTGGACCGAGTCAAAGTCAAAGGTCAGGTTGGTCAAGTTGGGCCGAATGGGCTTGATGGGTCGAATGGGCTTAGTGGGCCGAATGGGCTTGATGGCCTTGTTTGGGCATTGGCCTCGAAATGGGCTTGGGCCTTGAAATGGGCTTGGGCCTCGAAATGGGCTTGGGCCTTGAAATGGGATTTATGAACTGTGGGCTGAAGTGGGTTTTGAATTGGGCCTCAGGGTGGCCTTTTGATTTGGGCTGAAGTGGGATTTGAATTGGGCCTTGGAATTAAATTGGGCCCGTTCTGGGCTTTGTTGGAAATTGGGTTGAAATTTGGACCTTATTTAGAGTTGGGCCGAAAGAAAGGGCCTTGCTGGAAGTTGGGCCAAAATTGGGCCTTGTTTGGATTTGGCTGAAGTGGCCCCTTTTTCATGTGGGCTTTATTTGTGATTGGGCTGAAAAAAAGTTGTTGGGCTGAAAAAATGTTGTTGGGCTGAAAAAAATGTTGTTGGGCTGATTTGTGAGATATTAACAAGTGAGAGGAATTGATTTATTGGTTTGTTTATTAACTCCTGATTAGGGATGTGTTGAGGGTAAAGGAGGATTCCATCCACATAAAACGAATGAGAGACCCGCTAGGCATGGGGTGGTTTCACATCCTAAGCCCTCCTAAAATAGCCTTAAGGGCTTGTTTTTTAAAGTTTTTGTTCTTATATACATATAAAGGTGGTTTGAGTGTATTCTGAAGTTATAGGAGATTATTGCCCCACAAAACGAATGAGAGACCCGTTAGGTGTGGAACGATAATACATCCGAAACTTTTCTGTTAGTGAAAGGGTCTTAGAGGGTGAATAACTAGGGCTTAAATAAATGCTGAACAAGAGAGCTAAAGTAACAAGATGTAAAGTAAACAATTAGGATGAATAAATAGCCAACATGGATAAAGAACTACAAATCAATCAAATGTAGAATCCGAAAAAATAAAACGATCTCCAAATCAAATAATCAAATCAGCGTGCAAGGAGCAATTAGCTATCAAAGATAATTAAATTAAATAGTAAAAATATAATAATAATATAATAATAAATAAAAATAAAAAATTGAAATCCGAACCCATGAGGTAACGAGCCCAAATGCAAGCCCTAATCAAGCATACCGATAGCCCATCAATTTCGTTTATCAAAGATAGATGAATCCACAAGTTTAAGTCCATAATCAGCCAGGACCGACCGACAAAGGAAACAAGTGTGACAACGCCTAAGCCCAATGAAACCAAAGAGGCCGAGAATCCATCAAACAATTTAATCCAAAAGTCATTATAGGTCCCGCATCCCAAAAGGCCGGAAAAAGGGAAAGACCCAAATTAGTATGTTAACAAATCATGGAGGCCCAACAGAAACCAAGCATTGGTACCAACTCAACCTCAAATACCAAAGTCTATTGGCCTAAGCCAGAACCATTCATCACCAGAACCATTCACCACCAGAACCATTCACTACCAGAACCGACGAATTCCTCAACACGAGATAATCACTACTGGCATCTGGGTTGGAGTCCAATAGATGTCGTAATAGCAAGTCGACCAGAAAATGAACAGATCAACTAGAAAATGAATGAATCAAACAGAAGATGTACGAATTAGCCAGAATACAAATGAATCAACAAAAACGAAATTAATCAACCAGAAAATGAAGCAATCAACCGGAAAACAAACGAATCAACCAGAAAACATATGAATCAACCAGAAAATAGACACTAAGCTCAAATCCAAACGCTTGGTCAGTTTGCCGATCCCGAAATCACACCAATCTGCCTTTTCCTCTGGTTCGTGCTTGTGAGCCTGATCCACGACCACAAGCTTGACTCAAACCCATTCGAAGATCCCAACAGGGTACCTCAGCCAACATATGGAATGAACGTGACATTAGTGACAGGAACCAGGAATAAATACCAAAACAACGAATGACTGCAAGTCTGCTTTGGTCGAGATGAAACAACCGAAATATCAGTCCAACACTTCGAGAATATTAGCAATGGCCTGTGCAGAAGATCAAGATGCAAAACAAACTCGCAGCGATTATTGGACCCGAACTAAACCCCATCAGTTGTGGAGCCGACGGGCATATCAGAGATGAAATCGACAGTCAATCCAGTCAATAACAAACGAGCTAGAGAACGGTGAATCGACTCACATTTAATCATCTATTACCTTTAATACCCAAAGCAGAATAAAGCAACAGGAAGGAGAGGAATACATTTCGAGGTGGAACTTCACGGCTCCGCGCCTTCGAGCTTGCTTCTTGCGCCAGGTAAGCTCCGAAATTACCGTCGGTGGATGAGAAGGTTGAGGCGCAGAACTCGTATTTCCTTGCTCGCCAGTTACATGCGAAGAGGATGAACAAGGTATAGAGCGGGAGTGTTTCTTGTTTGCTAGCTTGGGTAACAAATTACCGTCGGTGAATGAAACGGAACAGGCGCGGAGCATTCCTTGGTCGCCAGTGGGGTTGCAAAATTACCGGTAGCAAAGATGAAGGAGGCCGTGGTTAACCGAGAGAAATGAAGGTAATGGGGTTTTTCGGTTGATTTGGGATCAAAACCCAGGGTAGCGATGGAAGGGATGGAGGTTTTAGAGAGGATCGAGGAAGATCCGGAAGGGGCTGAGAAAAGGAATTGACCGAGAAAGAAGATCGGTTCCACCCCGATGAGGAGGCGGCTACTGTTCCCTTTATAATGGTATATTAGGGTTTTTTCTTATTTGGACTAAACAACAAGATAAAGGGGCCTTACTAGAAAGCTTTGGGCCTTACTAAAGACATGAATATGAATAAGAGTCCGGTCCAATACTAGCAGCCAAAGTCAATTCAGGTCTTATAAAAATAAAAGGCTCCTTTACTCTTCCCAGGGTTCAAACCCTGGGCGATTGCCCACCCAAGGAGTACACCACCCAGTCACACTAAGACAGAACTCAGTATACCAATTTCGAAAGTAAAACTAGAGTTCTACTGCAATTGTTTGGAAATTCATTTTCGGAAAAAATCGTGTTTTTACGAAATGCTTAAAAAGATTATAAAACAATGGTTTTGTTTTGGCACGCACGCTAATACGTTTTTTTAAAAAAAGAAAGGCGACGACCCCTCTTATTGTGTTTCTTATTCTGGAATTTGCTTTATGGGGTGAGAATTTTTGGTGTCTACAGTGGCAACTTTACTTAAACCCAGACGGTAGCAGAATCTCATCCCCTCCGGAAGCAACTTGTCTTTTTTATCGGAGAAGCAGTCCACATAAACGGACATCCGAAAGCCAATTGCAGTTTCTACCGGTAGCGACTTATGCGGTTCGCGTACGGTAAAATTTTCAACAATAACACCCTCTCACGTTCCACCGGTAGCAATTTGACATCCGTCAGTAATATCATTCCGCAGGTAAAAAAGAGGTACCAACTTTTTGATATTTCATTATAAATATTGTTTTGACACTGGGAGTTTGCGGAAACTTTTTTCAGAGGATTGATCACCCTCTGGTTTCCAAAAAAAAAAAGAGACATATTTTAAAACAGTTTCTGATTATTGTCTGATTTACTTAAAACGAAGACCAGCGAGTCTTGAAAGGAAAGAAAAGGAAAAAAAAAGAGAAAAAGAATGTAACCGACGATCTCACCATTGGCCACGGTAGAGTGTTTTGTATCCGACGATCTACCATCAACGATGGTAGTGTAATTCATCCGACGATCTCACTGTCAGCGTCCTGCCAGTAGAGTGTTAATCCGACGATCTCACCGGCTCAAAGTCGGTAGAGTGTTAAATCGACGATCTCACCATGTGTACAGTGGTAGAGTGTGAAAGCATAAAAGTGTAACTAAGGGGTTACCAAAAGAGATCTTGGCAAAAAAAACAACAAAAAAAGCAGTATGAAATTCTTCATTATAAGAATCTCCAACTTTTGGGAAGTAATAGAATTTATAGTAATTCCCTTTGTTCACTTCAGACTTGTGCTATCCATGTACTTAGAAAGGCTGCTCTAAAAAACCTATAGGCTGTATATTTGGGTTTTTTATCCCCATGATTAATATGCTCTAACTAACAAGAAACTTTTGGGAAGTCCGGTCGCTCCGGGCAGCCCAAAAGACAAATATCTTTTAATCTGTTAAATTTAGATATGCAGGCCCAAGGAATGAAGTGATTCAAGCAGCAATCTGATTATGAAGTAATATCCCATTTATTATTATTATCTCGGACATCTTGAGATTATTATGGTCTTCTGGAATTATTATGGTCTTCGGGAATTATTATGGCCTTCTGGGATTATTATGGCCCTTCGAAATTCCAGATCTTTGGATTTCTTATTATGGCACGGTCAAGGGACGGAGACCTTTTCTCAGGAGAACAAGTGGGACTCCATCACCCTGGAACCTGTGGGACTTCTTGGTGACCGATAGACAAGCTCTCATGTAGCCTAAAGTTTTTAAGTTCATTTCCTTTTTAGGCAAAAGAAAAAGAACTTGTGGGACTAGGAGATATATAGTAGAAAAGAAAAGAGTACAAAGTGTAAATTTTATCTTCCTTTTATAAGTTCCACTTTTTAGTGCTAAAAAGTAGAACTTGTGGGACTGATGTAATGGTATGAAATATACCATGCGGAAGGTCAAAACGTCTACCGAAGGCCTGCTAGCGGAAGGACTACTATCGGAGACCAATTGTCGGATGGCCTATCGATGGAAGCCCAACTACCGGAGGGATTATTGTTAAAGTGACGGTCCGGAAGAGTTAGTCCAAGGCGGAAGCAGTATTTCAGTCCGGAGACCCGTAAAAGGACTGATAGCTATATTTATGTAATACTATCACATGTATAGGGGCAAAAGGGTAAACCTAGTGATAGAAAGTCTATAAATAGAAGTAGAGGGGCTCATTTGTAGGGGACAAGTTAGAAAGGAAGGGAGCTCAACCCAAAGGGCTCTCTAGAGTTGTAAACTGAAAGATGAATAATAGCTCTGTCTAGAAGTGGACGTAGGCCGGATTATTGGCCGAACCACTATAATCCTTGGTGTTCGAGTTCGTATCCGAGAGCACTGAATCATACCGTTTCAGTATACACAGTAAATTGTTATGGAAGTGGATAGAAAGTTTATAACTCACCGAATTCGCTAACGGTAAGAGATACCACGCGGCGGTTGAGAAACCATTGTTACCAAGATGAAGGTGACAATTGGTGATGTACAATACAGTAAGAATAACAAATGGGGCAATTAAGCTCTATAGTTATTAGAGTTTCACAGCAGAAACTAGTGAGCCAGTGATTCAAGTGTTGAATGTACATGGTGAACACGAGTGAATGGCTAATTATTAACGCCTAGAAGCCTAACAGGCCAGAATCGAAACCAACTAAGAGTTTAAACAAACTCCAATGAGAATTCTTGGTTTAGGAACTAAACCGCCAATATGGTTAAGATCCTCTAATCAGAATCCATTGTGTAATAGACCACGTGGAAGTTAAAACACTTCACGACGGCAGAACATTTTAAGCCAATGTTTAGTGATTGATTACGTGGGCGTAATCCCTTTTAAGGGGGGTAGAGTGCAAAACCACTTAGTGTGTATTACCGTACAAGTGTACATGATTTATGTTGTGCATAGCACCAAATAATTTGTTTTAATGATTGGTGTGTGTGTTATGTAAACATACGCATTCATTCATCGTTTAATTGAGGTAATTGCGCACAGAAGATGCGAATACCATTGTGATAAGTGTGTTGATTTATTAACAGTTGTGTGTGATAGTACAAGTGTGGGGAGTAGAGAAACTCCCGGGGAACAAAACCCCGACAATGTATAAATGTGAAACTGTGTGTTGTATTTTGATAAAATATATGTGTATATATATATATATAGATGATTCATGAAAGGGTATGAAACCGACATAGAACCTAGTGAGAATAGATTCCCTAGGTAACAACATTAAAGTGTATGGAAATAACTGATAGATGAAGTTCTATCCCTTGGAGATGTTATGATCATGATTAGAATGATCAAAAGATAGAAAAATTGGAAATGAGTGATTTATTTGATGCTTGAAATTGAAGTGGGAGGTGAAACTTGATTATCATGAGATCAAGGGAAGCCAAACATAAATTGGGGTGGAAGGATAGTTCAACACTGATGCTGATCACATCAGGGTTGGATGATTCTTGAAGCTCCCTATAAGTGGTCACAAATAACCACGCTAAGAAAAGAAGCAAAGAGCATAAGTTGGACTTGGAGTTGTATGTGTTTTCAAAAAGGATTTTGAATTGGTATTTATAAAACATCGATAGATGCTTTACATAATTAAAGTTCTCTACTTAACCTCGCAAGGAATTTTAAATTTAAGTGATTGTTTTGATCTCCCAAAGGCACGGGGACGGAAGGTGTCCATCGCGACCGGGTTCTGCGGGATCACAGTGTATATCAAAGATATTTTTGATTGCTATACATGCTATGACATGTTGTGTGGTATGTGTAATATATATTTTGACCTTGAGTTCCTAAAGTGTATGCTATTAAGACCTATGAGTCTAAATGTGTTGTGTTACATAGACCTATGTGTCTAAAGGCTGTTATGTTATCAAGACCTATGTGTCTAAATGTGTTATGTTACCCCAGACCAGAGAGTCTAAGGGTTGTTATGTATGTGTAAATGTTGTTAAGATACCCGGACCATTGAGTCCGAGGTTATCTTGTGAATATGTTATGTTATGTATGGATGTGAATGTGTTACCCGGACCATTAAGTCTGAGGTTGTGATGTAAAGTGTGTTGGTTATGGAAGTTTTATTTCTATAAGTAATCCCCGTATTCTAATCTAAGATGTGGGAAGTGTAAACTTCGAGACGAAGTTCTTTTAAGGGGGTAGATTGAAATACCCCAAACCCTGATATGTGGTTTAAATATTAAACTATGGTATGTAAAGGCTAAAAAGTGCCTTAGAAAAACGTCAGTGAACAATTTAAACCATAGTAAATGCAATAAAGCACTAAGATACAGTTTGAGCAAAAACATGCTCTAAGCTAGGAGTGAACTTGGTAGGACCCAAAGAGCCTAACAAGACTTAATAATATTCAATTATGATTTAATAAGGCTAATTAAGTCCTTAGGGAACTTTGGTAGATAGTTAAAAACCAAACAAACACAAGAAAATACCTAAAAGTCATAAGAGCAAAAATGTGCTCTAAGCTTAGGATAAATTTGTATAAGGCCTAAAGGTCATACCTATACCTTATAAATATGTTAATGGACATATTAAATCAATTACCAAAGAAACCAAGCTTGAAAACAAGTTAAAACACAAAATGTGCTTTAAGGAGCCTTAAAGCACGTTTTTGAAAATTATCTTGTAAATGAGTTTTGAATGGATAAATGTCCATCAACTCTTTAATTAACATGTGTACTATATATTATCACATTTGGATTTCTATATTAATGGGAAATCAAAAATTTCACATCTATGTGCCTTGTTTTAGTGAATAGTAACTTTAATAAGCTAGTTTGTAACATATGTTGTTATAAGTAATTAAATTGGTCAACAAAGACTATTATACCCTTCTCATTATATGGGGGCCGGTTTTTCAAGGTGTGAGTCACCAACTTGTAAAAGAAATCAAATAAGTTAAGTAAAGCTTATAAAGTAAAGTACTATTTTGCTTTATACATAAATATCTTAACAAATGAACTCTCTCACCTCATTCTCTTCTTTCCCTTCATTTCACATGATTTCTTCAACTTCTCCCAAGCTCCATTCTCGGTTTGCTACAGCTCCATCTCTTCTCCATCTTCATTTCCTTGCCAAATCCAACTCCATGCTCCAAATCAAATTCTAAGACCATATTTGTCTTAGTTAGACCAAGCTCTACACTTCTATCTTTTCAAATCTTCAAGAACTCAATTTTGGTGCCATGGAGATTCACCATTGAAGGAGCTTGAGCTCACCTTTTCACAGATTATTGTTCTCCTTTGCTTCAAGGTAAGGAAACTCAAAGAAAATCCATGTTTCCTCCATGTTTATATGATGTCCGAAAATTCACCTCACAATGGTGTTTTCACCTTGCTTGTTTTAGCTTCATTTGAATCTTCCAAGGGCTAGGAGGAGTCCTCTCTTGATACTTATTCAAGTTCTCTTCCAATTCCAAGGTAAAACAATTACCTTAATGTGTTAAAACAATATGTGTAACTAGGGTTTACAATGAGATGAAGCATAATGCTTGAATACTCATTCTATTATGTGTACATTGTTTAGAAGTTGACAAACAACCAAACATCCTACCGGTTTTACAAGGAAACAAGAAAGAAGTTGAGGAAAAGAGGTAAACAAACTATCTCAATGTAGTTTAAATGCCTTAGGAAAAATGAGCTTCATATGCTTAATAAAATACCTAAGGAGCCAATGGAAAATGTGCTAGTAAAATGCTCTCAAGGAGTTTATTAAGGGCATATGTATTGTTGGGTGTATTTGCAGGTCAAAGGCATTATTTATGTGGGAAATTCAGTGTTTAAGGTTTATGCAAGTTAAGGGCCTAAGAGCCATGTTATTTAAAGGGCCTAAGTGCCAAGCAATTTAAGCTTATGCACTATATTGTGATGTAGTGCTAAATGTGTGAAGATTGTGTATAAAAATGTGTTTGATGGGTTTTAGGTGCTCTTGAATGAAATAAGGTAAAAACCTAAGTGTTTGGATGTGAGTATATACAAGAGAAGCTATGGCAAAATTTGGAAAATGTGTAAGAAGTTCTAAGTGTTTTAAGTAAGTTTTGGTGAACTAGGAAGTGTTAAAGGTGAACAAATGTTTTACTTGGGAAGAAAACATGTATTAAGGTGATTTAGAGTGATGCAAGGATTTAGGTGTTATCTTGGAAGTTATAGGAATTCAATGTGTGTTTTGAGAATGTATTTAAGTCTTGGAGAAGTTTATTTAAGGTTTAGGAATGTTGATGTACAAGGAAGAGGTGATGTTTAGGTAAAATGTGAAAAAGGAGATTTAGTTAGTAAGAAAAGAAGTTGAGAGATGATGTTAAGGTGTAGAGGAAACACCTTGGTATAGTGGTCATTATTGGTGAAATACCACTTAGAAATCTTAAGGAGAAGACATTCCAAGTGTTAAGAATTTTGTGAATGATAAGATGATTTTGGTGTGTGATTTAAAGAGTTTAGTACATGGCTTAAAGTGTGTTTGATGTGCCAAATGATGTTAGAACACATTAGGAGGCTTGAGGAAAAGTTTGGAGAAAGTTTGACAAGTTTTGGACAACTTCTGGTGTTGTCCGACCCAGTGGTCCGACCCAGGGTGGGTCGGACAGCTCTGTTTTAGTCACCGGTTGGAGTTTCTGGAATGGTCCGACCCAGAGGTCTTGGGTCGGACATGGGTCGAACATGTGTGCCCTAAGTCTCTGGAATGGTCCGACCCAGATGGTTGGGTCGGACATGGGACGGACAGGTGTATTTAAAAGACGGGAAAAGTTTCTGGAACGGTCCGACCCAGTTGTGGGTCGGACGGTGGGTCGGACGGCCCAAAGTATGTAAAAAAAAATTTGTTTAAGGTTATAGGATGGATGGGGATTATTAAGTGATGATGTTATAAGGTTGTTAAGGACATGTTAAGTGAGCTATAATGACAATTGAGGGGAGGAAAAATTGTATTAAAATGTAAAAGTAAAACAAGTTAAAATGTGAAGTTATATAACTAAATTAACGGGGATAAGTTATAAGCATTAGACTTTAAACAATCATGTTACCCCGATGTTAATAAAGTACATGTAATGTTATCAGTTGTTCGAGAATTACTCGAGGAACTAAGTGGACATGATAAGTGGACTCCGGTGACAGATATGGTTTTCTTGCAACCTGTGTCCTACCGGATTACACCGGCTTGTATGCCAATGTGTTTTTCTGTATGTTTGCCACGTTGTAAGATAAAACATGTAATGAGTTTACAGTAATTCATTTATGTGGCGTGTTCAACTCCGATACCATTTAACCTCGGAAGTGTTAACCTTAGTTAACTGAGTCTAGGATCACATGAGAGTTCGGTATTCGGATTAAACGACCCGAACCATGGGACGTTCTAACCACGGCTATGCGTGTGTGTGTGTTAATTGTGTGATATGTGTATGTGAATGTAGGGATCTCCCTTGTGTGTTTAACCCAGTAGTAATGTTGTATAATGTGTGAATGTGATAGACTCCATAGTGGGGTTCTAACTAATATCTAAAAGTAGGTATGTACTAACAGTGGTGAGGAATCCGGTTAGGCCGGTCGCGCGTTGTTTGGGAGTGGTATCCTTCTTAGCCTTACCCTTCTCTGTTATGGTTGTTTCCCTCACGGGTATGAGCTCCCATTAGCTTATTCCTAAGCTTAGCTATTCTGACTTATGATCAGTTTAGGGGGAACATGTGTTTGTGTGGTGTGTTCGGGCCTCCAAACCAAAACCATCTTAACTTAAGTTACTCGTCCAACTATTAGGACGGTAATGAGTGTTGTTGTTGTTGTATAACGAGCTTATCATGAGGGCGACATCATTCTCTAGCTCACCAGTGAATTAACAATGTTTGGGGTCGGTTCCCAAGAGAACCATTCCCGTTATGTTATGTGATGTTGTAATGCAATTTCTATTGCGATGTTATCTTGCGCACGTCGAAACGCAAAAAGTGTTGTTATTTTGTTATGCGAGGAATAGTATGTTATAAAATATGGAGTGTGTGTGGATCATGGAAATGAATCCCAGTTTGTGATATGAGGCGTTTAAGGATGACCCGATTATTGGGTAGTTGTCGTCTATTAAGGAAGTAGCTCCATTAGAGGAGGAACACTCTAGGGATAATGAATACTGTGTGAGTGACTTATAATTAAGAATGTATTATCCGTTTGTTGAGCCCATTGAGGCGAAATGTTATGTGTTGTGTGTTTATAGTTGCATGCATGATTTAAAAATAATCAATCGCATGCTAAGACGACAATTAGTTGTGCGTGGCCCGGTAGCATATGGGCTGCGGGATTACCATACCAGCAAAGGTGCTGAGCCCCTTGGGGGCCACCCTTTTCTTCTTTTCCTATTTCAGGTACAGAGAGCTGGAAGCCGTTCGAGAGTAGGACGGGGTAACATTGTACATGGGTAATCATGTAAGTTAAATATATATAGTAGGTGTAGTAAGACCGAAGTTGTTATCGGCATCAGTTTGTAAATACTCGGTACTGTTGGAAGGTATGGTATGTTTTGTTGTTAATGGAAAGGGATAATAATGTGTAGTCGCTCGGGAACCTAGTCCATCAGACCGGTACAATGTTTATGTAATAGCCTTGTTAGCCACGTGGGTGGTTAACGGCGTGTAACACCAACGAGTTAAGTTATTTGATGAGGTGTGTATTCCGCTGCAGATTGTGTTATGTGTTTGTTGTTGGATGGGGTGTTACAGACCATGTCTGCTTCGGGTACCTGCACAAAAAACGTTCCCCTAGGGGGTCAGCTTTCGCTGCATATGATAACCGCATACCCCGCGTACTAGTGAGGGTACGCCGACCACTTGCTCGAATACATGTAATTCATTTTATTAATACATACATGTATACACGCTTTCGTACATAATATATTACAATACTTTACAAGACATACATACATGCACACAGTACCATACACACAAGGAAGACAATACAAGTCAACCAAATTCTTACTTACCTTCTTCCGGGCTACACATACACGATACATACATGGTACTTACGCAATACATACACAATAAACCATACACTAGTACAAAAAGGGCCTATTTCGGCGGTTGTAAAAGGTCTATTTCGGCGGTTCTAGAACCGCCGAAATGGAGACCGCCGAAATAGGTATGAGACCTATCTCGGCGGTTGTACAACCGCCGAGATAGAACACCTACTGTGGCGGTTCCTAGCTACAACCGCCGCCATAGGTATTTTTTTAAAAAATAAAAAAAATTAGCTGCATCGTCTTCTTTGGGGAGCGAGAGATGCAACAGTTTTGCATCTCTCTATAGAGGCGCAAACGCAAGAGAATGAACAGTGGCACAGAGCATGTAAGCTTCTTGTTCGCCTTGCAAATCACCGTGAGTGTGAAGAGATTGTAGTGGCGAGAAACTAGAAGAGAATAAAGAGACACAAACACAAAGAAGAGAATAAATAGGCGCAAAGCATGTATGTTTCTTGTTCTCCAAAAAGAAAAATATAAGTTTGAGTATATTACCGGATCCAGAATGAACTACTTCAGCCCCGTCTTCAATCTAGTGAGTGAGATGCAGCGGTTTCAGTGATTTGTCACTACATAGGCGTAGACACAAGAAGAGAATGAAGAGATGCGTAGACAAAACAAAGAGAATGAAAGGCGCAGAGCATGTATTTAGCTTGTTCTCCAATGAGAAAAAGATAAGTTCGAGTATATTACCTGTTCTAGAATGAACTACTTCAACCCCGTTTTCAACCTGGTGAGCGAGATGCAGAGAGGAGCGTTTAGCAAGTACATTCGCCAGTTAGAGTTGCAAAATTACCGTGAGAGGAGAGAGATGAAGAGCAGTTGCGATATATATAATGAAATAAAGTCTATTTCGGCGGTTGTTAGCTAAGAACCGCCGAAATAGACTGAAATTTTCCCGCGGTCCGAATTTTTTGAAAAAAAAACTGGGAAAACAGGCTTCCGAAAATTTTATGTCTAAAAAAAGGCACCTATTTCGGCGGTTCCTAGCTAGGAACCGCCGAAATAGGCTAAAATTTCCCGCGGTCCCGAATTTTTTGAAAAAAACGCGGGAAAATAGGCTTCCAAAAATTTTAGTTTAAAAAAAGGCACCTATTTCGGCGGTTCCTGGCTAGGAACCGCCGAAATAGGCTGAAATTTTCCCGCCGACAGAATTTTTTGAAAAAAAATGGGAAAATAGGCTTCCAAAAATTTTATGTCTAAAAAAGGCACCTATTTCGGCGGTTCCTAGCTAGGAACCGCCGAAATAGGTGCCCCGAAAATTGTATTTCAAAAAAGGTACCTATTTCGGCGGTTCTAGCTAGGAACCGCCGAAATAGGTGCCTTTTTAGACATAGAATTTTCGGGGCACCTATTTCAACGGTTGCTTTACAACCGCCGAAATAGGGGCACCGAAATAGGCGTTTTTTGTACTAGTGATACTTGTTAGCTTCATTGGTCCACCCGGGTAAATCGGGTGGAGATTACTCTTTTACTCGTTACACAATACTTACGCATACATACTCATACTTTACTTACTTACTTACTCAAGTCAAGTCGTCGGGACCTCCGGCCCGGGGACTACTCTGTCCCACCACCGGGATTTACATGGTTCACCAATCCACGATGCTACCCATTTAAGGGATTTGGGCCGTGGACCAGTTTAAGAACCAGGAATCAGATCCAACCTCTTGTGTCTCCACATCCTCACGCGTGGCCGAAGCTATATCGGACTTCTACTCATTCCATTTTACTTATTACTTACGTTAGGAGTTAGGTAGTTAGGAATTAGTAGAAGTCACACATCCAAGCCACAATAACGCAATACATTGTTCATATATACACCCATACGAAATACAATACAATACACAAGTACACTACAAGGTACAAATACACCTCATCATCATTCATATATTTCATGAATTATACAAACTAGTGTTCAAGACACTAAATATCAAGAACACATAAATCAAGCACAAGTAATTGCAATATAGTCCGATTCATGCATTTATCTTATTTAGGTGATCAAATAAGCACACAAATCGGGGTAACCAGATTAGGATACAGGGCATGAAGAAATCATACCGTTCACCGTTGTACTTGTATCCGACATTCTTCCGGTGTTCACAAACCAATCCTATGATATACATACAATCGAGTGATTAATCTAACTATCATTAACTCAACTCGATTACTCTTACTTTCCTAGCTCACACTACTAAGTCTTCACAATTCTTACACTTACAAACTGTTTACTTATTTTCCATTACTTTAAGTTACTTCCTTACTTAACAAGGGTGTTCTCATATACATATGTATATATGTATAGGTGGGTATATATATATATATATACATACTTACTATAGTTATACATTTTTTTTTGTAAAATATGGGTCGACCGACCCATCGACCGACCAACCCCTGGGTCGGTCTAGTCCAGTAGGTTTACGTTCTCTGAAATTTCTCCGACCGACCCATACACCTCTGGGTCGGTCCATCCCAGTATGTTTCAGTCCCGTTGTCCAAGCTCCGCCGACCCACCGACCGACCCAACTCTGTGTCGTTGAAGTCAGAAACTTCGACAACCGGGGATTCAAGCCCGACCGACCCACGACCGACTCACGGCTCCTGGGTCGGTCCGTTCCAGGATGTTTACTTCTCGTTGATTAAGCCCCGACTGACCCACAGACCGATCCATCTGGGTCGGTCGGTAGCAGACTTTGCCTACAGACCTTGTTTTCAATTCCTTTTCTTTCCCATTTCTTCCCCAATCTTTACCAATACATCCCCAACATGTTTACCACTCATTTGATGCTCTAATTCACCTTAATTCATCCACCAAACATATTACTCATCCTAGATACACTTATTGTAACACCCACTCTAAAAGGCTCCTACACTTTACATCAGTTTTTACTCCTCACTTGCTACAGATTTTGTTTTCTCCATTATGCTACAGATTTTTCCCTAAACTTCTATCCTCCAATACTCTCTCAACTAATGCCACTCCTAGAATTCTAAATACACTACTTTGCACTCTAATTCTTCTCATTATTTAAACCCTTTTCCAATCTGTTTCAAAACACTAAACTACTCCCTTTACACTCTCCAAATACACCTAGTTACCACCTAGGTTACTTCCTCATGTTAAACACTTAAGTCCTTTAGTTTCTAGCCAAATTTGGACATAGTCTCCCCTATATTTTTAACATTACCCACACATTAATTCAGCTCACAAATGTTCATTCCTACACCAGTTTATACAATACACCATACACACATTTCAACTCCACTACAATGCCATAAAATTCCTGCACATACTCATATACTACCCATGGTTTTCCCAAGCTTTTAAACATCATTTGCAAACTCCAAAACTGTTACATTACCTTTCATCATTACACCACAACATACTTACTACTCATTACTCAATACTTTACTCATTTCACTATTCAAAACTGTTACACTAAAGCATACAAAACTAGCCCAAGGTGAGGGTAATTACCTTGTGTTTATAGTTCTCCTTTCTTTCTTGCCTTCTCCTTCCATCTTTCTTTCCTCTTTCTTTCCCTATTCCACCGGTTTTGTAAACCCAAATCCTCTAACACTACAACCCATTCATATACACACTTCAATACTAATCTAACCCTTAATTATTCTTTAAAGCTTTAATGCATATTTTAGGGTTTAAAAATTTCATTACCTTGCAAGGGTATGATTGAAGCTTGGAATGGCTCAAGAACAAGATTTCCCACTCTCCAAGGAAGCCAAAATCGGCTAGAGTACAAGAACATCAAGGGTTTAGTTTCCCAAATTTCGTTTTGCCCACAAAGGCTGGAAAAAGGTAAGGTTTCAAGAAGATTTTTACCTCAAAATAACAAGGAGAAGGAGGTGGTTCTAATGGTGGTCTTGAAGCTCCAAATGCTACACACCCATGGAGATGAAGATGCTCCTTTTCGGATTTTGAAAAGAGGAGTATGTTCTCCTTGGTGAGAGGAAGACAATGCTGTAATTTTTATAATTTTTGGAGAAGGTTTAAGGGAGTAACAAGAGGAGAGAAGGGAGGTTTTTGTGTGGGTTTGCTTGCTCCTCCATGGCTGGCCGGTTGAGGAAGAAGGCAACCAGAGAAAGAAAAGAGAGTGAGGGAGGGGTTCTGTACGAGAGTTTAAGAAATGTGAGGGTAGGAGAGAGAGTAGTGAGTTAAAGTGAGTTTATTTGCTTTTTATTGTTTGGTCTTGTAGTGCATGAGCACAATTTAATAAGGGAGTGTGAGGGAGTGTGAGAGAGGGCTTAAAATCGGACCCCCACAGCACACACTCAGATTCCACATTTTTATTTTCAAAAGTGGACACATAAGTTTGAGTTATTTATGTTTCTACCCCACAACTTCCCGTTTTTGACAGTTTTTACTATTTTCTCGTTTTGTCGATTTTATTGGTTCTAAAGCTTCACTAATATTTATTGATGATTATTCAGTTGACCAAAATTGTTACGAGTCTATTTGACCCACTTAAAGTCACGTTTTCCCGGTTTCCTCGAAAAACACGTTTTAAGGTTCATTAGTGTTTTTAATCCGTTTTAAGGATCCGTTTTCTTCGGGAGTTGTTCCCATATATTGTTTAGGCCTTATTAAGCATTTAGAATCCATGTAGTACGTTAACCGAGGTCTAATGCCTCCTATGGTTATTTAACGCTTATATAGCGTTTTTCGCTTTTTGAACGTTTCTTTATTTCTTTTGGATTTATTTTTCCTTACCAAAATTCCTTAGGCATTTTTAGGCCCTTAAATACATATTAGGATAATCTTAATCCCTATATTTAAGTTCGGGGTATTTCAATCTACCCCCCTTGAGAACTTTGTCCTCAAAGTTGCTCAAGGTTATAAGATTACGATACTTGCTCATTCTTACACGTCTAATGCCAAAGTCATACATTCTTCCTCCTTACAATTCCTAAGTTCATTACTCAACGTCTCTACATACCATACTATGCCAATATACTATCATCACTTCAATCCACATTACAACCAACCACTTGGTTTCTCATTACAAGGGTTAAACATACAAACAGTGCAAAGCTATCCCCAAAGCAATGCAATATACATTACAATCCCGCAGGCACTCAGGTCATCTAGACGCAGTTCTCCTCTATGTCCCGCTGCCCTTGGAATAATACAACATGCTACACTGCTATCTTCTCCGATATAAGCTTCTAATCAAATCTTCATTCTCAGTCTAAGGAAAATCCTTCCAACAGCTAATTAGAAATCCTTCTAAAGCCTACAACTCCCAATTTCAATTTATATTCATTACATCTATCCTATGCTTGATTCTTGTGACCACTTGAGGGGAGCTTCAAGAATCGTTCGACCCTGATGTGATCAGCACCAGTGTTGAACTATCTTTCCACCCCAATTTGTGTTCGGTTTCCCTTGATCTGATCAGGATCAAGTTCGACTTCCCACATCAGATTCAACCAAACAAATAATTTAATTGTTTCATTTTCTATCTTTTTACTCTTTCGTCGTGATTACAAATTCATACATCTCCAAAGGATGGAATCAGTCCATCAATCATCCTCACTCTACTTCCCAAATGCTTTACTCCATGCTTCAATACCTAAATGTTCATTTCCTCAACCTTCACTACTTTCATCCATCATTCTCCAATATTCTAACTAGGGGTTACCATACTTGTAAAATTTAGTTGTGCTCAATTTACTTCCAATCATTTACCTAGGTATACACTACCCCTAGACTTCATTCATCTACTACTCTCATTCATTTCGTACTACTTCTTCCAAGGCTACAATACTTGTGGAGCTCCATCCACTACTCATTACTTTTCTTTTACTAATACTCTTACACGGTGTTACAAGGTAGGTATATCCATCCTATGGTATTTGCATCTCTCATGCCTAATTACCACGATCTCGATATGAATGAATACTTATGTTTATTTAACATAGGCATCAATCATCGATTCGTTTCTCATTTGTGCTATGCACATTATCGTTTATGTGTTTTCTTCATGAAACTTATACTAAGCGGTTTTCGCTCTACCCCCCTTAAAAGGGATTACGCCCACGTAATCTCCCATATGTTAATATTAAACATTGGTTTATTCGATTTGGGCAATCTGAAGCGTTTAGCTTCACTACGGTATACTATACGATATGCTCTGGTCAAAGGGTCTTAACCATACCAATGGTTTAGTCTTTGCACCGAGGATTCCTATATGAGTTTATTTAACTCATAATTAATTCAGTTCTAGCCTATTAGGCTTCAAGGCGTTAATAGCCCTTCTATTATACTTACTAGGTATATTATCTCCTAGCTAGAGCCCACTAGTTTCTGCTGCGCGACCCTGATAATCTTAGTACTGTAACACCCCATCCAACAACAAGCACATAACTACATTCTGCAGCGGAAAATACACTACTTCACACTACTTCACTCGTTGGTGTTACACGCCGTTAACCACCCACATGGCTAACAAAGCTATTACATAAACATTGTACCAGTCTGATGGACTAGATTCCCGAGCGACTACACATTACTGAACCTCCATTAACAGTAGAAACAACATACACCTTCCAACTGTACCGAGTATTCACAAACTGATGCCGATAACAATTTCGGTCTTACTACACCTACTGTATATATACAACTTAACTGATTACCCATGTACAACGACTACCCCGTCCTACTCTCGAACGGCTTCCTGCTCTTTGTACCTAAAATAGGAAAAGAAGAGAAAGGGTGGCCCCCAAGGGGCTCAGCACATTTGCTAGTATGGTAATCCCACAGCCCACATGCTACCGGGCCACGCACAACTAATTGTCGTCTTAGCATGCGGTTGATTATATTTAAATCATGCATGCAACTGTAAACACACAACACGTAACAACTCGCCTCAATGGGCTCAACAATCGGATAGTACATCCTTATTTGCTAAGTCACTCATGGTATTCATTATCCCTAGAGTGTTTCTCCTCTAATGGAGCTACTTCCTTAATAGACGACACTTACCCGTTATTCGGGTTATCCTTAAACGCCTCCTATCACAAACTGGGATTCACATCCATGATCCACATACTCCACATTTTACAACATATAACATGCATCCCATAACAACACATAACAACACTTTCACGTTTCAACGTGCACATAATAACATCGCAATAGAAATTGCATTACAACAACATCACATAACATAACGGGAACGGTCCTCTTAGGAACCGACCCAAACATAGTTAATTCACTGGTGAGCCTAGAGAATATTGCCAGTCTCATGATAAGCTCGTTACATAACTCGTTACCGTCTCGTTAAATGAACGGATAACTTAGCACAAGGTGTCTCAGATATAGTGATCCAAGCACTCCGAACAAACATAACATACTATGCCCCTATGGCGCGACATGAGTCAGTAATAGCCTTGGTTAAGCTAAAGGGAAGGTTGGAAACCAAATTGGAAAACAACCATAACATACGGAGAGGATCGAACCTGATATGACAACGACCCCCATACTCACACGCGTGGCCGGAACAGACCGGACTCCTCACTTCCCCCGTTAGCACTTGTTAGAAGTTCAACATTGAACTTAATTAAACAATCACAACATTGGGTTAAGCCTTGTTAGACACACACAAGGGAAGGGAGAGTCATACTTTCACACACAAACATCACATAACTAACTCACGCATAGTCGTGGTTAGAACGTTCCTTAGGTCGGAACGTTATCACCGGATACCGTCCTCTTACGTTTACCTAATAGTGGTTAACTAGCCCTTCAAGCGCATTCAAGGTTACCGGTATCGACACGTAAACATACAACAACAATAACGACTGTAAACTCGTTTCATGATTTATCTTATAACATGGCAAACACAGAAAAACACATTGGCATACAAGCCGGTGTAATCCGGTAGGACGCAGGTTGCAAGAAAACCATACCTGTCACCGGAGTCCACTTTACCATGTCCACTTTTGTTCCTCGAGCAATTCTCGAACAACTGACAACATTACATGTATTTTTTATTAACATCGGGGTAACATGATTGTTTAAAGTCTAATGCTTATAATTTTTCCCCGTTACTTAGTTTCATAACTTTACATTTTAACTTGTTTTACTTTTACATTTTGATACAACTTTTTCCCTCACCAAATTGTCATCATAACTCACTTAACATGTCCTTAACAATCTTATAACATCATTACTTAGTAATCACCATTTTTAAGCAACTTTTCCCACCTTAAAACAAAGTTTTTGGTCCATATAGTGGCCTGTCCGAACTTGTGTCCGGACTTTCCAAGTTCGGACACAAGTCGAGACTCAAAACTGAATACAGACGCCTGTCCGAACTTGTGTCCGGACTTCGGAAGTTTGGACATGGGTCGAGGAAAATTGAATGAAGAAGCAGCTACGTCCGAACTTGTGTCCGGACTTCCCAAGGTCGGACACAAGTCGAGACTCTGAAAATTTTTACGCAACAGGCCTGTCCGAACGTCCATGTTCGGACGGATGTTCGGACAAGGCAAAACACTCATTTTCTAAGCCTTTAAGCACTTAACCAATTTCACCAAACTTCTCCTAAAGCCTCATAATGTTTCCTAACATCATTTGGCACATCAAACACACCTTTAGCCATGTGCTAAACTCTTTAAATCACTCACCAAAACCATCTTATCATTCATAAATTTCTTACAAAATTCCTAGCACTTGGGATGTTTTCTCCTTAAGATTTCTAAGTGGTATTTCACCAATAATGACCACTATATCAAGGTGTTTCCTCAAGAGTATTCTCACACACATAACTTTACCCAATTTACACTACATCACAATAGTGCATAAACTTAATTGCTTGACACTTAGGCCCTTAAATAACTTTCCCTTTAGGCCCTTAAATAACATTAAACTTAAACACTAAATTTCCACATAGTATATTGCCTTTAACCTGCAAATACACTCAACATCACATATGCCCCTTAATAGTTTCCATGAGAGCATTTTCTAGGTCATTCACCTTTGGCTCCTTAGGTATTTTATTAAGCAAATCAAGCTCATTTTCCTAAGGCATTTAAACTACATTGTGATAGCTTGTTTACCTCTTTTTCCTCACAAACTTCTTTCTTGTTTCCTTGTAAAACCGGTAGGGTGTTTGGTTGTTTGTCAACTTCTAAACAATGTACAAATAATAGAATGAGCATTCAAGCATTATGCTTCATCTCATTGTAAACCCTAGTTACATATATTGTTTTAAGGTATTAAAACGATTGTTTTACCTTGGAATGGAAAGCGAGCATGAATAAGTATCAAGAGAGGACTCCTCCTAGCCCTTGCAAGGTTCGAATGGAGCTCAAACAAGCAAGGTAAAAACACCATTGTGAGGTGAATTTTCGGACATCATATAAACATGGAGGAAACATGGACTTTCTTTGAGTTTCCTTACCTAAAAGCAAAGGAGAACAACAAGGTGTGAAAATATTAGCTCAAGCTCCTTCAATGGTGAATCTCTATGGCACCAAAATTGAGTTCTTGAAGATTTGAAAAGGTAGAAGTGTAGAGCTTGGTCTAACTAAGACAAATATGGTCTTAGAATTTGATTTGGAGCATGGAGTTGGATTTGGCAAGGAAATGAAGATGGAGAAGAGAGCATAAGGGAGGAAGAACCGTGTGAAATGAGAAGGAAGAGAATGAGAAGGTAAGTTTGCTTTTGGAAGATATTTATGTTATAAAAACTTTCTTCCTTTACTTACTTTTCCTTCCTTTCCTTAATTGATTTCTTTTACATGTTGGTGACTCACCATAACAAAAACCGGCCCCCATTAGTAGTCTAGGGGTATGATAGTCTTAGTTGACCAATTAAATTATTATAACAACATATGTTACAAACTAGCTTATTAAAGTTACTATTCACTAAAACAAGGCACATAGTTGTGAAATTTTTGATTTCCCATTGATATAGACTTCCAAATGTGATACTATATAGTACAAATGTTAATTAAAGAGTAATGATGGACATTTAGCCATCCAAAACTCATTTACAAGACAATTTTCCAAAAACGTGCTTTAAGACTCCTTAAAGCACTTTTTGTGTTTTAACTTGTTTTCAAGCTTGTTTTCTTTGGTAATTGATTTAATATGTTCATTAACATATTTATAAGGTATAGGTATGACCATTAGGTCTTATACAAATTTATCCCAAGCTTAGAGCACATTTTTGCTCTTATTGACTTTAAGGCATTTATTTGTGTTTTATTTGGTTTAACTGTCTACCAAGGTTTTCTAATGACTTAATTAGCCTTGTTAAATCATAATTGAATATTATTAAGTCTTGGTAGGCTCTTTGGGTCCTAACCAAGTTCACTCCAAGCTTAGAGCATGTTTTTGCTCAAGCTGTATCTGAGTGCTTTATTGCATTTTACTATGGTTTAAATTGTTCACTGATGTTTCTAAGGCACTTTTTAGCCTTTACATACCATAGTTTAAATGTTTAACAACATATCAAGGTTTGGGGTATTTCAAGTACTTTATTGCTCTTTGATTATTCCAAATGTGCTACTCATCGCCTCTTTATCCCTTTATTGTGGGAGTAAGGTGTACTAACAGTGTGGTATTCTTTTACCGCTGTTTGAACTCACTGAGTTTAAGATTTATAACCAGCTCTCTGGCAATCTATTATGTATACTATTCGTACTCCCATGATTATTCACTAAGCTCCTCCGACCTATTATCGGGCGAGGTTAAGTCACCACTTAACTGTAGTGCTTCCTCTGTTGTCAATAACTTCCGGATTGCACCAGTTCTTCTGGTTCAGTACAAGTGTTCTTTACTTGTATGACCTTGCATTGATATGCGTCGGTCCTAGTGACTTTCTGAAGTCTCCTTTCACCTTTTTATTCCATTGGAATTCACATTTGTGATTGTTAGTGTGTTTCACGCTCTTTGTGCTTCTTTGGCCTTAGGCCGCATGGTTTGTTGCTAAGCTTGCTTGACTGGCTTATGCCATGTTCGTTGGTGAAAAGAAGGGTTACTACCATTTACATTTTCTATATTCCTCACCATCCCACTAGATCATTAGCTGTACAAGTGCAATACCAAAACACTCAGTCATACAGAGTGCAGAGGCGTAAACGCTTGACAGTAAATCACTTATGTGATAGAAATGAATATTTCTTCCTGTCATCTTGTTACTCTGTACCGTTGTCTAACTACTTCCTCATAGCGGTCGCTTGTTGCGCACCATCCCCTTATGGTGTGGATACACCGAGGATTTTCTATGTTCGTGTATATGACGGTTGTCGTAGCCTACCGCAATACTGTTATCTTCCCATTGTGGGGATGTTTTATTCCCGTCTAGGTTTCATGTGTAGGTTAGCTTACCTCACATTCTATCCTCATTTAAGATGCAATTTACCAAGTATCTTGGTTGACCAAGGATGAGATAATTCATCGGGTTATAAACTCTCTTGAGCGTTGGTCATTCGTGGTGTTCGATGTGTACTCACATTGACTGTTTTTGACAATTACTATCTTCTCAGTGTTGAGCATTGGTTATAGGCTCTAGCTGTGCGGCTTCACTTTTGCATGTACATTACCGGGACATCCCAAGAATTTCAAGGGTTTTCTGGTCCCGTTCTCCAATTGAAGGGTATTCTATCACTAACAGGTGAAGGTTCTTGTTGAGGGGTTGTCTCCACTCACAGGTCTCATGACGAGGTTTACTATGTTAGTCTTTGTTTATGTACTTCTGCCATTTATACAATGGTTCACCATGTGCTTGGCCGCATATGTAATATGCTTACTCTTTTAAGTCATAATAGGTTGGAATTTCTTTTCCTTGTTCCATCGCCCTTTGGCAATATCTACTTGCATAAGCTTGGTTGTTATTATAGAAGGAAGCCTTTCTATGGGTTCGCATCTTCACCACGTTGGTGGTCTTCGGTTAACGAGGGGTACCTTCCCTTGGGTTCTCGTAGTATCCAAGTGTAGACTAGGCCATTGTTGGCATTATCACGATTCTTATGCCTCTACGCTACCACTGCCACAAAAGGTATGAAGGTAATTGAAAGCTTGTCAACTGTATACTAGACTGGTGTTCTAGTGACAGTGACACTGAGTTGACCATTACTCCAAGCCACTCAGGATGTTGAGTTTGAATTGATGGTCCAGTTGTTGATTTCTTTGTCGTATGAGACAATATCTCTTGCTAGTCTTGTTATCAAATGGTGTGGGTTTTGCAACCGTTAAGGTTTACATAACATAGTTGGTTGTCGGCTTTTAAGCCATATTGTTGCAAGCTATGCTCTTTGCAAGCTGCTTATACATGTTTCCACTCCCTGTATACCCCATAGGTTGGAGGTAAAATTGGGCTCCATGGTAAGTCGTGACATCACGCTTCCGTTCATGGGAGGCCCTTTAGGCAATCTGGTGCTAATCAGTGCCTTGTGATTTAGGGTATTTCCCGTTATGCAAAATCCCTTCGGTGTCCTAACCGAATGTTCGTTCTAGCTTCCGTGCTCTTATCATGCCGCTTGTACAACTGTTGTTATTCCAGACACCCTTCAAGGATCGCTCCTGGGTGTTGTTGGTCACGCCATTACATCCGGCTAATGTTTATGATATGTTATCACTATACCGTCTTGTGGTATTGTATTTTGAGTTATCCCTTTTTGGGTTATAATGTCTCCCGTTTTTGGGTAGACCGTTTATACTCCCCCTAGTGTCTTGGACTGGGTTTAAGATCCGCTCCAACGATGGATTATATTTCATGGTGATCTTGTGATTGCTCTTGGGAACTCCGTCCCGTTTGTTGAGCATTGTGGTGTTCGCGTTAGGCTTTTGCCTTACTGTGTTGGGCTGGATATTCGTTCCAGCTACCTTGTATTTGTTTGAAGTCCTTGCGACATATCCAATGTCTATACTCACTAGTCTGCGCCCTTTGCACTTTCTAGTTCTCATTCCTTATCTTCAGATGGCATCTCTGAGTTCATTTATACTTGATCGTCTCAGGTGTCCAGCTGTTCTGGTTTGTACTTACTGATGGTCCGTAGAACGGAGTTAGCTACCTCCCGTGTTTTGTGCACTACATGTATACATACGTGGGGTACCTTATTGATACGTTACCACTTACCTGACTATCTGTCAGGCCCATAAGCTCCTTCGGAGTGCGGTCGTCCCACATCCCGCAATTGGGTACACTCGTAGTGCTCGTCACACGCCTAGGGGAAGTATTCTATTGTCAACTCCTCTTGTATCATTCGATGATACTCACCGTAATTCTGTTGGTTTGGTTTTAAAATCCAGGGTTTAAAAGAAAGGTTGTGGTTTTGAAAGAAAAAATTTGGGTTTTAAAATTATGGTTCGGTGTTAAAGAAGTCTCTCATGGCATAGCCATGTTTGAGGTCTTTACCAAGTCTAGCTTCTCACTGACTGGTATGTTCTAAATACAGTGGTCGGGCCGTTAGGCCTTTCCAAGGTTCCATTCTTCCTGTTTTTAGGATGTGTAATCCTATAGTCGCTTCTTTGTGGTCATAGTACATTACTATGTACCAGTGGTATGTTAGAGTTCCTTTACATATTTCTGCTCGTACTACACTTGCCGTGGCAAGTGCGTGGTACTGGTGGTTTTTGGGTAAACCTATACCGGTCACGGTATGGTTTCCACTTGTATTTAATAGTCTTGTTGACTCTTCCCTAGATCATATTGATCTATGTTTGGGGTACTCGATCCTTTTAAGTAGCTTCCCATTGATCTTGACATGGTTGTCTTGGTCGGGGTACTTCTCCAATCCTTGGAGATACCCATTTATTTGGTTTTATGTTTTCCCTTGTTGCTCGTTCCCACTGGTTTACCGTGGTTATTGAGCCTTAGCTTGTTTAGGCACTACTCTTGTAGTCCTATCGATTCATATCCCGTGGATATCCTTGTAACTGTGTAAGCTATGTCGGATAGGTATTGTAACCTTTTGGCGTTGTAGTTTCGGAGTTAACCATTCCTGACTATGTCCTTAGTCAGCTAGCATACCGTTGGTGGTATTACTTAGCTATTACTGTTCCGTAGACTTGTGTCTCAGGTTTTGTTGTTGTTCCTTTTTCCGATCTATTGTGCTTAGTGCTGCTTTTCCTACTGCTGGTTGGTTAGCCAGGTTCTGCGACGGCTAAGCATGTCGCCCCATGTGGTTGGAGTTCTCATTCTACCGCCATTAGGAGCGGGTTGTAACACCCCAACCGTTAATCTCGTCATAACCTCCTAAACCGTTACTAATTACTCCAACTCACGCAGCGGAACTCTAATTACAACGAGGGGTGAAACAACGCCGTTAGCCACCCATGTGGCTAACCAGGCCTTTCTTACATAGCGTAATGGTCTGATGAACTGGAACAACCGAATACACAATACAAATACTTTACTCAAATCAATTCTTTACTATACCGAGTCTACAATATATGGAAGCCGACAACATATTCGGTCTTACACCTCTTTCAATACATAAGTAATTAAATCTAACTACCCATGCAAACCACCGACCCCGTCCTACTCTCGAACGGTAACATCTTCAGTGTACCTGAAAAATAAAAATGTTGCCCCTAGGGGCTCAGCTTAACGCTGCATATGAAATTCGTATACCCCGAGCGCTAACCGGGGTACGCCGACTACTTTTGTCGGATATACATGGATTTCATTTTAGTCAAACAACATGCATCATAGCAATACAATATATGTGTATTACTCAAGGAATCTACATCCAATCATGGAACACAATTCCTAACTAACGTAACAAGGTTGTTAGTTGTATCGGTTTACTCTTAGGCCTTGAGGGTTATACCTCACTATGCCTTGTTTACTTATTCAATATCTCACCCGCTCTTTCGGGTTACTTATTCATATACCCACCCATTCTCTTGGGCTACTCGTACTATACTCACCCATTCTCTCGGGTTACTTATACTCATTATCTCACCCACACTCTTAGGTTATTTATACTCATTATCTCACCCACACTCTTGGTTATTTATACTGAAGCTCTTGTAGATTCTCGAGACACTACAGGTCTCCTATGTCACGCTTGTTACTCTTAATACATACTTAGGCCAAAACCCATGGCTCTCAAGCATAGTCTTACTTCCCCGGGTTTGACCCTACTCTGGTCTAGCATGGTGGGAAGGTTCAACTAGCTCACGAAACTCTCTCTCTTAGTTCCTAACTCTTTTACATAGGTCCGACTACTCTCAGACTACTCTCATTCCCATACACTCCTCTCTCGGAGTTATAATAATATTATGTGTTTTAGTCTAGAAGCATCACTCTCGATGTTTGTAATGACTTTGGGAACAATTCACAAGTTCGGTTAATCTTAGGTTTTAAGAGTTACCCTTACGTTTCATTTACTCATACTTTCGGTTATTTGCTTATACCGGGTAAAATCCTCATATAGGAGGTCGACCATATCTCAAGGGAGCTACTAATCCCTTAGGTCTCTTTTACCTTCTTTACTAGTTCACATCTTCGAACTATCTTTAATCCTCTTGAAGGAGGTTCACTGATCTTTCCACTCTCATTTGTTTCGTGGATTGTTTCAATATGGTTTTCTAACCGTTATCGGGTATTTACTCAACCCGTACTTCTCCTCACATTCTAGGGAGTTCACATGTTTACGTTATCGTTATACTTTAACGGATAATTTGTGTGTTTGCACGTTTTAGTTATCATAAGCATCGACCCGATCTATGGGTCTCTAGCCAAATGTTACTCATTATGAGTCGGTCTTTACTCTATGTTGGACCACACCGGCATACAAGTATGTTATCTCATTCAACATACAACAAGACATACATAATCAAACAATGGATTATTTCATGCTTTAGTCTTGATTAAGCCGGCACGTAAACACACAAATCAACGTAACTCGGTTAGCACGCGGAGTATGAGAAAATCATACCTTTCACCGGGGTTTTACTTTTACCGTGTCATCTCACCATGCTCGGGTCACACACAATTCTCTGCTAATGTTTCAAACATTATTATTAATACTAGGCTCATACGGTACATAATAAAATGCTACTCCCGTACTTACCCCGTTATCCCGTTATCTCGGTTTTACTTTTGTTAGTTTGAGTTCTCACTTCTAACACCTTCTTACACTTCCTAGGGCCTTTACATGTCACCAAACAAGGCCTTAACGTCTTATAACATCATTAACATTCAAACCCCCATCATTGGTAACCATTAAAACACTTTCTGTAAGATTCTGGGGGTGGCCCGGGACTTGGTCCTTACCTAGAGTCCCGGACCAATGCTGGTCTTAACTCTCGGCCTTATTTTTGAAGTGGTTCGGGACCTTATACATCTCTTAAGTCCCGGACCAAACCTGCACTCGAATTCTCGGCATGAATTTCAATATGGTCCGGGACCTTGTCCCCATCCTAAGTCCCGGACCAGGTACAGACTTCTATCCTCGGCCATTATTTAAGGGGTGGTCCGGGACATGGGCAGGGACCTAAGTCCCGGACCTAACAAACTGGAAACTCTCGGGGGTATTTTAGGGGGTGGTCCGGAACATGGTCCTAGACCTAGTCCCGGACCCTGCTGTAGTTTTGACAGATTTGCATTTTCCAAATCTGTTACAACCTCATTATTTCACCATTGATTCTCCAACCTTTCCCACTTATAATCTACATGTTTTAGCACTTAATTACCCTTCTAAACCACCTTAATCCAACCACCAAGTCCTCTCACTAACTCTTCGTTATTTCACTCAAATTCACTTATATTTTCATAACTAGTTTCCTAGTTCTTATTACCTCTTGTAACAGATTTTGGTATTGTCTCTTACCATTCAATACTCCACACAATGATGCCATTCCTAGCACTCCAATGACATTATTTCCATTACTAACACACTCTTCTTCTTAGTTTGGTTTTCAAACCATTAACCAACCACTTAAATCCCTTAACTCACCAAGTTTCTTCCTTAACATAAAACACTCAAGACTATCCATTCCTAGGTGAATTTTGACAGCACTTACTTGCTTTCCTAAGCATTTTCACCACACTAAATATACTCACAAACATACTCTTCACCCCTGTTTTGTTTAGGCATCAACAACACATCAAATTCCCATTGTTCACACAAATAAACTAGCTTAGACTCAAGCTTATTTCCCACACTTAAGCAACATTAAAACAGCTTCATTCATCATCAAATTGTAGCATCTCAGCTACACTAATACAAGACCATCCACACCACTTTCAAAAATCTGTTTTGCAAGAAGATAAACCAACTCAAGGTGACTTCATTACCTTGTAAATTTTCGGTTTTCACTTCCCTTCTTCCTCTTATCTTGTTCACTCTTTCTCTTCTCGTTTCCACACCACACAAGGGAGTCTAGATTGCTAACTACAATCATATTCCCACACAACACAATACAAATCAATTTAATTCAACTTCCCTCACAAAACTAGTATTTAAGAGCTAGTTTTTAAGGCTTAACCTTGACATTACCTTAGAGTGTCCAAATGAATAGCTAGGCAATCAATTGATGGAATTTCCAACACTCCACAAAAGCATGGAGGAGCCGACTGAAATGGAAGAAAATTTTCAACGTGGGGAAAATTTTCCATATTGCAAGAACAAGCTAAAAATGAGTAAAGCTCTTGCTTATAATTACCTTAAGGCATCAAGGAGGTGAAGGAGAGTCAAAATCAACTCCTCAAGCTTCAAAAGGCCCAACACCCATGGAAGAGAAGGTGGAGGAATCACGATTTTGTTGGGTGGAAAATGAAGCCCTTGCCGATTCGAATCTAACGGTAGCATTTTGAGCGAGTTAGAGAAGGAAGAAGATGGAGGTTGTGAGCTTCCTTCTCAAATCGGTAATATTTACAGAGGAGGAAGAAGAAGATCGATAGAGGGCTGGGCAAAACGTGAAATAAGGAAAGAAAGAAAAGGTGAGAGAGTACTTAACGCACTTTTACTATTTCACTTTTGCTTTATTTATTTATCTTGTCATCTTATTACAAAATAACTAGCAAGCTTATTAATGTGTGTGTACACACTAATTAAAACCTGCCCCTATTAATTAATAGCCCGGGTTGTTTTTTTCAACTTTTCGAATTAAACGCGTTTTGTCTCCCGGTTTTGACACTATTCACTTACCGGGTCCGTTTTCCGGAATTTTCTCGTTTCTTTATTTTTAATGGTTATTAAGCTCCCATTAATAATTAATTATAGTTATATAATCAACCATAATTTTTACGGGTCCGTTGACCAACCAAAGTCACGTTTTCGAGTTTTCTCGAAAAATGTGCTTTAAAACTCCGTTAGCTTTTTTATCCATTATTTGGATCCGTTTTCTTCGGGTATCATTCCCGTATACTAATTAGGCCTAACTAAGCCTTAGGAATCCATCTCGGACCCTCTCGAGATCATATATCTCTTATACTCATTTAACGCGCATTTTAGCGTTTTTCGCGTTTTACGCATTTTCTCTTTTCTTTTGGTTTTATTCTTTTTAACAATACTCTCTAGGCACCATTAGGCCCTTAATAATCATATTAGAGTAATTTAATCATGATTTTTAGATCCGGGGTATTAAAATCTACCCCCCTTAGGAACTTTGTCCTCAAAGTTGGTGAATCTTATATCGTTACTCTCATGGGCACGCTATGCCAAGGTTATAATACATGTATAACCTTACAGACTCCACAAGTCAGTCTCATTTCACAGTACACATACCACACACATATCACAGCATGTATAGCAATCAAAAATACTCTTTTTACTCTCTCCATGGAATCGGTCCGAAGATAAGAAGGCACTACAGTCCTCGAATCCATATTGAGTAATATACTACTGATCCCTCAGGTACCGGTCACGTTGGACACTTACGCTCTCTGGTCCACGGCCGTTTCATGACAAATGGGCACTTACTCTCTCTGGCCCACGGTCCCTTCGGTTCTGATCAAAACGTTACACATATACATATCCTCAAGCACTCTGGTTGACTCACTCAACAAAGGATCGTCTCAGGGTACTCTCCCCGTCCCACTGCCTTTGGAAAAATCACACACTGTCACCGCCCCAACCGGTCACTTAGGACCGCCGCACGTACGGTGAAATGGTTTCAAAACTAATACACGCCCACCGTTCTACCGGTCATCAAGACTTAAGGCTCAGCCATTGGCGGGTGATAGCGGTTTCAAAACCAGTTTTTGTTTCCATCTTCCTACTTGAAGAAAATCCTTTTCAAAACCTGTTTGAAAATTCTTTTTAAAACATCACACAACTCCAAATCAAATTTATGGTAGCTGTATCTTTTCTTAGCGTGATTACTTGTGACCACTTATAGGGAGCTTCAAGAATCATCCAACCCTGATGTGATCAGCATCAGTGTTGAACTATCCTTCCACCCTAATTTGTGTTCGGTTCCCCTTGATCGCGAGCAGACCAAGTTCAACCTCCCACGTTGTGGAGGGTGATTTTTCGGTATGAGGGGGGGTCTATCTAAATGGTCTGACTGAAAAGCCTAGATCCTAAAATGCCATTCTGTGGAGGGTGAAAACCCGTTATTCATGGCATCCCTCAAATACCTACTCTATCGTCCGTCTTTCCCAGAAAGCATAAGGGGGATGCTAGTGAGCACTACACCCGCTCTCAATGGGCTCCACGCGGACTTATGCCTCTATAAGGCAGGATTGACTAGAGTCGCCACCTAGTTTGACCTAAAGAACTAGGAAGGAAAGGGAAAGAGGGTTCTAAGAACCGTTAATTGACTCTGTGATTTGTTGCCTATGGATAGGACTTATCTGATCAAGCCAGAGATTCTGTGTGGGTTCGCACTGGGTTACACCCCTTAGAAGTGGCAACAACCACGACTTCGGATTGGTGCCCGAGGAAACCTCGGTCTCCAATTGTCGGGATTGCCTTCTTTCAAAACCTTATTAAAGAGATTCGTTTAAAAGCTAAGGATAGGATTAGGACGAAAAGAGAGAAAGAGAGTGGATGAGGCAAGCTTTTCTGCCAAGCTAGCGCCAAGGAGAGGAATTGCTGAATTCGGATGAGTATAGAATGAAGATTTGAGAAAAGTATGAGGTTGAATGAAGAGACAAGACTTAGAGTCTGATGGCTTGAAGTTTGTGGAAGCCGAAGGAGGTTTGTGCTTGAGAGATATAGGAGTCGTCTTAGAGGGGGAAATGGGGTGTTTTTTGTTTGGAATGGGGTCGTACCCTAGATGGGCTGCCTACGTACTCAACTCCCTGTTGAGATCAGACCTTACGTAGTTCACGGTTTTTGGGTTGGTTGAGTTTTTTGAGGTAATCGAGGATTGAAAGTGCATGGGGTTATTTGAAGGTGAGTTGGCTGAATGCAGAAGGGTATTTTGATTGGTGTGGGGTCGCACCCTGTGTGGGTTGCCTACGTACTCAATTCCCTGTTGAGATCAGACCTTACGTAGTTCAGTTTTTGGAGATTTGGGAGTTTTGGGGTTTTTGAAGGAATTGGGGTTTTGACCTTTTGGGTCTTTGAAGGGTCAAAGAGGTTTTGTGGTCGTTTTTGTGAGGTTTGACAGATTGTCTGGTTCATTTTGGAGTTTGAGGTGTGAGAGTCTGTGAGATGCTCAACTCTATGGGACATTTAGATTCTTGAAATGATGAAGTCTGTGAGACGCTCGGGTCTGTGAGATGTTTGAGGTTTGAAAGGGTTATCAAATTTCAAGAGGTTTGGCTTTTTGAGGAGCTAAGGATTTTTGAAGTGTTTGAATTTGATGAGTCTATTGAGATGTTCAAATCTGGTGAACTGCGGAGACATTCGAGTCTATTGAGCTGTTGAGACGGTCGAGTCTGTTGAGCTGTTGAGACGGTCGAGTCTGTTGAGCTGTTGAGACGGTCGAGTCTGTTGAGCTGTTGAGACATTCAAGTCTGTTGAGCTGTTGAGATGTTCGAGTCTGTTTGGAATTATTTGAATGAAATGAAATTGGATTGAGTTTGAATTGAAATGGATTGGGTTGAATTGAATTGAAATGAATCAAATTTGAGTTGAATTTGGGCTGAATTGGGCTTTTAGAGAATGGGCCAGATTGGCCCTAGAAAAATGGGCTGGATTGGGCCTTAGAAGTTGGACCGGATTGGACCTTGAAATATAGGCCAGATTGGGCCTTGAAATTGGGCCGAGTTTGGGCCTTGAAATATGGGCCAGATTTGGCTTTGGAAAGCGGGCCAGGTTGGGACCTCAAAACATAGACCAGGTTGAGCCTTAGAAAGAAGGCCGGGTTGGGCCTTAGAAAACAGGCCAGGTTTGAACCTAAAAATGTGGGCCAAGTTGGGCTTTTTGGTTTGTTCCTCGAATTGGGCTTTAAATTGGGCTTCAATTGAATTTGGTTATTGGGCCTCAAATTGGATGATTTGAAGTTCGGATTGATACTGAATGGGAATGAATTTTGAATTGTGTATGAAGAGTGTTTGATGAGTGAGTGAGAAAGATTGCTTTTGAAATGTGTTTGACGTTGGAGCATGAGAAAGATTGGATTTGGAGGGTGTTAGATGAGAGAGATTGGTTTTGTGAGTGTTTGATGAGAGAGTGGTCTGAAGGGTGTTCAATGAGAAATTGATTTGAAATTGAATTTTTGGGCTGAATTTGGAAATGAATTTTGGGTTTTGAAGTGGATGTTTATTGATTGAAACGAATCATTGATTGTGAGTTTTATTGTGACATTTAAGGATTGTTTGGAAAGTTTTTTTTCAGGAGAGATGTTTCCCAAACAGGTACTACGACCGGGTACTACGACCTCGGGTACTACGACCTTAATGTGGGCAACATCTATGAATGGTCCTAGGGCTTTTCTAAACCGGACTTGATTTGTCCAGTAATTAAGTGGGTAGACCTGAAGGCTATGCTATGGCTACATGTACTAAACCAATCTAGCAATTTATAAGATGAAACTAACAAATAAAACGCCCAATGTATAATCACTAGTAGAAAAAACATTTTAAATGACGACACTTAAACCACGGTTAAAATGAAAAACCGTGGTTTAAAGTTTATAAACCACGGTTTCTAGGAAACCGTCATTTATAGTACACGCCGGAGAGAATAAACCACGGTTTTTGGAGAACCGTGGTATATAGTTTATTTATAAACCACGGTTTGTAGGGCAACCGTCATTTATAGTACATGCCGGAGAGAATAAACCACGGTTTTTGGAGAACCGTGGTATATAACCGTCACGCCGGAGAGAATAAACCACGGTTTTTGGAGAACCGTGGTATATAACCGTCACGCCGGAGAGAATAAACCACGGTTCTTTAAGAACCGTGGTATATAACCGTCACACCGGAGAGAATAAACCACGGTTTTTTGAGAACCGTGGTATATAGTCTGAGCGGGAATTTTAATTTTTGGCCCAAATTAACGCGGCTCTTCTCTTTGGAATGTACTATAAATGACGGTTGCCCTATAAACCGTGGTTTATAAGTAAACAAAGAGAGCCGCATTAATTTGGGCCGAAAATTAAAATTCCCGCTCAGACTATATACCACAGTTTTTATAGAACCGTGGTATATAACCGTCACGCCGGAGAGAATAAACCACGGTTTTTAAAGAACCGTGGTATATAACCGTCACTCTCGAGAGAATAAACCACGGTTTTTGGAGAACCGTGGTATATAGTCTGAGCGGGAATTTTAATTTTCGGCCCAAATTAACGCGGCTCTCTTGCTCTCTTATATATTTCTCTTACTGTAATTGCAACCCACACTGGCGAACAAGGATTGAACGCGCCTCTTCCTCATTCTCTTCACCTCCCGGTAATTTTTACAACCCACGCCGGCGAACATGGAACATGCTCTACGCCATCTCTTCAACCTCCCGGTAATTTCGCAAACCATACTAGTGAATAAGGAACATGCTCTATGCCATATCAACCGCACTGTAAATTTGCTACCCATACTGGCGAACAAGAAACATGCTCCTACCTCTCTCATTATCTTGTTTTCATGGTAATTTTTGCAACCCACACTGGCGAACAAGGAACGTGCTCTGCGTTTCATCCTCATGTTCACTCATTGTAATTTTTGCAACCCCAGCCGGCGAACAGCGAACATGCTCTACGCCGCATCCATTTTCTTCAACCTCACAGTAATTTTGGAACCCACCGGCGAACAAGGAGCATACTGCGCCTCCATTCTTCACTCTCGATTTCGCAACCTTAATTCGCAAACAAGGAACATACATAATCTGGCATCTTCATTGTCTTGTATATGCGCTCTGTTGAGATTTCCAGATTGAAGGCGAAGATTTGAAAAATTCATGGACTATAAACCACGGTTTCATGTATAACCGTGGTTTATTCGTTGTTTTTTTCACCTTATATACCACGGTTTTTAGAATAACCGTGGTTTATTCTCTCCGGCGTGACGGTTATATACCACGGTTCCCCAAAAACCGTGGTTTATTCTCTCCGGCATGTACTATAAATGACGGTTGCCCTACAAACCGTGGTTTATAACCGTGTTTTTTTTTACATTATATACCACGGTTTTTAGAATAACCGTCATATATTACTCACTATAAATGACGGTTTATAGAACCGTGGTTTTTATCTTCATTTAAAACCACGGTTTTGAACCGTGGTATATAATATTTTGGCATTTACGACGGCCGCAAATACCACAGTTTTTACCGTGGTATATAAGCAAATAACCGTGGTATATAATGTTTTTTCTACTAGTGAATAGAACCAAAAATGTATAAACAAGCATTCAAAAATATGTACGAAAGATAGACAGAGTAAAAACGATCAAGCCGACAAATATAGAGGATTATGAAATCCAAGACTATGCTAGGCAACACAACCAATTGGCAAATTACAACTCATGATAACAAAATTAAAGTGTTGAATTGAAATGCTGAATTAAAAGAGCTGCTATGGGGGGTCGCATCGACGCCGCCTCACTCGAGCTGAAGGGGATCAGCAAGAAGTACACCAACCGTTACATAGTTTGAAGGAGAGACCCCGGTAGTCCAAGCCACGATCCCGTTCCTTAGTCTGAGAGTAGTTTCCCGTTCCACGAGCGTTATGTACATGTCAAAACACAACCAAGAGAGGCAAAATGCATTAGTCAAAGAACGAGAGAGGGTTGGGATGTGTGCAATGGGATCATACGGCCCCTCTCAATGGGAGGAAAGGGGGCAATTTAATCATCTCCCACACCCCAACCGAGAACATAGAAAAGAGTTTCAAGCTGCCAACAAATGCTAAGGATTGTAAGATAAATCAAGCATCGGGGTTGCTACTCAAATTAATTTGTCATCTTAGATTATGACTCAAACAAAGTGTAGTATCAAAGAGGTAAAGTTGTGAGTCATGCGGGATCATACCTAGAAGGGTTTATATCATTTCCCTCCAAGATGAAGAGTTAATGAGGACCAACCAGCCATTGAGTGATTTATCTAACAATTATAGCATAGGGCAACTATCACTCTATTCATGTTCTTGCCTAAGCGCAAGGGACAAGTTATATGCTAGTCTCAAACAATTCCCAAACACATATCAAAGCGCAAGGAGCAATTAGCTATTGAAGGCAGTTAAATCATAGTAAAGGTCAAAGGATAGAATTTCCAAACCCATAGAAGGTAGGCCCGACGCACAAGGGTATAGTCCATTTGCATGATCTGAAACCAAGCTACAAATTTAGCCAGCACAACTCAAGACAAGCGAAACCAGCCAAGTCTCATCATTTGTATATGTACCTCGGTGATGACACAGATAACATAGTAGTGAGCATACTGAATTGAATAACCAATAGTAATGAACAAATGCTTAACTCATATTAAGCTCTCAACCGACATCCATGTGCAAGTTATGTGCTGAGACAAATTATTTCCAAACCAAATTCAATGCGCAAGGGGGGAAATCTCACAATCAGCCAATCGTTATCCAGCCTAGGGATTCCAAATGGAACGAGTCAAACTCATCCCAGACCAGATTGTGTAGGTACTTCAGTCGTGCAACAAAGCAAGAGTTGTGAGCAGATTTAAACAATATCAATTGGTAACGAGCATGTGCACGAAGCAGACTATATTCCAAACCAACATGGATTACACAAGGGTGTAATCTTAAAAAGCCTAAACGCATGGTCTTCTAAGCCTTTCGATGAAGACACAAGGGACAATATTCAACCGCAACTAAAATCCAACATCAATAAGCCGCAAATAAGATAGAGAATCGAGCTCACCAGCTCTAGCTCGACAAAACAAAATCAATAAACAAATCTGAACTAACCCGCTGAGCTAGGAGTCAAGATCAATTACCAAGTTAACAACTATATCACACCGAATCACAGGTAATGCATTCTTAAATCTGAAACCATCAGCAATGAGCAAATTGAATGGGTCTCGCAAGTGGTTTGGCAAGGTCCAGTTTTAACCAAGTTCAGACCTCAGAACTGTTCAATAAACCAAAATCACATACTTACGACAATGTCACACCATCGAAACCACATATGCCCACTGGTCAGAAAATGACTGGATAAATATCCTTTTCACTCATCGTAAGCACGCAGAGGAGGGTAAAATGGACAAGAGAGGCAACTTCCAAAGTCAAACAAGAGAGATCCAGCAACTGAAACATGACTTAATTAAAGGCCAGACTGATTTGAACTCTTCTTATGACTCACTCTGATTAACGATAAGCCAAACCCAAAATAGAACGCAAACAACATTGCACTGCTAAATGTAAACAGCAAGCAGGTTAATATCAGTCACAAAAGACAGATACCCGAAGTTCATCAGCAAATCGTCAATGGGCAAGCTGTTATACCAGATACTAAACTCGAAGCTTGACGAATGAAACCCATCAGTTTATTAAGCAGAGTAAAATAGCGTAAACAAAACGCATCAGTTAGAGCAAAGCATACGAGCCATGAGATAGACCAAACCACACGAATCCTCGGGAGCTCGAATCCAGCGCTTGAAACACCGCCATTGATCAACCGAAGCCAAGCTCACTCTGAAACGGTGACCGATTTTCCTAACTTCTTTGCGGTTAGCACATCACGCAAGCTTGGGCTGGTCGCTAATGACACTGACGAGAGTGAAGAGATTAAGGCAAGAGCATGAAGGAGATACAAATGTTGGTGAATATCCAGCGAAGATCAGAATTTATGCTAGGTAGGTCTGGTCGAATGAATTAACTCAGGGAGAAAATCTAGTGTTGAGCAGAAAGTAGTGGTCATGTGCTCGAGTTAGGGTGGAGGACTTCCAAAAGAAATCGAGAAAGGGGGGAAGGATATGTGACGATTGATAGTTGGAAGATCGGGAGCCAAAATGAGGGTTGTCCTTTCGATCGATCGTAGGAGGATAAATTTGGGGATGGAAATCGCCTGAGCGTAAAAAAAATGTGGAAGAAGAGGGTGAGATTGGTGTCGGCTGTTGTCCATGGTTGAAGGAGAAAACTATCGAGAGCAGGGAGTGGAGTCTTGGCCGAAGGAGATCGACGAAGCGGGGAGAGTGGAAAAAAAAGACCTGGGATTGTTGCTGTCGATCAGTCACTTAGGGCACTAGGGTTTAGAAGATGGAAAGAGTTCTTAATGTGGGTTTGGGTGGGCTTTTTGAAACCATGGGCTGAAAATAGAGTGGGTTTAAGGAATTGGGCTAGGCCAGACTTCAACCAAGTGTGGATTGGGTTTGTAAGATGAAAATAAAAGTGTCTAAATAGAAGTGAACTGAAATGATAATAAAAATACCAACGTTAATAGTAAAAAATTAAATAAATAAAACATAAGAAAAGGTGTATAGATGAATAAAAATAAATAAAATAAATAAATAAATAGAATATAAACAAAACAAAATAAGATAGTAAAATAAGTGAATAAACAAAAGGGGACGACCTTGAAACTGGACTGTCGATGGAAATTCATTTTCGAAGAATTGTGTTTTTCTGAAATGTTTTGAAAAAGATTATAAAATGATGGTTTCGTCTTAGCACGCATGTTAATATGTTTTGAAAAAAAAGAAAGGCGACGACCCCTCTTATTATTTCGGAATTTACTTTATGGGGTGAGAATTTTTGGTGTCTACAGATGGCTCCCCTTGATTCAATTCTACAAGCTCTTGTAGAATTGGATCAAGGTTGACGGGGCGCCAAAAATTCTCACAATCGTTTAGTGGTGCATAGGGATGCGACCGTGAGTGTATGGATATGATTGGAAGTATGAGGACTTATGACGAGCCTCAGTTAGACCTCTTGACATCTAACCCTAGGACTTATGATGAGCCTAGGATACTAACAATCCGGCTTGGTTTTAGGGTGCACGAGGGCTTAGGAGTGCCTCAACTGGACCTCTTGATATCCAGTCCTAGGGCTTATGACGGGCCTAGAATGCGATTGAGAGTACGAGGACTTAGGAGTGCCTCAACTAGACCTCTTGATATCTAGCTATAGGACTTATGACGAGCCTATAATACCAACAACCCGATTTGATTTAAGGTGCACGAGGGCTTAGGAGTGCCTCAACTGGACCTCTTGATATCCAGTCCTAGGGCTTATGAAGGGCCTAGAATGCGATTGAAAGTACGAGGACTTAGGAGTGCCTCAACTAGACCTCTTGATATCTAGCTATAGGACTTATGACGAGCCTATAATACCAACAACCCGATTTGATTTAAGGTGCACGAGGGCTTAGGAGTGCCTCAACTGGACCTCTTGATATCCAGTCCTAGGGCTTATGACGGGCCTAGAATGCGATTGAGAGTACGAGGACTTAGGAGTGCCTCAACTAGACCTCTTGATATCTAGCTATAGGACTTATGACGAGCCTATAATACCAACAACCCGATTTGATTTAAGGTGCACGAGGGCTTAGGAGTGCCTCAACTGGACCTCTTGATATCCAGTCCTAGGGCTTATGACGGGCCTAGAATGCGATTGAAAGTACGAGGACTTAGGAGTGCCTCAACTAGACCTCTTGATATCTAGCTATAGGACTTATGACGAGCCTATAATACCAACAACCCGATTTGATTTAAGGTGCACGAGGGCTTAGGAGTGCCTCAACTGGACCTCTTGATATCCAGTCCTAGGGCTTATGACGGGCCTAGAATGCGATTGAAATTACAAGGACTTAGGAGTGCCTCAACTAGACCTCTTGATATCTAGCTATAGGACTTATGACGAGCCTATAATACTTTGATGGAGTTGTACGAAACTTGCTGTGATGAAAGCTTGATCTGAAGTTGTTTGTGGTGATAGATTATTTGAGGATGGCGTTGATTGTGGATTGATCCGGGATTGGATGCTTCTTGGTTGTTTTTGTGAGGGATGCGATAGTCGAATGTTTTTTGTTGATGTCGCCTTTGACTTTGTCAGTGTGGGACTTGTGTTTCGGTTTTTTTTTGGTGGTCTTGGCCCGATGTGCACTATGGTTTCGGGATTTGGTATGACTTTTGGCTCCAGAGTTCGAGATGGCTCCGGTTTGATACGCAACTCCCTTGTGAGCAACGACTCTGGGATGGTTGATGGGTTTGGCTTCGATATGATATGCGGGCTACGGTATGACCGGATGGCTCCATTGTGGTCGGGTGGCTCCGGAATGGCTCTAAGATGGCTCCGGTTTGATATGCGGCTCCCTTGTGAGCAACGACTCTGGGATGGTTGATGGGTAGGGATTCGAAATGATCCGAGGGCTCCGGTATGACCGGATGGCTCCATTGTGGTCGGGTGGCTCCGGAATGGCTCTGAGATGGCTCCGGTTTGATATGCGGCTCCCTTGTGAGCAACGACTCTGGGATGGTTGATGGGTTTCGATTTGGTTAGAGTTGTTCGGGATGGCTGGTGGATTTTGCTTTGCTTCGGGATTTTCTAGGTGGTGTGGGGACTCCAACAATGGATTTATCGTGGTTTGATGAGGTTTTTGATGGCTCCAGAAATGGAATGACTGTGATTTGAAGGGTTTGTTGTGGAATTTGTAGTGGGTGAATGGTTTTACAAGGGTAGGTGAATGGCTAAACACGGTTTTATGGCTTTAGGGTAGTCCCCATCATGGTTCCAGGATCTTCAGGGATGGCTCCGGGATGACTTTGTGTCGGTTGAGCATGACGATGCATTAGTGGAACGAGGGGGAAAGGGAGATTTCGTCTTTGAGGTGGTCGCACCCTGGGCGGGCTGCCTACGTACTCAATTCCATATTGAGATCAGACCATACGTAGTTCGAATCTCTGTGGGCAAGACCCTGGTGACAAAATGGATTTGACGTGGCTCCCATATTGTTCTCGGACTTTTGGGATGACCCCTGTGTAATTCCAAGGATGGTTTCAGTGTCAGATGATGGCTCCCGTATGGCTCCAGCTTGGTTCTGGATATGGTGTTGATGAGGCTCAAGCATGACACTTGATGGCTCTGGGATTGTCTTCGTACGGCTTTGGATGGCTTTAGTTTGATTCGATGTAGCTTGAGGATGGCCCAGGATGGCTCCGAGATGGTTCGATGTAGCTTGATAATGGCCCGGGTTTGCTCCAGTTGACATCCTTTGATCAAAAGATATGCTTCAACAACTGCAACTGAAGCTGACTTTCAGCAAGACTAGATGGAGTTCTTACCAGTCGGATGTTGAAAATGAAGTGGTTATGATGCATGCAAATGCTAACTGCTAGAAGAAATGCAAAATGCATATGCGTTTTTTGAAGAGAAGGTATGATTCTATCTCTATTACTATGAGGTTTACGAATATAAGACATCTTCGGTTCGATCTTGAGTGATTGTTGAGCTTGAATGCATGAATCACTTTTCTCTCATGGAGGGATGCGGGTCAATCTCTCGTGAGTATGGCCGTGTGTGCAAATGGTGTGATGATGCTCTCGACGCTCGGAGCAGTATTTTCCTTAGAATTTCTTTCGAGGATCTGAACTTTCCGACCCTCACAAATTTCTAACCTGCAATGGGGTAGGCTGTTTATGATTTGGTGCTCAAATTGGAGATTCACTCGCACTCATAAGACCTCGTGGGGTAAGGTCACACTCATTCGCTCATGGTCCCTTTGGTATGACGGGACATGTTGATAACAAGTACGAAGCTTATGATTCATGTTTCAGATCCGGTACTTTCAGTTAACGCTCATCGACTAACGAGTCAAAGGTCTTTATTGGGTTGTAACGGGGCTGAGGGGTATGATGTATGTCACACAGGACTGTGGGATTTATTTGGGAATTGTGGAGCTTTTGTGCAATAGAGGATATGTTTCGCCTTTGCCATGGGTGGAATGACTAGACAGGTTTCGATAACCTTTTGGTTTCTGTTGGACATCATTGGTCCTTTGGATTTGGTTTTGCTCCTTCTTGCCTCTTCTGGCGTTCGATTTGAACTTTCTTCTCATTTTGTTTTTTGAAATTGAATTTGGCTCATAAACTTTCTCAAGACTTCTCAGCTTTGTATTTTGGCTTTCAGCTTTGGAGTTGCATTGACTCATCGATCTTCTTGAACATTTTGCTTGTTGTTTCCGTAAAAGATGGTGGGGAGGGGTCATGGCTCCGGCTCCTTTGAAATCCTCTATTGCAAGGGCAAGTAAGTATATGTAGGTGGGTTGGCATGTTGTGGAGTTCCTGAAGAAAGAGTTTTTCATGAAAGGCTCAGCAGGGCTCACTAAGGGATTATGTACAGGGTAGTCCAAGCTTTTTTGGTTTTGTGGAGGTTTTTATTCCTAAGTGCCTCGTCATTCTCATTAGTCAATGATTGTTTTCTTACTATTCTCAGATCTTTGCATGAATCACAGTTTGTATCATGTTTATCGACATTACTCTCACTATGATTGTGCCTCTCCATGTGCTGAAGGAATGCACATGTCGCTCGTGGTTTTACCTCGATTGACTCTCTCTACCTTCCCTCATCGCTCAGTGGAATGTCCAAAACGTTTACTTGAAATTCGAGGGAAAATACCGCTCTTCGCACACCACTCGCTTGATTTGTGGTGCTGATTTTGATTAGACCCTTGTGTTCATTGATGGGTCGAGAGTTAAGTGGTTCACGCACTCTATTCAATCAATCTCTCAAGATTTTTCCCAAAGATGTCGTTTCGATACGAGAGTATGCAATCACGGCTATCTACAATGCAATCTACTGTGGTAATATGGAATTACTATGTATAGGATGCATGAAATGCTGGAAATGATGAATGGAGATGGTTGATTGAATGTTTTTTTTTTTTGCGTTTGTTTTGTTTTTGGATGCAATGCATGAGTGGTAAGGCTACACCTAGTCTCGCTTGAGTCGAATTCAGCTCATGGTTCATGAAGCTCATCCCACTACTGTTGGCCTTGAAGAGGGTTTAGCTGTTGGGGTCGCTGTCGGGGTAGTGATTCTCAAGTGAGGTCGGCTTGGTGATTGGCTCCTGGATCTTAGGACTTTTAGGGAGTGACAACTCCCGCATGGTGACCCCACGATATGGAAAGGACTGCTTCTTTTCATTTTGGTCACTGATGCACATGGTAGTTCTGTAGTGGAAGAGGCTCGATCTCTTTGATTTTCTGCTATCCCTCTGAAGATCAGGCTTTGAATGTTTAGATATTGGGCTGAAGGGGGATGTGTAGTGGGTGAGAACAGAGCATGCGATTATGCAATTTTTGAGGTGAACAAGATGTGCTTGTTTGACCAATCCGAACTAACCGAGAATGCATGTAACCTTTTTTGTAATGAATGCAATGCATGCGGTTTGCTTCTCGCTTGGTTGTATTTATTGGTGTGTTTGTTCAGGGGATGCCTTTTAGATACCGCGAATTCTCGCCCCATAAAGCAAATTTGATGAATGATATATAACTGTGAGGAGTCGTTCCTTTTCATTCTTTTCATTATACGTGCATGCCAAAAGAAACCGAGTTTGGGAAAACAATTTTGAAAACACGTGTTTTCAAAGTGGTGGATTTTCTCAATATGAATTTTGATGCTCGATCATTCTAAAATAAAATAGGGAGTGGGGAACCCTATACATATTTGATCTAAATAAATTCAAAGGGAATGTACAACCTATACATGTAATATATTCAGAAATGGACAAGAGAGAAAAGAACGCTAGGGGAAAACCTATACATCAATTCTAAAAGTCATTAAATGGGGAGTTTGAGCTTAAAAACTTCTCCCGAATTCTTCTGCTTCATCTTTGAGCTTCTGGCTGGCAGCTCATTCATGTTTGGGCTTCTGATTGGCCACTCGTTCGTCTTCGGGATCTTGACCGGCTACTCGCCCGTCTTCTAGCTCTTGCAGCGAAGCGGTATTGTGATCAAACAAAACCGGTTGGTGTTCTTCTGACTCTCAAGAATTTTGAACTCGAACAATCGTTGTTGGTCTTCATGTCGCTCGACTCGGGTTGGTGCACCTCTGATTTTCGATTTAGACTGCAGTTGTTGATCTTCATGCGCTCCATCTACTCCGACAAGGGAAATAAGGGGCGTTTTTTGAGAAAGGTAAGGTGAATGATTGAGCACAAGTTCTTTGTGAAAATCCACCACTTATGTGAAAACACGAATGACTAGTACGCTCCACGGTAATGACCGCTGCTCTTGAAGGTGGGTTGAACTTCAAAAATAGCGGGTCGCAACATGGGGACTAAATCATTTATTTTGAAATACGTTTATGAAAATCAACTTTGAAAATTGTTTTGAGAAACAAGTTTGAGATAATATCCGTGAAAAATGTTGTTTAAAATTTGTTTGTAAAAAGCATGTTTTTGAAATCTGTTTTTGAAATGAAATTTATGAGAAGTATTGTTTGAAAATGATTTATAAACAGTATATTTTTGAAATTTGTTCTTTGTAAACCGCTTGACAAAGTTTATTTTTTGGAAGACTTTGATTGAAACCGATTTTGAAAACTGTTTTGGAAATAACAATTTTGAAATCATTAGAGATGAATGACTTTGAAGATATTTCATTAGAGTGTTTGACATGATTCATTTTTTTTTTGATTTTTGCTAATTTTTAAAACGTGGTCACACAAATATGTAAGTGCAAAATAAAAAAGTGGCTGATTTTATGTGGAGCTAAGTGTGAATGATTGGGATAATCACCTTCCAGGTCTATCAATGCTTCTATAACACCGGGGGAACCATCGTCCCTTCACTGTTCATCTCTCGGGATTTATCTCTGTTACGCCCTGTGGGGCACGTCATCGAGAAAGACCGGAGTGCTTAAGTTCGAAAGGTCAGGATACCCGAAGTGATACAGTCACATGAGCCACGGCCGGTGATTATCACAACATGCTCACTTTTCGGAAAACTTGGGGAAGTACTGCATGGGGTCAGGTCTCCCGTCGTCTGCACGGTCAGGTGTGTCTAAAGTCTAAATTATTACTGACTACGTTGTGCCATGTATGGGTATCCGGTAAATACGGGATCCTCTATGGACGTGTAGCGTGACATCAGGCTTTAGAGACACCCGTGGTGCAGAGGACACTTGGAGAACTGAGCCCATGCAATCTTCAGGGTAATGCAAAGGGTTGTCAGACAGGCGGCATACAAGGGGGTGACTACCCATAAACCCATCCTAGACACGGGACTAGGCAGCTGGACACTGAAGGCTCAGAGTTCACTATATGCTGGCTTTGACTCGAAAAGGTAAGTGTTGAAGGATCATGAGTTTTCAAGGCGTAGATACTACGATCATACCGCCTCGTGTGCATAGTCCTTACTACGAAGGGCATCTGCTCATGGGGAATCAATTGTGGACCAATGTTTATCCCGACCGCAAATATCAAGGGTGACACAGAGGAATGCATGTCCTAAGCTACCCTATGCACCCACCTCAGGACTATTCCTAACAGTTCAATATCACAACCAAAAAGCGGTAAATAAATGCGCAGGCAAAGAGAGGGAAGAAGTTAGACCCCTAATGGGCCCACCTACCTGAAGTTCCTGCAAGTTAGTCTAGCATAATCACGCAATTATGTAGCAAGCAAAGTCAAGTATAAACTACACACTCTGATCCTAACTATCCTCACCAATCACACTCTGAGTGTGGAGTAGAGTAATCCTAATGGCTTTCGAAATGAATCTCTTGAAGGTTTTGAAAGAAGTGGGGAAGTCCCGACAATTTTGAATGGAGTTCAGTCTTCCTTGAGTTTGAGAAAAACTTACTCAAGTTTTCCCCAGCAGAGTCGGCATTCTGTGGAGGGTGATTTTTCGGTATGAGGGGGGGTCTATCTAAATGGTCTGACTGAAAAGCCTAGATCCTAAAATGCCATTCTGTGGAGGGTGAAAACCCGTTATTCATGGCATCCCTCAAATACCTACTCTATCGTCCGTCTTTCCCAAAAGCATAAGGGGGATGCTAGTGAGCACTACACCCGCTCTCAATGGGCTCCACGCGGACTTATGCCTCTATAAGGCGATTGACTAGAGTCGCCACCTTGTTTGACCTAAAGAACTAGGAAGGAAGGGAAAGAGGGTTCTAAGAACCGTTAATTGACTCTGTGATTTGTTGCCTATGGATAGGACTTATCTGATCAAGCCAGAGATTCTGTGGGGTTCGCACTGGGTTACACCCCTTAGAAGTGGCAACGACCACGACTTCGGATTGGTGCCCGAGGAAACCTCGGTCTCCAATTGTCGGGATTGCCTTCTTTCAAAACCTTATTAAAGAGATTCGTTTAAAAGCTAAGGATAGGATAAGGACGAAAAGAGAGAAAGAGAGTGGATGAGGCAAGCTTTTCTGCCAAGCTAGCGCAAGGAGAGAATTGCTGAATTCGGATGAGTATAGAATGAAGATTTGAGAAAAGTATGAGGTTGAATGAAGAGACAAGACTTAGAGTCTGATGGTTTGAAGTTTGTGGAAGCCGAAGGAGGTTTGTGCGTCTTGAGAGAATAGGATAGTTTATTAGGGGGAATGGGTGTTTTTTGTTTGGAATGGGGTCGTACCCTAGATGGGCCTACTACTAACTCCCTGTTGAGATCAGACCTTACGTAGTTCACGGTTTTGGGTTGGTTGAGTTTTTTGAGGTAATCGAGGATTGAAAGTGCATGGGGTTATTTGAAGGTGAGATGGCTGAATGCAGAAGGGTATTTTGATTGGTGTGGGGTCGCACCCTGTTGGGTTGCCTACGTACTCAATTCCCTGTTGAGATACCTTACGTAGTTCAGTTTTTGGAGATTTGGGAGTTTTGGGGTTTTTGAAGGAATTGGGGTTTTGACCTTTTGGGTCTTTGAAGGGTCAAAGAGGTTTTGTGGTCGTTTTTGTGAGGTTTGACAGATTGTCTGGTTCATTTTGGAGTTTGAGGTGTGAGAGTCTGTGAGATGCTCAACTCTATGGGACATTTAGATTCTTGAAATGATGAAGTCTGTGAGACGCTCGGGTCTGGAGTGTTTGAGGTTTGAAAGGGTTATCAAATTTCAAGGTTTGGCTTTTTGAGGGCTAAGGATTTTTGAAGTTTTGAATTTGATGAGTCTATTGAGATGTTCAAATCTGGTGAACTGCGGAGACATTCGAGTCTGTTGAGCTGTTGAGACGGTCGAGTCTGTTGAGCTGTTGAGACGGTCGAGTCTGTTGAGCTGTTGAGACGGTCGAGTCTGTTGAGCTGTTGAGACATTCGAGTCTGTTGAGCTGTTGAGATGTTCGAGTCTGTTTGGAATTATTTGGGATTGAAATGAAATTGAATTGGATTGAGTTTGAATTGAAATGGATTGGGTTGAATTGAATTGAAATGAATCAAATTTGAGTTGAATTTGGGCTGAATTGGGCTTTTAGAGAATGGGCCAGATTGGCCCTAGAAAAATGGGCTAGATTGGGCCTTAGAAGTTGGACCGGATTGGACCTTGAAATATAGGCCAGATTGGGCCTTGAAATTGGGCCGAGTTTGGGCCTTGAAATATGGGCCAGATTTGGCTTTGGAAAGCGGGCCAGGTTGGGACCTCAAAACATAGACCAGGTTGAGCCTTAGAAAGAAGGCCGGGTTGGGCCTTAGAAAACAGGCCAGGTTTGAACCTAAAAATGTGGGCCAAGTTGGGTTTTTGGTTTGTTCCTCGAATTGGGCTTTAAATTGGGCTTCAATTGAATTTGGTTATTGGGCCTCAAATTGGATGATTTGAAGTTCGGATTGATACTGAATGGGAATGAATTTTGAATTGTGTATGAAGAGTGTTTGATGAGTGAGTGAGAAAGATTGCTTTTGAAATGTGTTTGACGTTGGAGCATGAGAAAGATTGGATTTGGAGGGTGTTAGATGAGAGAGATTGGTTTTGTGAGTGTTGATGAGAGAGTGGTCTGAAGGGTGTTCAATGAGAAATTGATTTGAAATTGAATTTTTGGGCTGAATTTGGAAATGAATTTTGGGTTTTGAAGTGGATGTTTATTGATTGAAACGAATCATTGATTGTGAGTTTATTGTGACATTTAAGGATTGTTTGGAAAGTTTTTTTTTTTAGGAGAGATGTTTCCCACAAACAGGTACTACGACCCTCGGGTACTACGACCTTAATGTGGGCAACATCTATGAATGGTCCTAGGGCTTTTCTAAACCGGACTTGATTTGTCCAGTAATTAAGTGGGTAGACCTGAAGGCTATGCTATGGCTACATGTACTAAACCAATCTAGAAATTTATAAGATGAAACTAACAAATAAAACGCCCAATGTATAATAGAACCAAAAATGTATAAACTAGCATTCAAAAATATGTACGAAAGATAGACAGAGTAAAAACGATCAAGCCGACAAATATAGAGGATTATGAAATCCAAGACTATGCTAGGCAACACAACCAATTGGCAAATTACAACTCATGATAACAAATTAAAGTGTTGAATTGAAATGCTGAATTAAAAGGAGCTGCTATGGGGGGTCGCATCGACGCCGCCTCACTCGAGCTGAAGGGGATCAGCAAGAAGTACACCAACCGTTACATAGTTTGAAGGAGAGACCCCGGTAGTCCAAGCCACGATCCCGTTTCTTAGTCTTAGAGTAGTTTCCCGTACCACGAGCGTTATGTACATGTCAAAACACAACCAAGAGAGGCAAAATGCATTAGTCAAAGAACGAGAGAGGGTTGGGATGTGTGCAATGGGATCATACGGCCCCTCTCAATGGGAGGAAAGGGGGCAATTTAATCATCTCCCACACCCCAACCGAGAACATAGAAAAGAGTTTCAAGCTGCCAACAAATGCTAAGGATTGTAAGATAAATCAAGCATCGGGGTTGCTACTCAAATTAATTTGTCATCTTAGATTGTGACTCAAACAAAGTGTAGTATCAAAGAGGTAAAGTTGTGAGTCATGCGGGATCATACCTAGAAGGGTTTATATCATTTCCCTCCAAGATGAAGAGTTAATGAGGACCAACCAGCCATTGAGTGATTTATCTAACAATTATAGCATAGGGCAACTATCACTCTATTCATGTTCTTGCCTAAGCGCAAGGGACAAGTTATATGCTAGTCTCAAACAATTCCCAAACACATATCAAAGCGCAAGGAGCAATTAGCTATTGAAGGCAGTTAAATCATAGTAAAGGTCAAAGGATAGAATTTCCAAACCCATAGAAGGTAGGCCCGACGCACAAGGGTATAGTCCATTTACATGATCTGAAACCAAGCTACAAATTTAGCCAGCACAACTCAAGCCAAGCGAAACCAGCCAAGTCTCATCATTTGTATATGTACCTCGGTGATGACACAGATAACATAGTAGTGAGCATACTGAATTGAATAACCAATAGTAATGAACAAATTCTTAACTCATATTAAGCTCTCAACCGACATCCATGTGCAAGTTATGTGCTGAGACAAATTATTTCCAAACCAAATTCAATGCGCAAGGGGGGAAATCTCACAATCAGTCAATCGTTATCCAGCCTAGGGATTCCAAATGGAACGAGTCAAACTCATCCCAGACCAGATTGTGTAGGTACTTCAGTCGTGCCACAAAGCAAGAGTTGTGAGCAGATTTAAACAATATCAATTGGTAACGAGCATGTGCACGAAGCAGACTATATTCCAAACCAACATGGATTACACAAGGGTGTAATCTTAAAAAGCCTAAACGCATGGACTTCTGAGCCTTTCGATGAAGACACAAGGGACAATATTCAACCGCAACTAAAATCCAACATCAATAAGCCGCAAATAAGATAGAGAATCGAGCTCACCAGCTCTAGCTCGACAAAACAAAATCAATAAACAAATCTGAACTAACTCGCTGAGCTAGGAGTCAAGATCAATTACCAAGTTAACAACTATATCACACCCGAATCACAGGTAATGCATTCTTAAATCTGAAACCATCAGCAATGAGCAAATTGAATGGGTCTCGCAAGTGGTTTGGCAAGGTCCAGTTTTAACCAAGTTCAGACCTCAGAACTGTTCAATAAACCAAAATCACATACTTACGACAATGTCACACCATCGAAACCACATATGCCCACTGGTCAGAAAATGACTGGATAAATATCCTTTTCACTCATCGTAAGCACGCAGAGAGGGTAAAATGGACAAGAGAGGCAACTTCCAAAGTCAAACAAGAGAGATCCAGCAACTGAAACATGACTTAATTAAAGGCCAGACTGATTTGAACTCTTCTTATGACTCACTCTGATTAACGATAAGCCAAACCCAAAATAGAACGCAAACAACATTGCACTGCTAAATGTAAACAGCAAGCAGGTTAATATCAGTCATAAAAGACAGATACCCGAAGTTCATCAGCAAATCGTCAATGGGCAAGCTGTTATACCAGATACTAAACTCGAAGCTTGACGAATGAAACCCATCAGTTTATTAAGCAGAGTAAAATAGCGTAAACAAAACGCATCAGTTAGAGCAAAGCATACGAGCCATGAGATAGACCAAACCACACGAAACCTCGGGAGCTCGAATCCAGCGCTTGAAACACCGCCATTGATCAACCGAAGCCAAGCTCACTCTGAAACGGTGACCGATTTTCCTAACTTCTTTGCGGTTAGCACGTCACGCAAGCTTGGGCTGGTTGCTAATGACACTGACGAGAGTGAAGAGATTAAGGCAAGAGCATGAAGGAGATACAAATGTTGGTGAATATCCAGCGAAGATCAGAATTTATGCTAGGTAGGTCTGGTCGAATGAATTAACTCAGGGAGAAGATGAATCTAGTGTTAAGCAGAAAGTAGTGGTCATGTGCTCGAGTTAGGGTGGAGGACTTCCAAAAGAAATCGAGAAAGGGGGGAAGGCTATGTGACGATTGATAGTTGGAAGATCGGGAGCCAAAATGAGGGTTGTCCTTTCGATCGATCGTAGGAGGATAAATTTGGGGATGGAAATCGCCTGAGCGTAAAAAAATGTGGAAGAAGAGGGTGAGATTGGTGTCGGCTGTTGTCCATGGTTGAAGGAGAAAACTATCGAGAGCAGGGAGTGGAGTCTTGGCCGAAGGAGATCGACGAAGCGGGGAGAGTGGAAAAAAAAGACCTGGGATTGTTGCTGTCGATCAGTCACTTAGGGCACTAGGGTTTAGAAGATGGAAAGAGTTCTTAATGTGGGTTTGGGTGGGCTTTTTGAAACCATGGGCTGAAAATAGAGTGGGTTTAAGGAATTGGGCTAGGCCAGACTTCAACCAAGTGTGGATTGGGTTTGTAAGATGAAAATAAAAGTGTCTAAATAGAAGTGAACTGAAATGATAATAAAAATACCAACGTTAATAGTAAAAAAATAAATAAATAAAACATAAGAAAAGGTGTATAGATGAATAAAAATAAATAAATAAATAAATAAATAAATAGAATATAAACAAAACAAAATAAGATAGTAAAATAAGTGAATAAACAAAAGGGGACGACCTTGAAACTGGACTGTCGATGGAAATTCATTTCGAAGAATTGTGTTTTTCTGAAATGTTTTGAAAAAGATTATAAAATGATGGTTTCGTCTTAGCACGCATGTTAATATGTTTTGAAAAAAAAGAAAGGCGACGACCCCTCTTATTATTTCGGAATTTGCTTTATGGGGTGAGAATTTTTGGTGTCTACACACGTCAGTTTTAAACAAACAGATAGTTAAAATTTTCGTTTTGGATCAAGGTTGACGGGGCGCCAAAAATTCTCACAATCGTTTAGTGGTGCATAGGGATGCGACCGTGAGTGTATGGATATGATTGGAAGTACGAGGACTTATGACGAGCCTCAGTTAGACCTCTTGACATCTAACCCTAGGACTTATGATGAGCCTAGGATACTAACAATCCGGCTTGGTTTTAGGGTGCACGAGGGCTTAGGAGTGCCTCAACTGGACCTCTTGATATCCAGTCCTAGGGCTTATGACGGGCCTAGAATGCGATTGAGAGTACGAGGACTTAGGAGTGCCTCAACTAGACCTCTTGATATCTAGCTATAGGACTTATGACGAGCCTATAATACCAACAACCCGATTTGATTTAAGGTGCACGAGGGCTTAGGAGTGCCTCAACTGGACCTCTTGATATCCAGTCCTAGGGCTTATGAAGGGCCTAGAATGCGATTGAAAGTACGAGGACTTAGGAGTGCCTCAACTAGACCTCTTGATATCTAGCTATAGGACTTATGACGAGCCTATAATACCAACAACCCGATTTGATTTAAGGTGCACGAGGGCTTAGGAGTGCCTCAACTGGACCTCTTGATATCCAGTCCTAGGGCTTATGACGGGCCTAGAATGCGATTGAGAGTACGAGGACTTAGGAGTGCCTCAACTAGACCTCTTGATATCTAGCTATAGGACTTATGACGAGCCTATAATACCAACAACCCGATTTGATTTAAGGTGCACGAGGGCTTAGGAGTGCCTCAACTGGACCTCTTGATATCCAGTCCTAGGGCTTATGACGGGCCTAGAATGCGATTGAAAGTACGAGGACTTAGGAGTGCCTCAACTAGACCTCTTGATATCTAGCTATAGGACTTATGACGAGCCTATAATACCAACAACCCGATTTGATTTAAGGTGCACGAGGGCTTGGGAGTGCCTCAACTGGACCTCTTGATATCCAGTCCTAGGGCTTATGACGGGCCTAGAATGCGATTGAAAGTACAAGGACTTAGGAGTGCCTCAACTAGACCTCTTGATATCTAGCTATAGGACTTATGACGAGCCTATAATACTTTGATGGAGTTGTACGAAACTCGCTGTGATAAAAGCTTGATCTGAAGTTGTTTGTGGTGATAGATTATTTGAGGATGGCTTTGATTGTGGATTGATCCGGGATTGGATGCTTCTTGGTTGTTTTTGTGAGGGATGCGATAGTCGAATGTTTTTTGTTGATGTCGCCTTTGACTTTGTCAGTGTGGGACTTGTGTTTCGGTTTTGTTTTGGTGGTCTTGGCCCGATGTGCACTATGGTTTCGGGATTTGGTATGACTTTTGGCTCCAGAGTTCGAGATGGCTCCGGTTTGATACGCAACTCCCTTGTGAGCAACGACTCTGGGATGGTTGATGGGTTTGGCTTCGATATGATATGCGGGCTCCGGTATGACCGGATGGCTCCATTGTGGTCGGGTGGCTCCGGAATGGCTCTGAGATGGCTCCGGTTTGATATGTGGCTCCCTTGTGAGCAACGACTCTGGGATGGTTGATGGGTAGGGATTCGAAATGATCCGAGGGCTCCGGTATGACCGGATGGCTCCATTGTGGTCGGGTGGCTCCGGTATGGCTCTGAGATGGCTCCGGTTTGATATGCGGCTCCCTTGTGAGCAACGACTCTGGGATGGTTGATGGGTTTCGATTTGGTTAGAGTTGTTCGGGATGGCTGGTGGATTTTGCTTTGCTTCGGGATTTTCTGGGTGGTGTGGGGACTCCAACAATGGATTTATCGTGGTTTGATGAGGTTTTTGATGGCTCCAGAAATGGAATGACTGTGATTTGAAGGGTTTGTTGTGGAATTTGTAGTGGGTGAATGGTTTTACAAGGGTAGGTGAATGGCTAAACACGGTTTTATGGCTTTAGGGTAGTCCCCATCATGGTTCCAGGATCTTCAGGGATGGCTCCGGGATGACTTTGTGTCGGTTGAGCATGACGATGCATTAGCTGGAACGAGGGGGAAAGGGAGATTTCGTCTTTGAGGTGGTCGCACCCTGGGCGGGCTGCCTACGTACTCAATTCCATATTGAGATCAGACCATACGTAGTTCGAATCTCTGTGGGCAAGACCTGGTGACGAAATGGATTTGACGTGGCTCCCATATTGTTCTCGGACTTTTGGGATGACCCCTGTGTAATTCCAAGGATGGTTTCAGTGTCAGATGATGGCTCCCGTATGGCTCCAGCTTGGTTCTGGATATGGTGTTGATGAGGCTCAAGCATGACACTTGATGGCTCCGGGATTGTCTTCGTACGGCTTTGGATGGCTTTAGTTTGATTCGATGTAGCTTGAGGATGGCCCAGGATGGCTCCGAGATGGTTCGATGTAGCTTGATAATGGCCCGGGATGGCTCCAGTTGACATCCTTTGATCAAAAGATATGCTTCAACAACTGCAACTGAAGCTGACTTTCAGCAAGACTAGATGGAGTTCTTACCAGTCGGATGTTGAAAATGAAGTGGTTATGATGCATGCAAATGCTAACTGCTAGAAGAAATGCAAAATGCATATGCGTTTTTTGAAGAGAAGGTATGATTCTATCTCTATTACTATGAGGTTTACGAATATAAGACATCTTCGGTTCGATCTTGAGTGATTGTTGAGCTTGAATGCATGAATCACTTTTCTCTCATGGAGGGATGCGGGTCAATCTCTCGTGAGTATGGCCGTGTGTGCAAATGGTATGATGATGCTCTCGACGCTCGGAGCAGTATTTTCCTTAGAATTTCTTTCGAGGATCTGAACTTTCCGACCCTCACAAATTTCTAACCTGCAATGGGGTAGGCTGTTTATGATTTGGTGCTCAAATTGGAGATTCACTCGCACTCATAAGACCTCGTGGGGTAAGGTCACACTCATTCGCTCATGGTCCCTTTGGTATGACGGGACATGTTGATAACAAGTACGAAGCTTATGATTCATGTTTCAGATCCGGTACTTTCAGTTAACGCTCATCGACTAACGAGTCAAAGGTCTTTATTGGGTTGTAACGGGGCTGAGGGGTATGATGTATGTCACACAGGACTGTGGGATTTATTTGGGAATTGTGGAGCTTTTGTGCAATAGAGGATATGTTTCGCCTTTGCCATGGGTGGAATGACTAGACAGGTTTCGATAACCTTTTGGTTTCTGTTGGACATCATTGGTCCTTTGGATTTGGTTTTGCTCCTTCTTGCCTCTTCTGGCGTTCGATTTGAACTTTCTTCTCATTTTGTTTTTTGAAATTGAATTTGGCTCATAAACTTTCTCAAGACTTCTCAGCTTTGTATTTTGGCTTTCAGCTTTGGAGTTGCATTGACTCATCGATCTTCTTGAACATTTTGCTTGTTGTTTCCGTAAAAGATGGTGGGGAGGGGTCATGGCTCCGGCTCCTTTGAAATCCTCTATTGCAAGGGCAAGTAAGTATATGTAGGTGGGTTGGCATGTTGTGGAGTTCCTGAAGAAAGAGTTTTTCATGAAAGGCTCAGCAGGGCTCACTAAGGGATTATGTACAGGGTAGTCCAAGCTTTTTTGGTTTTGTGGAGGTTTTTATTCCTAAGTGCCTCGTCATTCTCATTAGTCAATGATTGTTTTCTTACTATTCTCAGATCTTTGCATGAATCACAGTTTGTATCATGTTTATCGACATTACTCTCACTATGATTGTGCCTCTCCATGTGCTGAAGGAATGCACATGTCGCTCGTGGTTTTACCTCGATTGACTCTCTCTACCTTCCCTCATCGCTCAGTGGAATGTCCAAAACGTTTACTTGAAATTCGAGGGAAAATACCGCTCTTCGCACACCACTCGCTTGATTTGTGGTGCTGATTTTGATTAGACCCTTGTGTTCATTGATGGGTCGAGAGTTAAGTGGTTCACGCACTCTATTCAATCAATCTCTCAAGATTTTTCCCAAAGATGTCGTTTCGATACGAGAGTATGCAATCACGGCTATCTACAATGCAATCTACTGTGGTAATATGGAATTACTATGTATAGGATGCATGAAATGCTGGAAATGATGAATGGAGATGGTTGATTGAATGTTTTTTTTTTTTGCGTTTGTTTTGTTTTTGGATGCAATGCATGAGTGGTAAGGCTACACCTAGTCTCGCTTGAGTCGAATTCAGCTCATGGTTCATGAAGCTCATCCCACTACTGTTGGCCTTGAAGAGGGTTTAGCTGTTGGGGTCGCTGTCGGGGTAGTGATTCTCAAGTGAGGTCGGCTTGGTGATTGGCTCCTGGATCTTAGGACTTTTAGGGAGTGACAACTCCCGCATGGTGACCCCACGATATGGAAAGGACTGCTTCTTTTCATTTTGGTCACTGATGCACATGGTAGTTCTGTAGTGGAAGAGGCTCGATCTCTTTGATTTTCTGCTATCCCTCTGAAGATCAGGCTTTGAATGTTTAGATATTGGGCTGAAGGGGGATGTGTAGTGGGTGAGAACAGAGCATGCGATTATGCAATTTTTGAGGTGAACAAGATGTGCTTGTTTGACCAATCCGAACTAACCGAGAATGCATGTAACCTTTTTTGTAATGAATGCAATGCATGCGGTTTGCTTCTCGCTTGGTTGTATTTATTGGTGTGTTTGTTCAGGGGATGCCTTTTGTAGATACCGCGAATTCTCGCCCCATAAAGCAAATTTGATGAATGATATATAACTGTGAGGAGTCGTTCCTTTTCATTCTTTTCATTATACGTGCATGCCAAAAGAAACCGAGTTTGGGAAAACAATTTTGAAAACACGTGTTTTCAAAGTGGTGGATTTTCTCAATATGAATTTTGACGCTCGATCATTCTCAAATAAAATAGGGAGTGGGGAACCCTATACATATTTGATCTAAATAAATTCAAAGGGAATGTACAACCTATACATGTAATATATTCAGAAATGGACAAGAGAGAAAAGAACGCTAGGGGAAAACCTATACATCAATTCTAAAAGTCATTAAATGGGGAGTTTGAGCTTAAAAACTTCTCCCGAATTCTTCTGCTTCATCTTTGAGCTTCTGGCTGGCAGCTCATTCATGTTTGGGCTTCTGATTGGCCACTCGTTCGTCTTCGGGATCTTGACCGGCTACTCGCCCGTCTTCTAGCTCTTGCAGCGAAGCGGTATTGTGATCAAACAAAACCGGTTGGTGTTCTTCTGACTCTCAAGAATTTTGAACTCGAACAATCGTTGTTGGTCTTCATGTCGCTCGACTCGGGTTGGTGCACCTCTGATTTTCGATTTAGACTGCATTGTTGATCTTCATGCGCTCCATCTACTCCGACAAGGGAAATAAGGGGCGTTTTTGAGAAAGGTAAGGTGAATGATTGAGCACAAGTTCTTTGTGAAAATCCACCACTTATGTGAAAACACGAATGACTAGTACGCTCCACGGTAATGACCGCTGCTCTTGAAGGTGGGTTGAACTTCAAAAATAGCGGGTCGCAACATGGGGACTAAATCATTTATTTTGAAATACGTTTATGAAAATCAACTTTGAAAATTGTTTTGAGAAACAAGTTTGAGATAATATCCGTGAAAAATGTTGTTTAAAATTTGTTTGTAAAAAGCATGTTTTTGAAATCTGTTTTTGAAATGAAATTTATGAGAAGTATTGTTTGAAAATGATTTATAAACAGTATATTTTTGAAATTTGTTCTTTGTAAACCGCTTGACAAAGTTTATTTTTTGGAAGACTTTGATTGAAACCGATTTTGAAAACTGTTTTGGAAATAACAATTTTGAAATCATTAGAGATGAATGACTTTGAAGATATTTCATTAGAGTGTTTGACATGATTCATTTTTTTTTTGATTTTTGCTAATTTTTAAAACGTGGTCACACAAATATGTAAGTGCAAAATAAAAAATCGTGGCTGATTTTATGTGGAGCTAAGTGTGAATGATTGGGATAATCACCTTCCAGGTCTATCAATGCTTCTATAACACCGGGGGAACCATCGTCCCTTCACTGTTCATCTCTCGGGATTTATCTCTGTTACGCCCTGTGGGGCACGTCATCGAGAAAGACCGGAGTGCTTAAGTTCGAAAGGTCAGGATACCCGAAGTGATACAGTCACATGAGCCACGGCCGCGGTGATTATCACAACATGCTCACTTTTCGGAAAACTTGGGGAAGTACTGCATGGGGTCAGGTCTCCCGTCGTCTGCACGGTCAGGTGTGTCTAAAGTCTAAATTATTACTGACTACGTTGTGCCATGTATGGGTATCCGGTAAATACGGGATCCTCTATGGACGTGTAGCGTGACATCAGGCTTTAGAGACACCCGTGGTGCAGAGGACACTTGGAGAACTGAGCCCATGCAATCTTCAGGGTAATGCAAAGGGTTGTCAGACAGGCGGCATACAAGGGGGTGACTACCCATAAACCCATCCTAGACACGGGACTAGGCAGCTGGACACTGAAGGCTCAGAGTTCACTATATGCTGGCTTTGACTCGAAAAGGTAAGTGTTGAAGGATCATGAGTTTTCAAGGCGTAGATACTACGATCATACCGCCTCGTGTGCATAGTCCTTACTACGAAGGGCATCTGCTCATGGGGAATCAATTGTGGACCAATGTTTATCCCGACCGCAAATATCAAGGGTGACACAGAGGAATGCATGTCCTAAGCTACCCTATGCACCCACCTCAGGACTATTCCTAACAGTTCAATATCACAACCAAAAAGCGGTAAATAAATGCGCAGGCAAAGAGAGGGAAGAAGTTAGACCCCTAATGGGCCCACCTACCTGAAGTTCCTGCAAGTTAGTCTAGCATAATCACGCAATTATGTAGCAAGCAAAGTCAAGTATAAACTACACACTCTGATCCTAACTATCCTCACCAATCACACTCTGAGTGTGGAGTAGAGTAATCCTAATGGCTTTCGAAATGAATCTCTTGAAGGTTTTGAAAGAAGTGGGGAAGTCCCGACAATTTTGAATGGAGTTCAGTCTTCCTTGAGTTTGAGAAAAACTTACTCAAGTTTTCCCCAGCAGAGTCGGCATTCTGTGGAGGGTGATTTTTCGGTATGGGGGGGTCTATCTAAATGGTCTGACTGAAAAGCCTAGATCCTAAAATGCCATTCTGTGGAGGGTGAAAACCCGTTATTCATGGCATCCCTCAAATACCTACTCTATCGTCCGTCTTTCCCAAAAGCATAAGGGGGATGCTAGTGAGCACTACACCCGCTCTCAATGGGCTCCACGCGGACTTATGCCTCTATAAGGCGGGATTGACTAGAGTCGCCACCTGTTTGACCTAAAGAACTAGGAAGGAAAGGGAAAGAGGGTTCTAAGAACCGTTAATTGACTCTGTGATTTGTTGCCTATGGATAGGACTTATCTGATCAAGCCAGAGATTCTGTGTGGGTTCGCACTGGGTTACACCCCTTAGAAGTGGCAACGACCACGACTTCGGATTGGTGCCCGAGGAAACCTCGGTCTCCAATTGTCGGGATTGCCTTCTTTCAAAACCTTATTAAAGAGATTCGTTTAAAAGCTAAGGATAGGATTAGGACGAAAAGAGAGAAAGAGAGTGGATGAGGCAAGCTTTTCTGCCAAGCTAGCGCCAAGGAGAGGAATTGCTGAATTCGGATGAGTATAGAATGAAGATTTGAGAAAAAGTTGAGGTTGAATGAAGAGACAAGACTTAGAGTCTGATGGTTTGAAGTTTGTGGAAGCCGAAGGAGGTTTGTGCGTCTTGAGAGATATAGGAGTCGTCTTAGAGGGGGAAATGGGTGTTTTTTGTTTGGAATGGGGTCGTACCCTAGATGGGCTGCCTACGTACTCAACTCCCTGTTGAGATCAGACCTTACGTAGTTCACGGTTTTTGGGTTGGTTGAGTTTTTTGAGGTAATCGAGGATTGAAAGTGCATGGGGTTATTTGAAGGTGAGATGGCTGAATGCAGAAGGGTATTTTGATTGGTGTGGGGTCGCACCCTGTGTGGGTTGCCTACGTACTCAATTCCCTGTTGAGATCAGACCTTACGTAGTTCAGTTTTTGGAGATTTGGGAGTTTTGGGGTTTTTGAAGGAATTGGGGTTTTGACCTTTTGGGTCTTTGAAGGGTCAAAGAGGTTTTGTGAGGTTTGACAGATTGTCTGGTTCATTTTGGAGTTTGAGGTGTGAGAGTCTGTGAGATGCTCAACTCTATGGGACATTTAGATTCTTGAAATGATGAAGTCTGTGAGACGCTCGGGTCTGTGAGATGTTTGAGGTTTGAAAGGGTTATCAAATTTCAAGAGGTTTGGCTTTTTGAGGAGCTAAGGATTTTTGAAGTGTTTGAATTTGATGAGTCTATTGAGATGTTCAAATCTGGTGAACTGCGGAGACATTCGAGTCTGTTGAGCTGTTGAGACGGTCGAGTCTGTTGAGCTGTTGAGACGGTCGAGTCTGTTGAGCTGTTGAGACGGTCGAGTCTGTTGAGCTGTTGAGACATTCGAGTCTGTTGAGCTGTTGAGATGTTCGAGTCTGTTTGGAATTATTTGGGATTGAAATGAAATTGAATTGGATTGAGTTTGAATTGAAATGGATTGGGTTGAATTGAATTGAATTGAAATGAATCAAATTTGAGTTGAATTTGGGCTGAATTGGGCTTTTAGAGAATGGGCCAGATTGGCCCTAGAAAAATGGGCTAGATTGGGCCTTAGAAGTTGGACCGGATTGGACCTTGAAATATAGGCCAGATTGGGCCTTGAAATTGGGCCGAGTTTGGGCCTTGAAATATGGGCCAGATTTGGCTTTGGAAAGCGGGCCAGGTTGGACCTAAAAACTAGACAAGGGGAGAAATAAGAAAACACCGCAGCTTTGTTGGAAAGCCTTGAAAACAGGCCAGGTTTTGAACCTAAAAATGTGGGCCAAGTTGGGCTTTTTGGTTGTTCCTCGAATTGGGCTTTAAATTGGGCTTCAATTGAATTTGGTTATTGGGCCTCAAATTGGATTGATTTGAAGTTGGATTGATACTGAATGGGAATGAATTTTGAATTGTGTTGAAGAGTGTTTGATGAGTGAGGAGAAAGATTGCTTTTGAAATGTGTTTTTTGAGTTGGAGCATGAGAAAGATTGGATTTGGAGGGTGTTAGATGAGAGAGATTGGTTTTGTGAGTGTTTGATGAGAGAGTGGTTGAAGGGTGTTAATGGAAATTGATTTGAAATTGAATTTTGGGCTGAATTTGGAAATGAATTTTGGGTTTTGAATTGGATGTTATTGATTGAAACGAATCATTGATTGTGAGTTTTATTGCTTGACATTTTAAGGATTGGTTGGAAGTTTTTTTTTTTAGGAGAGATGTTTCCCACAAACAGGTACTACGACCCTCGCGTTACTACCCTAATGTGGGCAACATCTATGAATGGTCCTAGGGCTTTTCTAAACCGGACTTGATTTGTCCAGTAATTAAGTGGGGTAGCTGAAGGCTATGCTAGGCACATGTACTAAACCAATCTAGAAATTATAAGGATGAAACTAACAAATAAAACGGCCCATGTATAATAGAACCAAAAATGTATAAACAAGCATTCAAAAAATATGGACGAAAGATAGACAAGAGAGTAAAAAACGATCAAGCCGACAAATATAGAGGATTATGAAATCCAAGACTATGCTAGGCAACACAAACCAATGGCAAATAAACTCATGATAACAAAAATTAAAGTGTAATTGAAATGCTGAATTAAAAGAGCTGCTATGGGGGGTCGCATCGACGCCGCCTCACTCGAGCTGAGGGGATCAGCAAGGTACCACCAACGTTACATAGTTTGAAGGAGAGACCCCGTAGTGTCCAAGCCACGATCCCGTTCCTTAGTCTGAGAGTAGTTTCCCGTTCCACGAGCGTTATGTACATGTCAAACACACAACCAAGAGAGGCCAAATGCATTAGTCAAAGAACGAGAGAGGGGTTGGGATGTGTGCAATGGGATCATACGCCCCTCTCAATGGAGGAAAGGGGGCAGGCAATTTAATCATCTCCCACACCCCAACCGAGAACATAGAAAAGAGTTTCAAGCTGCCACAAATGCTAAGGATTGTAAGATAAATCAAGCATCGGGGTTGCTACTCAAATTAATTTGTCATTAGATTATGACTCAAACAAAGTGTAGTATCAAAGAGGTAAGTTGTGAGTCATGCGGGATCATACTAGAAGGGTTTATATCATTTCCTCCAAGATGAAGAGTTAATGAGGACAACCAGCCATTGAGTGATTTATCTAACAATTATAGCATAGGGCAACTATCACTCTATTCATGTTCTTGCCTAAGCGCAAGGGACAAGTTATATGCTAGTCTCAAACAATTCCCAAACACATATCAAAGCGCAAGGAGCAATTAGCTATTGAAGGCAGTTTAAATCATAGTAAAGGTCAAAGGATAGAATTTCCAAACCCATAGAAGGTAGGCCCGACGCACAAGGGTATAGTCCATTTGCATGATCTGAAACCAAGCTACAAATTTAGCCAGCACAACTCAAGACAAGCGAAACCAGCCAAGTCTCATCATTTGTATATGTACCTCGGTGATGACACAGATAACATAGTAGTGAGCATACTGAATTGAATAACCATAGTAATGAACAAAATGCTTAACTCATATTAAGCTCTCAACCGACATCCATGTGCAAGTTATGTGCTGAGACAAATTATTTCCAAACCAAATTCAATGCGCAAGGGGGGAAATCTCACAATCAGTCCAATCGTTATCCAGCCTAGGATTCCAAATGGAACGAGTCAAACTCATCCCAGACCAGATTGTGTAGGTACTTCAGTCGTGCCACAAAAGCAGAGTTGTGAGCAGATTTAAACAATATCAATTGGTAACGAGCATGTGCACGAAGCAGACTATATTCCAAACCAACATGGATTACACAAGGGTGTAATCTTAAAAAGCCTAAACGCATGGTCTTCTGAGCCTTTCGATGAAGACACAAGGGACAATATTCAACGCCAACTAAAATCCAACATCAATAAGCGCAAATAAGATAGAGAATCGAGCTCACCAGCTCTAGCTCGACAAAAAAATCATCAATAAACAAATCTGAACTAACCGCTGAGCTAGGAGTCAAGATCAATTACCAAGTTAACAACATATCACACCCGAATCACAGTAATGCATTCTTAAATCTGAAACCATCAGCAATGAGCAAATTGAATGGGTCTCGCAAGTGTTTGCAAGGTCCAGTTTTAACCAAGTTCAGACCTCAGAACTGTTCAATAAACCAAAATCACATACTTACGGACAATGTCACACCATCGAAACCACATATGCCCACTGGTCAGAAAATGACTGGATAAATATCCTTTTCACTCATCGTAAGCACGCAGAGGAGGGTAAAATGGACAAGAGAGGCAACTTCCAAAGTCAAACAAGAGAGATCCAGCAACTGAAACATGACTTAATTAAAGGCCAGACTGATTTGAACTCTTCTTATGACTCACTCTGATTAACGATAAGCCAAACCCAAAATAGAACGCAAACAACATTGCACTGCTAAATGTAAACAGCAAGCAGGTTAATATCAGTCATAAAAGACAGATACCCGAAGTTCATCAGCAAATCGTCAATGGGCAAGCTGTTATACCAGATACTAAACTCGAAGCTTGACGAATGAAACCCATCAGTTTATTAAGCAGAGTAAAATAGCGTAAACAAAACGCATCAGTTAGAGCAAAGCATACGAGCCATGAGATAGACCAAACCACACGAAACCTCGGGAGCTCGAATCCAGCGCTTGAAACACCGCCATTGATCAACCGAAGCCAAGCTCACTCTGAAACGGTGACCGATTTTCCTAACTTCTTTGCGGTTAGCACGTCACGCAAGCTTGGGCTGGTGCTAATGACACTGACGAGAGTGAAGAGATTAAGGCAAGAGCATGAAGGAGATACAAATGTTGGTGAATATCCAGCGAAGATCAGAATTTATGCTAGGTAGGTCTGGTCGAATGAATTAACTCAGGGAGAAGATGAATCTAGTGTTAAGCAGAAAGTAGTGGTCATGTGCTCGAGTTAGGGTGGAGGACTTCCAAAAGAAATCGAGAAAGGGGGGAAGGATATGTGACGATTGATAGTTGGAAGATCGGGAGCCAAAATGAGGGTTGTCCTTTCGATCGATCGTAGGAGGATAAATTTGGGGATGGAAATCGCCTGAGCGTAAAAAAAATGTGGAAGAAGAGGGTGAGATTGGTGTCGGCTGTTGTCCATGGTTGAAGGAGAAAACTATCGAGAGCAGGGAGTGGAGTCTTGGCCGAAGGAGATCGACGAAGGGGGGAGTGGAAAAAAAAGACCTGGGATTGTTGCTGTCGATCAGTCACTTAGGGCACTAGGGTTTAGAAGATGGAAAGAGTTCTTAATGTGGGTTTGGGTGGGCTTTTTGAAACCATGGGCTGAAAATAGAGTGGGTTTAAGGAATTGGGCTAGGCCAGACTTCAACCAAGTGTGGATTGGGTTTGTAAGATGAAAATAAAAGTGTCTAAATAGAAGTGAACTGAAATGATAATAAAAATACCAACGTTAATAGTAAAAAAATAAATAAATAAAACATAAGAAAAGGTGTATAGATGAATAAAATAAATAAAATAAATAAATAATAGAATATAAACAAAACAAAATAAGATAGTAAAATAAGTGAATAAACAAAAGGGGACGACCTTGAAACTGGACTGTCGATGGAAATTCATTTTCGAAGAATTGTGTTTTTCTGAAATGTTTTGAAAAAGATTATAAAATGATGGTTTCGTCTTAGCACGCATGTTAATATGTTTTGAAAAAAAGAAAGGCGACGACCCCTCTTATTATTTCGGAATTTTTTATGGGGTGAGAATTTTTGGTGTCTACAGATGGCTCCCCTTGATTCAATTCTACAAGCTCTTGTAGAATTGGATCAAGGTTGACGGGGCGCCAAAAATTCTCACAATCGTTTAGTGGTGCATAGGGATGCGACCGTGAGTGTATGGATATGATTGGAAGTACGAGGACTTATGACGAGCCTCAGTTAGACCTCTTGACATCTAACCCTAGGACTTATGATGAGCCTAGGATACTAACAATCCGGCTTGGTTTTAGGGTGCACGAGGGCTTAGGAGTGCCTCAACTGGACCTCTTGATATCCAGTCCTAGGGCTTATGACGGGCCTAGAATGCGATTGAGAGTACGAGGACTTAGGAGTGCCTCAACTAGACCTCTTGATATCTAGCTATAGGACTTATGACGAGCCTATAATACCAACAACCCGATTTGATTTAAGGTGCACGAGGGCTTAGGAGTGCCTCAACTGGACCTCTTGATATCCAGTCCTAGGGCTTATGAAGGGCCTAGAATGCGATTGAAAGTACGAGGACTTAGGAGTGCCTCAACTAGACCTCTTGATATCTAGCTATAGGACTTATGACGAGCCTATAATACCAACAACCCGATTTGATTTAAGGTGCACGAGGGCTTAGGAGTGCCTCAACTGGACCTCTTGATATCCAGTCCTAGGGCTTATGAAGGGCCTAGAATGCGATTGAGAGTACGAGGACTTAGGAGTGCCTCAACTAGACCTCTTGATATCTAGCTATAGGACTTATGACGAGCCTATAATACCAACAACCCGATTTGATTTAAGGTGCACGAGGGCTTAGGAGTGCCTCAACTGGACCTCTTGATATCCAGTCCTAGGGCTTATGACGGGCCTAGAATGCGATTGAAAGTACGAGGACTTAGGAGTGCCTCAACTAGACCTCTTGATATCTAGCTATAGGACTTATGACGAGCCTATAATACCAACAACCCGATTTGATTTAAGGTGCACGAGGGCTTAGGAGTGCCTCAACTGGACCTCTTGATATCCAGTCCTAGGGCTTATGACGGGCCTAGAATGCGATTGAAAGTACAAGGACTTAGGAGTGCCTCAACTAGACCTCTTGATATCTAGCTATAGGACTTATGACGAGCCTATAATACTTTGATGGAGTTGTACGAAACTCGCTGTGATGAAAGCTTGATCTGAAGTTGTTTGTGGTGATAGATTATTTGAGGATGGCTTTGATTGTGGATTGATCCGGGATTGGATGCTTCTTGGTTGTTTTTGTGAGGGATGCGATAGTCGAATGTTTTTTGTTGATGTCGCCTTTGACTTTGTCAGTGTGGGACTTGTGTTTCGGTTTTGTTTTGGTGGTCTTGGCCCGATGTGCACTATGGTTTCGGGATTTGGTATGACTTTTGGCTCCAGAGTTCGAGATGGCTCCGGTTTGATACGCAACTCCCTTGTGAGCAACGACTGGGATGGTTGATGGGTTTGGCTTCGATATGATATGCGGGCTCCGGTATGACCGGATGGCTCCATTGTGGTCGGGTGGCTCCGGAATGGCTCTGAGATGGCTCCGGTTTGATATGCGGCTCCCTTGTGAGCAACGACTCTGGGATGGTTGATGGGTAGGGATTCGAAATGATCCGAGGGCTCCGGTATGACCGGATGGCTCCATTGTGGTCGGGTGGCTCCGGTATGGCTCTGAGATGGCTCCGGTTTGATATGCGGCTCCCTTGTGAGCAACGACTCTGGGATGGTTGATGGGTTTCGATTTGGTTAGAGTTGTTCGGGATGGCTGGTGGATTTTGCTTTGCTTCGGGATTTTCTGGGTGGTGTGGGGACTCCAACAATGGATTTATCGTGGTTTGATGAGGTTTTTGATGGCTCCAGAAATGGAATGACTGTGATTTGAAGGGTTTGTTGTGGAATTTGTAGTGGGTGAATGGTTTTACAAGGGTAGGTGAATGGCTAAACACGGTTTTATGGCTTTAGGGTAGTCCCCATCATGGTTCCAGGATCTTCAGGGATGGCTCCGGGATGACTTTGTGTCGGTTGAGCATGACGATGCATTAGCTGGAACGAGGGGGAAAGGGAGATTTCGTCTTTGAGGTGGTCGCACCCTGGGCGGGCTGCCTACGTACTCAATTCCATATTGAGATCAGACCATACGTAGTTCGAATCTCTGTGGGCAAGACCCTGGTGACGAAATGGATTTGACGTGGCTCCCATATTGTTCTCGGACTTTTGGGATGACCCCTGTGTAATTCCAAGGATGGTTTCAGTGTCAGATGATGGCTCCCGTATGGCTCCAGCTTGGTTCTGGATATGGTGTTGATGAGGCTCAAGCATGACACTTGATGGCTCCGGGATTGTCTTCGTACGGCTTTGGATGGCTTTAGTTTGATTCGATGTAGCTTGAGGATGGCCCAGGATGGCTCCGAGATGGTTCGATGTAGCTTGATAATGGCCCGGGATGCTCCAGTTGACATCCTTTGATCAAAAGATATGCTTCAACAACTGCAACTGAAGCTGACTTTCAGCAAGACTAGATGGAGTTCTTACCAGTCGGATGTTGAAAATGAAGTGGTTATGATGCATGCAAATGCTAACTGCTAGAAGAAATGCAAAATGCATATGCGTTTTTTGAAGAGAAGGTATGATTCTATCTCTATTACTATGAGGTTTACGAATATAAGACATCTTCGGTTCGATCTTGAGTGATTGTTGAGCTTGAATGCATGAATCACTTTTCTCTCATGGAGGGATGCGGGTCAATCTCTCGTGAGTATGGCCGTGTGTGCAAATGGTTGATGATGCTCTCGACGCTCGGAGCAGTATTTTCCTTAGAATTTCTTTCGAGGATCTGAACTTTCCGACCCTCACAAATTTCTAACCTGCAATGGGGTAGGCTGTTTATGATTTGGTGCTCAAATTGGAGATTCACTCGCACTCATAAGACCTCGTGGGGTAAGGTCACACTCATTCGCTCATGGTCCCTTTGGTATGACGGGACATGTTGATAACAAGTACGAAGCTTATGATTCATGTTTCAGATCCGGTACTTTCAGTTAACGCTCATCGACTAACGAGTCAAAGGTCTTTATTGGGTTGTAACGGGGCTGAGGGGTATGATGTATGTCACACAGGACTGTGGGATTTATTTGGGAATTGTGGAGCTTTTGTGCAATAGAGGATATGTTTCGCCTTTGCCATGGGTGGAATGACTAGACAGGTTTCGATAACCTTTTGGTTTCTGTTGGACATCATTGGTCCTTTGGATTTGGTTTTGCTCCTTCTTGCCTCTTCTGGCGTTCGATTTGAACTTTCTTCTCATTTTGTTTTTTGAAATTGAATTTGGCTCATAAACTTTCTCAAGACTTCTCAGCTTTGTATTTTGGCTTTCAGCTTTGGAGTTGCATTGACTCATCGATCTTCTTGAACATTTTGCTTGTTGTTTCCGTAAAAGATGGTGGGGAGGGGTCATGGCTCCGGCTCCTTTGAAATCCTCTATTGCAAGGGCAAGTAAGTATATGTAGGTGGGTTGGCATGTTGTGGAGTTCCTGAAGAAAGAGTTTTTCATGAAAGGCTCAGCAGGGCTCACTAAGGGATTATGTACAGGGTAGTCCAAGCTTTTTTGGTTTTGTGGAGGTTTTTATTCCTAAGTGCCTCGTCATTCTCATTAGTCAATGATTGTTTTCTTACTATTCTCAGATCTTTGCATGAATCACAGTTTGTATCATGTTTATCGACATTACTCTCACTATGATTGTGCCTCTCCATGTGCTGAAGGAATGCACATGTCGCTCGTGGTTTTACCTCGATTGACTCTCTCTACCTTCCCTCATCGCTCAGTGGAATGTCCAAAACGTTTACTTGAAATTCGAGGGAAAATACCGCTCTTCGCACACCACTCGCTTGATTTGTGGTGCTGATTTTGATTAGACCCTTGTGTTCATTGATGGGTCGAGAGTTAAGTGGTTCACGCACTCTATTCAATCAATCTCTCAAGATTTTTCCCAAAGATGTCGTTTCGATACGAGAGTATGCAATCACGGCTATCTACAATGCAATCTACTGTGGTAATATGGAATTACTATGTATAGGATGCATGAAATGCTGGAAATGATGAATGGAGATGGTTGATTGAATGTTTTTTTTTTTTGCGTTTGTTTTGTTTTTGGATGCAATGCATGAGTGGTAAGGCTACACCTAGTCTCGCTTGAGTCGAATTCAGCTCATGGTTCATGAAGCTCATCCCACTACTGTTGGCCTTGAAGAGGGTTTAGCTGTTGGGGTCGCTGTCGGGGTAGTGATTCTCAAGTGAGGTCGGCTTGGTGATTGGCTCCTGGATCTTAGGACTTTTAGGGAGTGACAACTCCCGCATGGTGACCCCACGATATGGAAAGGACTGCTTCTTTTCATTTTGGTCACTGATGCACATGGTAGTTCTGTAGTGGAAGAGGCTCGATCTCTTTGATTTTCTGCTATCCCTCTGAAGATCAGGCTTTGAATGTTTAGATATTGGGCTGAAGGGGGATGTGTAGTGGGTGAGAACAGAGCATGCGATTATGCAATTTTTGAGGTGAACAAGATGTGCTTGTTTGACCAATCCGAACTAACCGAGAATGCATGTAACCTTTTTTGTAATGAATGCAATGCATGCGGTTTGCTTCTCGCTTGGTTGTATTTATTGGTGTGTTTGTTCAGGGGATGCCTTTTGTAGATACCGCGAATTCTCGCCCCATAAAGCAAATTTGATGAATGATATATAACTGTGAGGAGTCGTTCCTTTTCATTCTTTTCATTATACGTGCATGCCAAAAGAAACCGAGTTTGGGAAAACAATTTTGAAAACACGTGTTTTCAAAGTGGTGGATTTTCTCAATATGAATTTTGACGCTCGATCATTCTAAATAAAATAGGGAGTGGGGAACCCTATACATATTTGATCTAAATAAATTCAAAGGGAATGTACAACCTATACATGTAATATATTCAGAAATGGACAAGAGAGAAAAGAACGCTAGGGGAAAACCTATACATCAATTCTAAAAGTCATTAAATGGGGAGTTTGAGCTTAAAAACTTCTCCCGAATTCTTCTGCTTCATCTTTGAGCTTCTGGCTGGCAGCTCATTCATGTTTGGGCTTCTGATTGGCCACTCGTTCGTCTTCGGGATCTTGACCGGCTACTCGCCCGTCTTCTAGCTCTTGCAGCGAAGCGGTATTGTGATCAAACAAAACCGGTTGGTGTTCTTCTGACTCTCAAGAATTTTGAACTCGAACAATCGTTGTTGGTCTTCATGTCGCTCGACTCGGGTTGGTGCACCTCTGATTTTCGATTTAGACTGCAGTTGTTGATCTTCATGCGCTCCATCTACTCCGACAAGGGAAATAAGGGGCGTTTTTTGAGAAAGGTAAGGTGAATGATTGAGCACAAGTTCTTTGTGAAAATCCACCACTTATGTGAAAACACGAATGACTAGTACGCTCCACGGTAATGACCGCTGCTCTTGAAGGTGGGTTGAACTTCAAAAATAGCGGGTCGCAACATGGGGACTAAATCATTTATTTTGAAATACGTTTATGAAAATCAACTTTGAAAATTGTTTTGAGAAACAAGTTTGAGATAATATCCGTGAAAAATGTTGTTTAAAATTTGTTTGTAAAAAGCATGTTTTTGAAATCTGTTTTTGAAATGAAATTTATGAGAAGTATTGTTTGAAAATGATTTATAAACAGTATATTTTTGAAATTTGTTCTTTGTAAACCGCTTGACAAAGTTTATTTTTTGGAAGACTTTGATTGAAACCGATTTTGAAAACTGTTTTGGAAATAACAATTTTGAAATCATTAGAGATGAATGACTTTGAAGATATTTCATTAGAGTGTTTGACATGATTCATTTTTTTTTTGATTTTTGCTAATTTTTAAAACGTGGTCACACAAGTAAGTGCAAAATAAAAAATCGTGGCTGATTTTATGTGGAGCTAAGTGTGAATGATTGGGATAATCACCTTCCAGGTCTATCAATGCTTCTATAACACCGGGGGAACCATCGTCCCTTCACTGTTCATCTCTCAGGATTTATCTCTGTTACGCCCTGTGGGGCACGTCATCGAGAAAGACCGGAGTGCTTAAGTTCGAAAGGTCAGGATACCCGAAGTGATACAGTCACATGAGCCACGGCCGGTGATTATCACAACATGCTCACTTTTCGGAAAACTTGGGGAAGTACTGCATGGGGTCAGGTCTCCCGTCGTCTGCACGGTCAGGTGTGTCTAAAGTCTAAATTATTTACTGACTACGTTGTGCCATGTATGGGTATCCGGTAAATACGGGATCCTCTATGGACGTGTAGCGTGACATCAGGCTTTAGAGACACCCGTGGTGCAGAGGACACTTGGAGAACTGAGCCCATGCAATCTTCAGGGTAATGCAAAGGTTGTCAGACAGGCGGCATACAAGGGGGTGACTACCCATAAACCCATCCTAGACACGGGACTAGGCAGCTGGACACTGAAGGCTCAGAGTTCACTATATGCTGGCTTTGACTCGAAAAGGTAAGTGTTGAAGGATCATGAGTTTTCAAGGCGTAGATACTACGATCATACCGCCTCGTGTGCATAGTCCTTACTACGAAGGGCATCTGCTCATGGGGAATCAATTGTGGACCAATGTTTATCCCGACCGCAAATATCAAGGGTGACACAGAGGAATGCATGTCCTAAGCTACCCTATGCACCCACCTCAGGACTATTCCTAACAGTTCAATATCACAACCAAAAAGCGGTAAATAAATGCGCAGGCAAAGAGAGGGAAGAAGTTAGACCCCTAATGGGCCCACCTACCTGAAGTTCCTGCAAGTTAGTCTAGCATAATCACGCAATTATGTAGCAAGCAAAGTCAAGTATAAACTACACACTCTGATCCTAACTATCCTCACCAATCACACTCTGAGTGTGGAGTAGAGTAATCCTAATGGCTTTCGAAATGAATCTCTTGAAGGTTTTGAAAGAAGTGGGGAAGTCCCGACAATTTTGAATGGAGTTCAGTCTTCCTTGAGTTTGAGAAAAACTTACTCAAGTTTTCCCCAGCAGAGTCGGCATTCTGTGGAGGGTGATTTTTCGGTATGAGGGGGGGTCTATCTAAATGGTCTGACTGAAAAGCCTAGATCCTAAAATGCCATTCTGTGGAGGGTGAAAACCCGTTATTCATGGCATCCCTCAAATACCTACTTTATCGTCCGTCTTTCCCAAAAAGCATAAGGGGGATGCTAGTGAGCACTACACCCGCTCTCAATGGGCTCCACGCGGACTTATGCCTCTATAAGGCGGGATTGACTAGAGTCGCCACCTTGTTTGACCTAAAGAACTAGGAAGGAAAGGGAAAGAGGGTTCTAAGAACCGTTAATTGACTCTGTGATTTGTTGCCTATGGATAGGACTTATCTGATCAAGCCAGAGATTCTGTGTGGGTTCGCACTGGGTTACACCCCTTAGAAGTGGCAACGACCACGACTTCGGATTGGTGCCCGAGGAAACCTCGGTCTCCAATTGTCGGGATTGCCTTCTTTCAAAACCTTATTAAAGAGATTCGTTTAAAAGCTAAGGATAGGATAAGGACGAAAAGAGAGAAAGAGATTGGATGAGGCAAGCTTTTCTGCCAAGCTAGCGCCAAGGAGAGGAATTGCTGAATTCGGATGAGTATAGAATGAAGATTTGAGAAAAGTATGAGGTTGAATGAAGAGACAAGACTTAGAGTTTGATGGTTTGAAGTTTGTGGAAGCCGAAGGAGGTTTGTGCGTCTTGAGAGATATAGGAGTCGTCTTAGAGGGGGAAATGGGTGTTTTTTGTTGGAATGGGGTCGTACCCTAGATGGGCTGCCTACGTACTCAACTCCCTGTTGAGATCAGACCTTACGTAGTTCACGGTTTTTTGGGTTGAGTTTTTTGAGGTAATCGAGGATTGAAAGTGCATGGGGTTATTTGAAGGTGAGATGGCTGAATGCAGAAGGGTATTTTGATTGGTGTGGGGTCGCACCCTGTGTGGGTTGCCTACGTACTCAATTCCCTGTTGAGATCAGACCTTACGTAGTTCAGTTTTTGGAGATTTGGGAGTTTTGGGGTTTTTGAAGGAATTGGGGTTTTGACCTTTTGGGTCTTTGAAGGGTCAAAGAGGTTTTGTGAGGTTTGACAGATTGTCTGGTTCATTTTGGAGTTTGAGGTGTGAGAGTCTGTGAGATGCTCAACTCTATGGGACATTTAGATTCTTGAAATGATGAAGTCTGTGAGACGCTCGGGTCTGTGAGATGTTTGAGGTTTGAAAGGGTTATCAAATTTCAAGAGGTTTGGCTTTTTGAGGAGCTAAGGATTTTTGAAGTGTTTGAATTTGATGAGTCTATTGAGATGTTCAAATCTGGTGAACTGCGGAGACATTCGAGTCTGTTGAGCTGTTGAGACGGTCGAGTCTGTTGAGCTGTTGAGACGGTCGAGTCTGTTGAGCTGTTGAGACGGTCGAGTCTGTTGAGCTGTTGAGACATTCGAGTCTGTTGAGCTGTTGAGATGTTCGAGTCTGTTTGGAATTATTTGGGATTGAAATGAAATTGAATTGGATTGAGTTTGAATTGAAATGGATTGGGTTGAATTGAATTGAAATGAATCAAATTTGAGTTGAATTTGGGCTGAATTGGGCTTTTAGAGAATGGGCCAGATTGGCCCTAGAAAAATGGGCTAGATTGGGCCTTAGAAGTTGGACCGGATTGGACCTTGAAATATAGGCCAGATTGGGCCTTGAAATTGGGCCGAGTTTGGGCCTTGAAATATGGGCCAGATTTGGCTTTGGAAAGCGGGCCAGGTTGGGACCTCAAAACATAGACCAGGTTGAGCCTTAGAAAGAAGGCCGGGTTGGGCCTTAGAAAACAGGCCAGGTTTGAACCTAAAAATGTGGGCCAAGTTGGGTTTTTTGTTTGTTCCTCGAATTGGGCTTTAAATTGGGCTTCAATTGAATTTGGTTATTGGGCCTCAAATTGGATGATTTGAAGTTCGGATTGATACTGAATGGGAATGAATTTTGAATTGTGTATGAAGAGTGTTTGATGAGTGAGTGAGAAAGATTGCTTTTGAAATGTGTTTGACGTTGGAGCATGAGAAAGATTGGATTTGGAGGGTGTTAGATGAGAGAGATTGGTTTTGTGAGTGTTTGATGAGAGAGTGGTCTGAAGGGTGTTCAATGAGAAATTGATTTGAAATTGAATTTTTGGGCTGAATTTGGAAATGAATTTTGGGTTTTGAAGTGGATGTTTATTGATTGAAACGAATCATTGATTGTGAGTTTTATTGTGACATTTAAGGATTGTTTGGAAAGTTTTTTTTTTAGGAGAGATGTTTCCCACAAACAGGTACTACGACCCTCGGGTACTACGACCTTAATGTGGGCAACATCTATGAATGGTCCTAGGGCTTTTCTAAACCGGACTTGATTTGTCCAGTAATTAAGTGGGTAGACCTGAAGGCTATGCTATGGCTACATGTACTAAACCAATCTAGAAATTTATAAGATGAAACTAACAAATAAAACGCCCAATGTATAATAGAACCAAAAATGTATAAACAAGCATTCAAAAATATGTACGAAAGATAGACAGAGTAAAAACGATCAAGCCGACAAATATAGAGGATTATGAAATCCAAGACTATGCTAGGCAACACAACCAATTGGCAAATTACAACTCATGATAACAAAATTAAAGTGTTGAATTGAAATGCTGAATTAAAAGAGCTGCTATGGGGGGTCGCATCGACGCCGCCTCACTCGAGCTGAAGGGGATCAGCAAGAAGTACACCAACCGTTACATAGTTTGAAGGAGAGACCCCGGTAGTCCAAGCCACGATCCCGTTCCTTAGTTTAGAGTAGTTTCCCGTACCACGAGCGTTATGTACATGTCAAAACACAACCAAGAGGCAAAATGCATTAGTCAAAGAACGAGAGAGGGTTGGGATGTGTGCAATGGGATCATACGGCCCCTCTCAATGGAGGAAAGGGGGCAATTTAATCATCTCCCACACCCCAACCGAGAACATAGAAAAGAGTTTCAAGCTGCCAACAAATGCTAAGGATTGTAAGATAAATCAAGCATCGGGGTTGCTACTCAAATTAATTTGTCATCTTAGATTATGACTCAAACAAAGTGTAGTATCAAAGAGGTAAAGTTGTGAGTCATGCGGGATCATACCTAGAAGGGTTTATATCATTTCCCTCCAAGATGAAGAGTTAATGAGGACCAACCAGCCATTGAGTGATTTATCTAACAATTATAGCATAGGGCAACTATCACTCTATTCATGTTCTTGCCTAAGCGCAAGGGACAAGTTATATGCTAGTCTCAAACAATTCCCAAACACATATCAAAGCGCAAGGAGCAATTAGCTATTGAAGGCAGTTAAATAATCATAGTAAAGGTCAAAGGATAGAATTTCCAAACCCATAGAAGGTAGGCCCGACGCACAAGGGTATAGTCCATTTGCATGATCTGAAACCAAGCTACAAATTTAGCCAGCACAACTCAAGCCAAGCGAAACCAGCCAAGTCTCATCATTTGTATATGTACCTCGGTGATGACACAGATAACATAGTAGTGAGCATACTGAATTGAATAACCAATAGTAATGAACAAATGCTTAACTCATATTAAGCTCTCAACCGACATCCATGTGCAAGTTATGTGCTGAGACAAATTATTTCCAAACCAAATTCAATGCGCAAGGGGGGAAATCTCACAATCAGTCAATCGTTATCCAGCCTAGGGATTCCAAATGGAACGAGTCAAACTCATCCCAGACCAGATTGTGTAGGTACTTCAGTCGTGCCACAAAGCAAGAGTTGTGAGCAGATTTAAACAATATCAATTGGTAACGAGCATGTGCACGAAGCAGACTATATTCCAAACCAACATGGATTACACAAGGGTGTAATCTTAAAAAGCCTAAACGCATGGACTTCTGAGCCTTTCGATGAAGACACAAGGGACAATATTCAACCGCAACTAAAATCCAACATCAATAAGCCGCAAATAAGATAGAGAATCGAGCTCACCAGCTCTAGCTCGACAAAACAAAATCAATAAACAAATCTGAACTAACCCTGAGCTAGGTCAAGATCAATTACCAAGTTAACAACTATATCACACCCGAATCACAGGTAATGCATTCTTAAATCTGAAACCATCAGCAATGAGCAAATTGAATGGGTCTCGCAAGTGGTTTGCAAGGTCCAGTTTTAACCAAGTTCAGACCTCAGAACTGTTCAATAAACCAAAATCACATACTTACGACAATGTCACACCATCGAAACCACATATGCCCACTGGTCAGAAAATGACTGGATAAATATCCTTTTCACTCATCGTAAGCACGCAGAGGAGGGTAAAATGGACAAGAGAGGCAACTTCCAAAGTCAAACAAGAGAGATCCAGCAACTGAAACATGACTTAATTAAAGGCCAGACTGATTTGAACTCTTCTTATGACTCACTCTGATTAACGATAAGCCAAACCCAAAATAGAACGCAAACAACATTGCACTGCTAAATGTAAACAGCAAGCAGGTTAATATCAGTCATAAAAGACAGATACCCGAAGTTCATCAGCAAATCGTCAATGGGCAAGCTGTTATACCAGATACTAAACTCGAAGCTTGACGAATGAAACCCATCAGTTTATTAAGCAGAGTAAAATAGCGTAAACAAAAGCATCAGTTAGAGCAAAGCATACGAGCCATGAGATAGACCAAACCACACGAAACCTCGGGAGCTCGAATCCAGCGCTTGAAACACCGCCATTGATCAACCGAAGCCAAGCTCACTCTGAAACGGTGACCGATTTTCCTAACTTCTTTGCGGTTAGCACGTCACGCAAGCTTGGGCTGGTCTAATGACACTGACGAGAGTGAAGAGATTAAGGCAAGAGCATGAAGGAGATACAAATGTTGGTGAATATCCAGCGAAGATCAGAATTTATGCTAGGTAGGTCTGGTCGAATGAATTAACTCAGGGAGAAGATGAATCTAGTGTTAAGCAGAAAGTAGTGGTCATGTGCTCGGTTAGGGTGGAGGACTTCCAAAAGAAATCGAGAAAGGGGGGAAGGATGTGACGATTGATAGTTGGAAGATCGGGAGCCAAAATGAGGGTTGTCCTTTCGATCGATCGTAGGAGGATAAATTTGGGGATGGAAATCGCCTGAGCGTAAAAAAAATGTGGAAGAAGAGGGTGAGATTGGTGTCGGCTGTTGTCCATGGTTGAAGGAGAAAACTATCGAGAGCAGGGAGTGGAGTCTTGGCCGAAGGAGATCGACGAAGCGGGGAGAGTGGAAAAAAAAACCTGGGATTGTTGCTGTCGATCAGTCACTTAGGGCACTAGGGTTTAGAAGATGGAAAGAGTTCTTAATGTGGGTTTGGGGGCTTTTTGAAACCATGGGCTGAAAATAGAGTGGGTTTAAGGAATTGGGCTAGGCCAGACTTCAACCAAGTGTGGATTGGGTTTGTAAGATGAAAATAAAAGTGTCTAAATAGAAGTGAACTGAAATGATAATAAAAATACCAACGTTAATAGTAAAAAAAATAAATAAAACATAAGAAAAGGTGTATAGATGAAGAATAAAAATAAATAAAATAAATAAATAAATAGAATATAAACAAAACAAAATAAGATAGTAAAATAAGTGAATAAACAAAAGGGGACGACCTTGAAACTGGACTGTCGATGGAAATTCATTTTCGAAGAATTGTGTTTTTCTGAAATGTTTTGAAAAAGATTATAAAATGATGGTTTCGTCTTAGCACGCATGTTAATATGTTTTGAAAAAAAAGAAAGGCGACGACCCCTCTTAATATTTCGGAATTTGCTTTATGGGGTGAGAATTTTTGGTGTCTACACACGTCAGTTTTAAACAAACAGATAGTTAAAATTTTCGTTTTTCAATCTTTTACTCTTTCTAGTCATGTTCATAAAACATTACATTTTAATTTATCTCAAATCCTAGAACTTAGGTCATCCGTCATTATATTGTTTCACTTGTTTTACCTAGGCATCCCATACTTATGGCCTCATTAGTCAAATTGTTACTCAATTTAAAACATACAACATACAACTCCGAAGGATGGAACTCACTCCATCAATCATTCTCAAACAAACTCACCTAGGGAACTCACTCCCTACAAGGTTACACATCGGTTTCATACCGATTCATACTCATTATGTCTCATGTCTAATCTCACTAGACATATATTATAGGGATTCTCATTCCCTAGGAGTCTCTCTACTCCTCTTTTCATAAATATTATATACTCGTTACTTGCATCTCTCATGCACATTAATCATAATTACACAATGAATGGGTACATATGTTTATGTAACATAAGTTCCAATCATCAAAACAATTCCTTTTGTGCTATGCACATAGTAGTTTACGCACCTATACGTAGAACATACTCTAAGCGGTTTCTTGCCCTACCCCCCTTAAAAGGGGTTACGCCCGCATAATCGACCATATGTTATCACTGAACATTGGTTCACTAATTCGAGTATCATGAAGTGTTTTAACTTCAATGCGGTTAATTAACTCATAACCGGTTTTGGTTCTAGCCTCTAAGGCTTCAAGGCGTTTATGATTAGCCATTTACTCACATTTACTAGGTATACTTGTCCTTTGAATTACGGTCCACTAGCTTCTCCTGCGTGAATTGATAACTAAAGCTTAATTCACCCTTTGGTATTCTCAATGTATTAATCCACTCCCTTTTATCCCTTTGTGTCTTGGGAATAAAGGTTCTCAATCGTCGCTAGGTATCTCTTACCGTATGCGAATTCGATGAGTTATAGATTTTCTCTCCAGTTCTCTGGAAATCTATTTCGTATAACCCTGTATACCTTCGTGATTATTCACTTATTTTTCCCGACTTGTTGTCGGTTGAGGTCAAGCTACTACTAAGCATGTTGTGCTTCTTCATTTAATAATGACTTCCGCATCATGTTTGTTTATTTGTTTCTGTACAAGAGTTCTTCATTCATACTACTCTACATTTACCATACATCGGTCCTGGGTCCTGTGGGTTACTGCCCACATTCTTTATGCATCTTTGGCCAATGGCCGCATGGTTATTTCTCTAAATTCTCGCTCAACTGGCTTCGTTGACATTTCTCAATTCCTAGATATCCACAAGATCATTACTGGTCAAGAGCAATACCAAAACACTCAGTCCTACAGAGTGCAGAGGCGTAAACTCCTGGCAGTAAATCACTTACATGATAGGAAGGAACATGTCTCCTTTGTCATCTTTACTCATGAACTCATATCATTATCTGCCTATACTCTTACAACGGTCGCTTGCTGCGTACCTCATTTTTGTGGCATTTGCTACTACTTTAGCTTCCGCCCAGGTGTTCTCGCCATTTACACTATGGCTTGCCATTCACTTGGCTCAACAAAATACGCTATTCTTTAACTCTCTCTGCGCACTGCTTACTCTGCAGTTCATATTACACACATCCGATTTCTCTCTCGGTTTCCTTCCACTGCTATCAAAGCCTTCATACATACTATCCCTATTCGCATTACTCCTTCGCAATAAACACATGCTCAAGTATCACCACGCCGCTCTAGTGGTTGTGCATTACATTCTTATGTGCTAGCCCTTCTTTGGAGGATTCACACAATTGCCACTCCATAGGCCCCACAATAACAAGTGGTATCCCTACTCTAAAGTAGTGGTTCATTTCCCACTATTTCTTCTTATGCCTTTATGCATAGGTTCGCAATGTTTAAATCTACAGTTTGTAGTTAATTTTCTGGTTTACACGCCTCATTGCCACGAGCCATGCTCTGTGCGGCTTTTTATACAATGTCTGCTCCTTCGTACACCACTAAATGATTTTGGGGCTATTGCTGGGCTCCTTGACATGGTTGTCTCATCACGCTTTCATACTTGGAAGCCCCTTTAAGTATCTTGGTATCATTTCATGCCCTTTGGCAATTTAGGGTATCCCGTGTTACGTGGGATCCCTTCGGGTTCTACCCGAGTGTTCGCTTTAGCACTAGTGTTCTCAACACGATACCTCGTTCAACTACTGTTGATTCCAGCACCCTTTACGGATTGCTCCTGGGTGTTACTGAGTTGCGCCATTACATCTGGCTTGAACTCATGGGTACGTTCAGTTTCTTACCCCGCCTTACGGCTGTATACTTCGGCCATCCCATTTAGGGTTGTAATGTCTCCCATTCTTGGGTAGACCATTGATTCTTTTTCCTTTACTTCTTGGTCAGGTCGTTATTCTCCTCAGTGAGGTATGTTGTGGGAATCCTATCCCGTTTATCAAACATTGATATGATCATTTAAGGCATTCCTCATATTGCTTATACTGGTATTCATTCCAGTTATTAGGTAGTTCCTCCTCGATTCCTGGGACATATCCAATGTCTATACTTAATACCTTGTGCTTCTCGTACTTAATAACGCTATATCCTTAGGTCCGTCACCTTACTGGATTTTGGACTCCTTTAGCTTGGTAAGCTTCTTTGTGTTCTTCGGTCATCCGAGGTATCCAACTCTTTGGTGTTAACTTGTCTTATGGTCTGTAGTATGGATTCGACTATTTCTCGTGTTCCGTACTCTACTTGTATACATACATGGAGTATCTTATTGATACGTTAGCACCTACCCGACTAACTCATAATTGGTCTGTCAGGCCCGCAAGCTCCTTTGGAGTGCGGTCGTTCCATGTCTCGTTGTGTACACTTGTAGTGTCCGTCACACGCCTAGGTGAAGTATTCTACAGCCAACTCCTCTTGTATCATTATATGATAACTTACCGTGTATCATTTGGTTGTTGTTTCTTGAACATTATCCACCGTTAGGTTACATATTGAATGTAGTATCGGGTTTCAAGATAAGTCGCTGCATCCTGCTTCCTGCTATGGAAGTTTATTCAGGTGATCTGGGGTTACTTAGTGTCTCTGACAATACTGTCATTTTACTAGACTTATGTCTTTTAGCAATCAAGGTTAGGTTCGTATTAGGCGTTTGCCTTACGGTGTCCAAGTTGGATATCATCCTGTCATCTTATACTTCCATCTCAACGCTTCGTTCAACTTCCGTTGACTATGCCACCCGTTGATGATCAATCATACTTGGGTGTTAATGAGTTAAACAAACAGTATTAACTGTCATTCATCAGTTTGTTCGGCTCGACTATGCCCGCTCTGTGGGGGTAGTCCTCTAAGCTTTCCTTTCCCAGGGTTGTACGACTTTAATCCTTAGTAGGTTATAGCTTACGTTTATTTCTTTTATCCTTGTTTTCTGGGTTTTCCAACATCTTCATTGAAGAATGTTGTTATTGGTATTCTTAATGGTCACTCTCGGAGTCTTATCCCGTTTTCGTTGGAAGTCGTTACTTCAACAGTCTCAATCGTATCTTATAATACATCCCTTGTATGTTATTGCTTACATAGTGTTTTGCTCGGATTATTGAGCGATCTCTTATGTTCTTCTCTTTGAGATCCGGGTTTTGTGCTCTTACCGTGCTGTCGGTTATTGTTGTTGTAGTAGGTTGTACTATTGCTAATATTCATAAGGTTTAATATTTCGTCCAAGTTCCGCTTCCGGCTGACTGGTGTGTCACCTCATCTCATCATGGTTAGGCCGTCGGGCCTTTCCAATGTCTTATTCTTCTGTTCTTACGGATTTACAATCCGGTATTAATATGTGTTACAACTGTAGCGTTCTCCTATCTTGCCATGATGGCTTTCCGTGTAGCTTAGCCGTGGTAGCACTTGCTATGGCAAGTGCGCCATGCAGGATGGGCTATTGGTACAAGGTACATTGGTAGTGATACTTCCTTCTAATTTCCATGTAATTGGTAGTCCTCGGGACTCCTTCGATAATCTCTTATTTTGGATAACTAAGCATCCGGCAGTTTCCTTGTTGTTTGACAGTACTATCGCTTATCAAGGTGTTCCTCTTTCTGAGGGAACCCCTTGTTATTTACTCTTGTCTTAGTCCTCGCTCCTGTCTCCACACATTTTGTTGTGGTTACTAAGTAATGATTCTCCTTTAGGCACTACATCGTAGTCCTACTCCGGTATACAATTTGTATGAGTTCCTACCGTCGTCCGCGTTATGTCGGCCAGGTTTGTAACCTTCTTCATTGTATGGGGTTTGGAGATCCGGTTCTTAACTGGACTTTCCAGTAATCTTATCCCTTAAGCTTTGTTTTATCCCATTGCTATGCTCAATCGGACCACTGTCCGGTACTCATGTCTCTTATCATTTCCTTATCCATTGCACTCGTAGTGCTTTCCTTATCATTGGTATTGCAGGTTATTTCGACTGCGTAGCATGTCGACCCATGTTGTCGGTAATTACCGTCCTTTTACTGGTAAAATCCTATTGGTAGCGCCCGTTTCACTGTTGCGCACCACTAAAAACCTCCAAGTTCTACGTCACTGTTGTGCAACAAGATGTTTCTCGTATTGCTTACTGTTAACTAACTGCCAGATCGGGTTTTTCCCGAGTAAGAGAAGGCTTTCTTCTCTCTGGCGTTTGTTCCCCATATCCAGGGTTAGGGATGTGGAGGGCGGGTCTAGGTACTATGGATATCCGGTAAATACCAGGAAGTCCTAACTAACGCACCTCTCACTCTATCACTCAACCCTTAGCCCATAACTCAAACTCAACCTCTGTATTCTCCTAAGTTCGGTAATTCTTGTCTTCAGAGCGTAACTACGCTCTGATACCAGTTTTTGTAACACCCCATCTCGATCCAATCGTGTTATCACAACTTATCACCATATATACAACTCTGCAGCGGATACAAATACATTCCAGGACCTTGCCACGGTCTGACTACAGAATATACCGAACATTAGTACGCACAAATCTTAACCAAATACATATCCTTCTTACAAACCCCTCACATCCTATACATCTTACTAACTCAAATGCCATACGAGTGTACATGCACACCTCGTAGGCCACACTTAACTCGTAGCGTTTGTACCCCATTATACTCTCGTGACGGCCGCCTCCTGACGTTCACCTGTGTAGTAAAAACAGCCCCCAAAGGGGGTCAGCACGAATGCTGGTACGATCCTCTCAATGTTTATTTTTGTCGGGTCAAAAGCAACCCTAGCCAATGAGCTATTAACTCCATTGGTTGAATAAACAACTTATCTTATAATTTAGGATTTAGGTGATCCTACCGCACCATCTTAATGCCACCTACCTTGGACTGTATGCCCAATGTAGCTGAGCCGGCAACCGACCCTAGGCAACAAGTCCGAAGACAAGTCCTTAAGCGGAAGTCGGTTCTGCTATAGATACCGACCCCCTTTTCCTTAGCGTGCATGACCGGAGTCAGTCCCGGGTTCCTCACTCCCCCCTTAAGTTCCAGTTAGTAGAAGTCTCAAGACAATGTTTGTTGGTTAACCTCTTTCGGTTTATAACAAACTAATATTAGGGAGCGTTCCTTCTCACTCAATTCCTTACTAAACGTTGGTTAGTAGTTCTCACGTATGTTGTGTTTGTTTTCAAACATCACACAACAATACAATAACATAATGTTCCGGTTGCATGCTTTATCTTGTTTAGTGAGCACACAAAAACAAATAGCACACAAGCCGAGGGACACCTCGTTACCAAGCAGGTCATAAGAAGAACTGTACCGTTCACCGTTGGTCGTTCGGTTGCTTACTCTCTTCCGGAGTCCAATTTCCAAGTCCTAAAACATTCATTCAGTTTTAGGTTGTTAATAACTTAATCTCAATTCAACTTACTTAACTTACTAAACCCTTAATGATCCCCACCTAAACCTCTTAAGTTTTACAACTTAATCTTACAAACTTAACCTTAAACTTTTAAGTTTATACTTAACTTAATCCCCTAGGTCTTTATACCTCTAATCATCATTGCCCTCTTAATGGGGTACCATTAATACCACTAAACTCTCTTAGGGTTTTCTTCTTCTTTTTTTTTTTAAGTCTTAAGGGTCGTCCGACCCACCGTCCGACCCAACTAACTGGGTCGGACCTTTCCAGAAACTTTCCGTCTTCTAAGACTCACCCGTCCGACCCATGTCCAACCCAAGTCCCCTGGGTCGGACCATTCAGAAAAATTACGGGTGACATAACAGTGGACGTCCGACCCATGTCCGATCCAACCAACTGGGTCGGACCATTCCAGCACAAGCCCAAAAATTGTCCAATCTTCTCCAAACTTTTCCTCAAGCCTCCTAATGTGTTCTGACATCATTTACACCCTTAAACCCACCTTTAATCATCCTCCAAACTCATTAAAATAACCTCCAAAGATCATTCCAACCTTTTACTCAATTCTTGCAAGAAATTCCTAACACTAGTTAATTAATTCCTTATATTTCCAACATGTACATTTTGTCTAAAACTTCCACTAACCAAAGTGTTTCTTTTCAACCCATATAACTCCTCCTTAACATCATTACATTCCATCTTTGCTTTGTTAAACCTTCCAAGGTCATCTTGCATGTCCATGCACAATTTGTCTTCTTTTCATTTGTTACTCATTACTCCTAAACTCTTGAGCTTACTTATACATTTCTTTCCATTACCTTAACACCTTGACATTGTTCTTCATTTACCTTGACCATGCAACACCCTCCTTAGATATTTTCACCTCTTTTATGCAACTTACTCACCATTCTCATGATCATACACTCTTATACATTTCTAGTCATTTTCCTTGACGACTTACAACATTCTCCTACAGTTTTCACTTCCATAACCCAAGTCCAGACATTACCATTTAAACTAAACCTTACTAGCCCACTACTAACATCACCACCTCTTACACAAACTTCCTGAAACTCTCATTGTTTTACTCTCTAGTTCATACCTAAATTATCTCAAAGCATTATACATCATTTCCTCCAGGTTTTTGCACAGGTCCTACCATTCCTCATAACATGACTTTGGTGTGTTCAATACACCCACCAATCCTCTAATTTTCTCCTAGACAATTCTAGGTCATTCTAAACCTCAAGAACTCCTTATCTAACTCATTTCCACTCAAATTCCTCATAATGATCCCTAGTGAATCCTAGGGCATATTAACTCACCACTACCACTTAAACACTTTGTTTTCTACTCAAATTTCGCCATAGCTTCTCTAGTATATTATCATGCCCAAATGCATTGTTTTTCCTCATTCAACCATCTCACACACATCAAGTTCTTTCCCATCATATCTTCTCACCCAAACCAACTCAATCACATCAAACTCAATATATTGCAATAATCTTAAATTGCATAGCACTAAGGCTCTTAAATGACATGGCTCTTAGGCCCTTAAATGACTTAAACTTAAACACTGAATTTCCCACATATAAAAGCTTTCAACCTGCAAATACACCCATCAATCTCATAGTAGTTATAATGCTCTTAAAACTCATCTCAAACTTATATTACTAACTCATTCTCATTGGCTCCTTAATCACAAGTTCATAAGCTTGTTCAAATTGTTTTTCCTAGGTTATATAACCCATTACATAATGTATGCCTTAACCCACATTAGTACTTATCTAAAACTCATTCCTTAAAACTTAAACCACCATTAGGTAAGCATTTTACCTTGTTTCTCAAGCTTATCTTAACTTCCTCCTTAGACCTTCTTCTTGAATGAATCTCGGCCACCCATTAGATTTCCTTTGCCAATGCTGTAATCAATATTCAATGACTCACATGAGTGTTGAACAATACACTAACCTTATGGAATGAAAACCTAGGTTAAAAACATGTTCTAAGGTATAAAAGTGGATGATTACCTTTGAAGTCTCAAGGTAGACTTGGGCATTGAATGAAATAAGACCTCCACTAGTCCTTGGTAAATAAAACTAGCTAGAACAAGGCATAAAAACAAAGCCCCATGAGTAGTAATTTTCGGTCATGAAGAAGAAGTGATGGAAACATGGTTTTTCTTACATTTTCCTTACCTTGAATGAATGGAGAACCAAATGGGCTCTTCAAACTTGATTTTCCTCCATCAATGGAGTTTTTACATGGCTCCAAAATTAGGCTTTCCCAATTTTGAAAAGATAGAAAGCTAGAGCTTGAGCTAACTAAGAATAATATGTGTTTAGTTTTTGATTTGGAGCTAAAATGAGCAAGTTATGGACAAGGCAAGGTGAGGCAACCATGGGGGCTGCTCCTACGTGAATGACGGGAGGAAGAAGATGGAGAAACCGGTGGGAAGAAGAGAAATGAAGAGAGGGAAGAAGAAAGGTAGCTTATAAGAGATATTTTGCTTTTAAAAGCAAATAGTAACTTCTTACTTTTCCCCTCTTTTCTAACATATTTGACTACTCATGGTGACTCATCCTCCCTTAGAAAACCGCCCCCCTATTAATTAAGGCAAGTCATGGTCTTGTTTGACCAACTAATTAGACTTAAGTGATTAAAGACTAAACTAGGCACTATTTGGTTACTATTCATAATCTAGTGCACTTATTTGTGAAATTTTTGATTTCCCCTTGATTTAGACCTCCTAATGTGATACTAAGTAGCACACATGTTAATTAAAGAGTAATGATGGACATTTAGCCCCTCAAAACCCATTTACAAGACAATTTTTCAAAAATGTGCTTTAAGACTCCTTAAAGCACATTTTGTGTTTTAACTTGTTTTCAAGCTTGTTTTTCTTTGGTAATTGGTTTAAAATGACCATTAGGATATTACTAAGGTCTTAGCATGATATTTGGGTACTCACCCAAGTCTCTCCAAGCTTAGAGCACATTTTTGCCTTAACTGCCCTTAAAGCATTTTCTTGTGTTTTCCTTGGTTTAAATTGTCTGCCAATCCTTCTAAGGCATATTTTAGCCTTACCACATCATAATTTGATGTTTACTTAGCATACTTAGGTTTGGGGTATTTCAGCTGCGTTTTACTTGAAGGGTTCGGCTAGGAACTGGTGGAAACTTGTGCGGGCCGAGAAGGTGGCCGACCCAAATTTTGGATGGGAGCAGTACACGGCATTGCTACGAGCCAAGTACTACCTAGTACATGTGCAAGAGGCGAAGCGCCTGGAGCTAGACAGCTTGAAGGAAGGCGACAAGATGTCAGTAGACGACTACAACACCGCCTTCACCGCCGACCTTGTTCATCTTCTACCCGACCTAGGTTACTCGAACCGGGTCTTAGTGAATCACTTCTACAGCGGGTTAAGCCACCACCTACGCTACGGCATGGGGCCAGCCGAGTACAATACCTTGCCGGTATCTTAAAATAAAGGCTTCGAGCGAGGGCCAGAGCTCTCAAGGGTACGGGGGAGGAAAGAAGAAGAAGCATTACTCCCAGTCCCATAAAAGCCAGCAACAGGGTGGCAAAGGTCAAGCCCAGTCCACCACCGCTGAGGAGTCGCTGAACCTCACCTATGCCTATGCGGCTAAGCCCTTACGCTCTCAATCGCTCAAGGGTAATCACTTGATTCTGAAATCGAATTTAAATGTGTGTTGTTAAGTTGTGAAGTGTGTACTGATTGTGTAATGTGATAGCACCCCTACTTCTACAAGTGGTGTAACGGAGACCATCCTGGCAAGGACTGCAAGGGGAATGATGTGCAGTGTCGCTACTGTAAGAAGATGGGGCACCGTGACTTCGAGTGCTACCAGAACCCCGATGGCAGAAATTATAGGCCTAAGGGGCAGTGAAAGGGTAAGGCGGCCATGACTACTGAGGGCCCGAAAGCTACTCATCAGTCATCCTCAGGGCAGGGGAACACTGACTTCCAGAAGGGGAAAGGGGCGGGATCCGGCAAGGCCGCCCTGAATGTGGTGGACCGGTCAGAGGCACCAGGATCCACTTCTAGACCGGGTGCCACTTAAACCGTTTAGTGAAATAAGTGATTGCATACCGCATTTCATGCATGTGTGTAAGTGAGTCTAAATGTGCAACCACATAAGTAATGAGTTAAAGCATAATGTGAAAGTCACCTAAATTAGGCAATTCTAAACCTTAGGAACCTTCAATATTTGTTATCCAATCCCACCCACACCGAACCCAGAAGAGACCACCATCGACATCACCGACTACCCGACAGAGCAGTGTCAGGTTATCAAGCCAGGTATGATATTATTGAGGGGATACCTGACACCTGAAGCACAAAGCCATATCATCCGACGATGCAACGAACTAGGAGTAGCACCTGGAGGTTTCTACACACCGGAGTACCCAAGCGGAGCAAAGATAAAGGTAAAAATGATGTGCATGGGTAAGGACTGTGACCCTTACACCAAGGCATATTAAGATATGCGAGCGGAAGACAGAGCAGTAGTACCGAGGATACATGAAGTTCCTTGTGGTCGTTAACCACGCCGTGGGAATTGCTCAGCAAGTTGAATAGGATCCAATTCCAAGTGTTAAGGCAGATTTATGTATTGTAAATTTCTACCAGAAAGGTGGACGGTTTGGTTTACACCAAGATAAGGATGAAACACCCGAGTCTCTAAGTATGGGAGTACCCGTGGTGTCTTGGTCCATTGGTGATACAGCAGTATTTATGTATGGCGAGCAGAAGCGTGCTGATCTCACAAGGAAGTTGGTGTTAAAGTTAGGAGATGTGTTAATCATGGGTGGGCAGTCGAGGATGCTATATCACGGTATTAAGAAGATCAAACTGAATACCGCACCTCCGACAGTAATCAATGCCACACACATGAAACCCGGACGTTTGAATTTGACTTTCAGGCAGTTTTAAGGCTTTGTGTAATCATGTAATGGGTTAAGCCAGTTGTATGTTAAGGATGCTACATTTTAGCTATGACAACAATGTAAACCAACTTATGGTCTAAAATGTGTGTTAATGAATAAGGGAAGTTGTTTTGAAGTATGTCAACTGTATTGTTATCGTGTACTTACAAGTTTGCCAATAAATTAGGTTGTGCACTCGGAACGGGAGGAATACTGGGTGTGTGTGCTGAGGCAAAAGTCGGCAAAAGCGGCACTATCCTCACCGGTACCTTTCCAGTTAATGGCGTGGATGCATCGTTCTTGTTCGACTCTGGAGCCTCACACACGTTTGTCTTGCTTTCTTTTGCGAAGAGGCTGGGGTTAGACGGTGAAAAGATACTTGACTTTCTAGTCACTCTCCCGTCGAAAGAGCGGATCAAGCGTACCCGCTACTACCGAAATGCCATTGTACGGATTAGGAATGAAGAGTTCCCAATCGACATGATAGAGTTCCAGGGACTTGGATTCGACGTGATTGTCGGAATGAACTTGTTAGAGCGGTACAAGGGCAGAATCCTGTGTGCCGAGCATTGTCTGCTTCTTCGGAGTCCGTCTGGGGTTACTATATCATACCGCTAGAGGCCGAGGGAGCCTTCGACTCAGATCTTCACCGCCATGGCCATGTACCGTGAGTTACGACGGAAGAATGATGTGTACCTCTGCTATGTTCAGGACATAGAGAGAGATCCAGAGTTTAGCCCAGATGTGCAGGTAGTGTCGGAGTTTCCTAATGTATTTCCTAAGGAACTGCTGGGCATGCCGCCAGCACGGGAAGTGGAGGAGTTTGAGATTGAATTGGTGCCGGGAACCAGACCAATAGCGAAGGCGCCCTATCGTATGGCTCCAGCCGAGATGACAGAGCTCAAGGAGCAGCTGAGAGACCTACTCGACAAGGGATTTATACGCCCGAGCATTTCACCATGGGGAGCGCCGGTCCTCTTCGTGAAGAAGAAAGATGGTAGTCTTCGCTTGTGCATCGACTACAGAGAGTTAAATGCTGTTACGGTGAAGAACCGTTATCCTTTACCACGTATTGACGACTTATTTGACAAGTTGAAAGGAGCATTAGTGTTCTCTAAGATCGATCTGCGATCGGGTTACCATCAGATTGCTATCAAGGACAGTGACATAGAGAAGACCACATTCCGAACCAGATATGGACACTACGAATTCACGGTCATGCCGTTTGGTCTATCTAATGCACCGGCAAAGTTTATGGACTTGATGAATCGTTTGATCCGAGATCAGTTAGACAAGTCAGTGGTTGTCTTCATCGATGACATTCTTATTTATTCTAAGTCCACGGTTGAGCATGAAAGTCACCTGAGGAGTTTATTGCAGACACTGAGAGAGAACCAGCTATATGCGAAGTTCTCGAAGTGTGAATTTTGGCTAGACCAAGTCTCTTTTCTTGGTCATGTCATTTTAAAGGCCGGGATGTAACACCCCAACCGCTAATCCTTCCATTATCCTCTAGCCAATCCCATACCTACCCTTCTCGCAGCGGAATACTTACTCCCGGCGGGTGATACAACGTCGTTAACCCTCCAAGGTTAACAAGGCTACTACTACTTACCGTTTCGGTTGCTGATTAGAATGAAATGCATACATACTACTTACTTTGCAATACCAAATACTTACTTACATTTGATTACCGAGTGTACTGAATATATTAATTACATTCCAAGACTACTTCCCAAAAATGGAGGGTTTCTACGTCCTCTCCTTTCTATCCAATTAAGAATTCATTATCCAAAAAGGTGTACCACATGGTACACCGGCTACTCAAAATGGCCTTAGCCGTGTACAACTCGGTACACCATCACAATCTACTAACTATACCAAAAAGAGTTGCATCCCGTCCTTACTCTACCTTCATGCCTCGCGTGTACCTGTGGAGTAAAAACATTCCCCCGAGGGGGTCAGCTTACGCTGAATATGATAACCGCATACCCCGCGTACTAGCGAGGGTACGCCAACTAATTGGTCGAATGCATGCGGTTCGTTTCATTCATACATACATACATGCTTATTACAATACAATTCAATACATTCATTCACCGAGCATACATACATACAATACATACAAGAAGTACAATACATGTCATTCATTCATACTTACCATACTCACCGCATTACGGAGATACAATTCACCAATACATACAAAGATCTTGTTAGCCTCGTTGCACACCCGGGTTAATCGAGTGTTCAATACTTTTTACTCCGGGTCAATGACTTACAATAGTCAAGACCAATACAAATACCATACTTACTTCTTACATACTTTACTTCCAATTAAGTCGGTATGACCTCCGGGCAGGGATTACTACATCCCACCACCGGGCTTTAGGGTGGCCCACAAATCCAGGATGCTACCCATTCAAGGGGATTGGTCCATGGAAAAGATTATAGCCAGGATTCGGATCCAACCTCTTGTGTTTCCTTATCCTCACGCGTGGCCGAAACTATATCGGGCTTCTACTCATTCCATTTTACTCATTACTCATGTTAGGAGTTAGATGGTTAGGAATTAGTAGAAGTCCATACTTACTTCCCATACATACATACAATACACAAGTACTCATACTTACACCTACACTTCATTTCCATTCATACATTTCATGAATTATACAAACTAAATGTTCAAGAAGATTCAACAAGAACGAAATAGTTCAAACACAGTTAAGTGCAATATAAGTCCGATTCGTGCATTTATCTTATTGGTGATCACATAGGCACACAAATCGAGGTAACCAAGTTAGGATACAGGGCATGAAGAAATCATACCGTTCACCGTCGTAAGGTACTACCGGTTCCTTTGGAGCTCAACTATTGGATTCCTATACATACATGAACTAGTATGATCAATGATCTATTATTGATCTACTTACTATTTCATTGATACTTTCAATGTATACTTACTACTTCATTACTTTCTTACTTGGTTATAAAACCATCCTTTTCCTTACTATTTCTTGCACTTGCTTCCTTATTCATTTACTTACTTTCTTACCATTATTACCTCATTAATGGTGTATTACTACATATATATGCATATATGTACATAGGCATATATATATGTATATATGATTACTATAATCATATAATTAAAACATTTTTTTTTGACTCGACAGGACTTGCGACCGACCTTGCAAGTCCGGTCCATTCCAGTAGCTATCAGTACGGGAAATTTCTGGCTCGACCGAACTTGCAAGTCAGGTCGCAAGTTCGGTCAATTCCAGTAGCTTGTGTTACGGAAATTTTTCTGGCCGACCGAACTTGCAAGTCTGGTCGCAAGTTCGGTCTATTCCAGAAGCTCTCATCTGCCGAATTTTTCTGGCCGACCGAACTTGCAAGTCCGGTCGCAAGTTCGGTCCATTCCAGAAGGTTTCAGACGGGAGAATTTTCTGGTCCGACCGAACTTGCATGTCCGGTCGCAAGTCCGGTCGTTTCCAGAAGGTTTCTCGTCTTTGTAAATCTGGGCTCGACCGAACTTGCAAGTTCGGTCGCAAGTCCGGTCCGGCCCAGTACTTCAGTTTTAAAATCTATTTTTGGGTGTTTTCTTTACCCATTGTTTCCCATTCTTTACCAATACTTCCCTACATGTTTACCACTCATTTAGATGCTCTAACTCACCTTAATTCATTCTCCAACTTACTACTCAATTCCTACACAACTTACACAAATTTTCATCTTCTCCTTTCAACACTAGCACTTTTTTTCTCACACTAATGTTACAGATTTTGGTTTTACTTCTTATGCTACAGATTTTCACTCCAACTTCTAACCTCCATTACTTCTTCAACTAATGCCATTCCTAGCATCCAAAATACATTACCATACACTCTAGTTTCATCCATTTACAAACTCATTCCAAAATCTGTTTCAAGACCCTAAACACTCTCACTACTCTTCTCCCAATACACCTAGTTATTACCTAGGTTACTTCCTCTTCTTAACACTTAAGTCCTCTCATTTCCTATACAAAATTTGACATAGTCTCCCCTATATTTTTAACATTCTCCACACATTATTTCAGCTCACATTTTCTCATTCTCATAACCTGTTTATGCAATACATTATACTCACAATTCAACACTACTACAACAACATAAAATTCCTGCACAAACTCAATCAATACCCAATGTTTTCCCAAGCTTTTAAACTTCGTTTAAAAACTTCAAAAACTGTTACATTCTCTTCTCCAATACACTACTACATTACCACTACTCATTACTCAAATACATTACTCATTTTACTACTCAAAATCTGTTACACTACTACATACAAAACTAGTTCAAGGTAGGAGCAATTACCTTGTCTTGCTAGTTTTTCTTTCTTTCCTTTCCTTCTCTTCTTCCTTCTTTCTTGTTCTCGGTTTTGAATGGGGTTCTCACCCAAGTTCTAACCCATACCAATACAACACCATTTAACATTCATGTTTGCACTAACCCTAGAATTTAATGTTTTAGGGTTTAGACAAGAGTATTACCTTTCAATGGGTGAATGAAGTTCTTGACTAGCAAGAGAACAATATTCCTAGCCCAATGGAGAAGCCAAAATCGGCTGGAGCAAGAAGAACCAAGAGTTCAAAACATGGAAATTCTTATAATGCAAACAAGGGCTAGAAATGATGGATTTTCGAATTCCTTTTTACCTCAAGATGATAAGGAGGTGAAGGTGCTTCTAATGGTGGACTTGAATCTTCAAATGGGGAACATCCACAAAAACGAAAGTGGAGTTTTCGGATTTTTGGAAGGAGGGAAATGTTCTCCTTTGCAAGGGATTCCAATGGTACTGTTTTTATAATTTTTGGACAAGTATTGAGCTAGAACAAGAAGAGAGAAGGAGGGAGTTTAGTGGTTTCTTTCATTTCTCCATGGCTGTCGCATGGAAGAAGAAAAGAAACAGAGAAGGAGGGAGATGGGTACGAGCTGGGTGAGGAAATGAGGGAGGAGAGAGACTAGTCTCACCTTTTTGCTTTTCCCACTTATTTTATTTGTCTCTTAGCTCATAAGGAAGAATTAAAGGGAGTGAGGGAGAGAAGCTGGCCGGCTCCCCTACACACACACTTACATATTTTTACTTTTTATTTGCAAAGTGGACACACTAACTTTTCTTATTTGCATTCTCACCCCACAACTTCCCGGTTGTTACAGTTCTTACTATCCGGTACCCGTTTTCCGGAATTTTCTTGTTTAATTAATTTTTATTGGTTCTAAAGCTTCACTAATATTTATTAGTGACTACTTAGTTGACCAAAATTGTTACGCGTCTGTTTGACCCGCTTAAAGTCACGTTTTCCCGGTTTCCTCGAAAAATGCGCTTTAAGGTTCGTTTATGCTATTAACCCATTTTAAAGGTCCGTTTTCTTCGGGATTTGTTCCCTCGTATTTATTTAAGTGTAATTAAGCCTTTAAAATTATAATTAGCCTAATTAATCACTGTTTTTAATTACGGGGTATTTCAATCTACCCCCTTAAGAAACTTTACCCTCAAAGTTGCTCAAGGTACGGTTTACATTTCTACTTATTTGGCAAGCCAGTTGCCACATACATTCTACTACCAGCATACACAATTCAGATACTACATCACTCCGTCAATTTACATACACAGTACTCAATTCATACGCAATACTCCATTCGAATACCATACACAATACACCATTCAATTCACACATTCCACAATACATTCGCAATACACTTCACAATGTCATTCGTGTCATATACCGTACAACACAAATGCATTACTCATCACATACATACCATACACATACCATACTCATCGTACTACATACCGAATACTACTAGCACTACTTTGTGCCAATACAATACTAGCACTACATGTGCCAACCAAAATACAATTACAATACATACATACTACGCAATGCTAACCCGAAGCAATGCAAAAGCGAAAGGCTCTACCCCCTTAAAAGGGGTACGTCCCGTACCCTCCGTGCTATACGGATACTAGATATGTAGTCTACAAATAGATTCGGGTACTTCGCCTTCATGGCGTCCTCTAATTCCCAAGTCGCTTCCTCGACATCGTGGTTAGACCACAAGACCTTCACCATTCGTACAGATTTATGGCGAGTGTCTCTAGTCTTCGTATCAAGGATTCGCAGTGGAGTCTCGACATATCTCATGTCGGCTCTAGGGATAGATGTTCGGGTTCTAATACATGAGAGGGATCGGCTATGTATTTCTTGAGTTGTGATACATGAAAGACATCATGAACACGCCCCAATTCTTCAGGCAATGCTAGCCTATAAGCTACGGCTCCAATCCTCTCGGTAATGGTATACAAGCCTACAAATTTCGGGCTTAGCTTGCCCTTTTGGCCAAATCGAAAGACACCCTTCATAGGTGAGACACGCAAGAACACTTGGTCGCCCACGGCGAACTCAAGGTCGCGTCGTTGCACATCCGCATAGGATTTCTGTCTATCTTGGGCTGCTTTCATATTTGCTCGGATTTGTTGTACCTCAGCTTGTACTTGTTCCAAATACTCCGGTCCTATGATGACCGCTTCGCTTGACTCATCCCAACACAACGGGGTACGGCAAGGTCTACCATACAGAGCTTGGAACGGTGACATCTTAATCGAAGCATGGTGGCTATTGTTATACGAAAACTCGATAAGATGAAGCTTCTCAATCCAGCTCCCCTGGAAGTCTAAGGCACATGCCCTTAGCATATCCTCTAGTGTTTGGATGGTCCTTTCTGTCTGACCGTCGGTCTGTGGGTGGAAGGCGGTGCTAAGCTTCAACTCAGTACCAAGCGCTTCCCGTGTCGCTCTCCAGTATCTCGAAAGAATCTGGTGTCGCGGTCAGATACAATGGTTTTCGGGACTCCGTGGTGTCGAATGATCTCCTTGTCGAATAGCTCCGCGAGCTTCGCCACCTTCCAGGTGTCCTTCATCGGTATGAATCGGGCAACCTTGGTGAGACGATCGACTACTACCCGATCATGTTGTGTCCTCCCCTAGCAGGTGGGAGTCCAACAACAAAATCCATAGAGATATCGTGGAATTTCCACTCCGGAATGGGCATGAATTGCACCATTCCTCCCGGTCTTCGATGCTCGAACTTCACCTTCTGGCATGTGAGACACCTCAGAACATACTCAGTCACGTCGGATTTCATTCCTGACCACCAGAAGTACCTCTTCATGTCTTTGTACATTTTAGAGGCTCCCGGATGGACATGCAATGTCGAACAATGTGACTCTCGCAAAATGTGATCCCTTAGCTCAGCATTGCTTCGAGGGACGCATAATCTGCCATTCAATTGGATTAGACCATCTTCATGCAATTTGAAGTCATACTTTCGGTTCTCAAAGGTACCCTCTGTGATTTTCTGTCTGATCTCAGTGAAGTAAGGGTCGCTCAACTGAGCGTCTCGCACCTCGTCAACCAAGCTAGAAGAAGCGAGTAGCGAATGGAGCGAGTGTGCTCGACGACTCAGGGCGTCGGCTACAACGTTTGCCTTCCCTTCTTTATACTAGAGGTTGATGTCGTAATCCGAGAGGAACTCCATCCACCTCCTCTGTCTTAGATTCAGTTCTTTCTGGGTAAATACATACTGCAAACTTTTGTGGTCGGAGTAGATGGTGATGCTTACCCCATAGAGATAGTGTTGCCATATCTTCAAGGCGAAGACAATGGCTCCTAACTCTAGATCATGTGTCGGGTAATTCTCCTCATGCTTATTCAGCTGGCGGGAGGCGTATGCTACTACCTTGCCATGGTGCATGAGTACGCATCCCATGCCCTTGCCCGATGCATCACAATACACCTCAAATCCCTCTGTGCCCTCTGGAAGTGTGAGAATTGGCGCTGAGGTCAATGAGTCTTTTAGTTTCTGGAAGGATACCTCGCACTCGCTTGTCCAAACAAACGGTGCATCTTTCTTTATCAATGACGTCATGGGCTTAGCGACTTTTGAGAAGTCCTTTACAAACCTCCGGTAATAACTGGCTAAACCAAGAAAGCTCCGGATGTCGGTAACAGTCTTAGGTCTAGGCCATGATCGCACTGTTTCGATTTTAGATGGATCTACTGAGATTCCTGCGCTCGAGATGACATGACCAAGGAATGATACCTGATCTAGCCAGAACTCGCATTTGGAGAACTTCACATACAGCTGGTTCTCGCGCAGTGTCTCAAGTACTCTTCTCAAATGGTTTTCATGTTCTTCAGGTGACTTCGAATACACAAGAATGTCGTCAATGAATACTACTACTGAAGTGTCCAGCTGATCACTGAATAACCGATTCATTAGGTCCATGAATTTGGCTGGTGCGTTAGACAAACCGAATGGCATCACCGTGAATTCGTAGTGGCCATATCTTGTTCGGAATGCTGTTTTCTCAATATCTTGCTCTTTGATAGCAATTTGGTGGTATCCGGATCGGAGATCAATCTTAGAAAAGACGGATGCTCCCTTCAATTGATCGAACAGGTCGTCGATGCGTGGCAATGGGTACTTGTTCTTTACAGTGACCGCATTCAATTCGCGGTAGTCGATGTAGAGGCGGAGACTACCGTCCTTCTTCTTCACGAAGAGGACCGGTGCTCCCCAGGGTGATACGCTCGGGCGTATAAACCCTTTGTCAAGTAGGTCATGTAGTTGCTCCTTGAGTTCTGCCATTTCTGCTGGTGCCATACGGTATGGTGCCCTAGCAATGGGACCAGTACCCGGTACGAGGTCAATTTCAAACTCTACCGCTCTCTGTGGTGGCATACCAGGTAGCTCTTTCGGAAATACATCAGGGAATTCTGAGACTACTGCTACATCATCACTGAACTCTGGATCTCTCTCCAGGTCTTGCACGTGACATAAATACACTTCATGCCCTTTTCTGAGCTCCCGATACATTGCCATAGCGGAGATGACTGTAGTTGAAGGCTCGCTCGGTCTCTGGCGGTATGAAACAGTGACCCTAGATGGACTCTTGAGCAGCAATCGGTGCTCGGCGCATAGGATCCATCCTTTGTGCCGCTCCAACCAGTTCATTCCAATTATCAAGTCGAATCCCAATCCGTTGAATTCAATAAGGAAATGGGAAACGCTTCACCTTTGATTTGAATGGTGGCGGTGTGGTAATACTTAGTACACTTTACCCGCTCCTTTGACGGGAGAGTAACCAAGAAATTTGGTAGCTCATCTGCGTCTAGCCCCAACCTTGTAGCGAATGATGGCGATACAAAGGTGTGAGAGGCGCCGGAGTCGAATAATACTGAGGCTTCGATGCCGTTTACTGGGAATGTTCCCGTTAGAATGGTGCCGCTCTTGCCGGCTTGTTCTTCGGGAGGATGCTCAGGTTACCTTCGGTACCGAGTCCACAACCTATTGATTCATGAGATTATAAGTAAAGATGGTGGAACGCAAGTGGAATTTAATAACCACACTGCTTTTTTGATAACCAACCATCATACATACTGTGTCTCTAATACACGTTACTACTGGATTACATGCTACTACAAGATTAATACTTTCTAAAGGTGAGGTTCAGGCGTCCTGGTTTCATGTGTGTGGCATTGATTATTGCCGGTGGTGCCGTATTCAACTTGATCTTCTGGATCCCGTGATACAGCAACCTTGATTTTCCACCCATGATTAGAACATCTCCTGATCTCAATACCAATTTCTCTGCGAGGTCCACACGCTTCCGCTCGCTAACACAAAATACGGCGTCATCACCAATGGACCAAGACACTACGGGCACTCCTAGTTCAAGAGATTCCGCTGTCTCGTCCTTGTCTTGGTGTAAGCCAAGTCGTCCTTCTTTCTCATAGAAGTTGACGATACATAGATCTGCTTCAAGTGCAGGGATTGGTTCATCTTCATATTGTTGTGCAATTTCTACAGCTTGTGTGTGACAAGCATTTGGAATTCTGGAGGTATTGCTGGAGGTGTTGCTCCGTCTCCTGCTCGCGTTGTTTGGTATGTCTTGGTATAAGGGTTCCATCCTTTCCCAAGCACTCATTTTCAGCTTCATTGTAGCTCCACCGGGAAATTCGGGTGTATAAAATCCTCCTGGACCCATCCCTACTCGTTGCACAATCGTCGGTGATTGAAACTTGTGCTTCGGGTGTCAGGTACTCTTTTAATAAGTCATACCTGGGCGGATGACCTGATACTGTTCGTTGTTGAAGTTGAGTGGCGATGTTCGGTCTCTTCATGAGTGGGTTCGAAGGTATTGGGTAACAGATATGGAATTTCCCTAAGGTGGTAAATTTATCTAGAGTGAGTTCTAGGCTTACTAATTCATTTCATGCTCAATACATACTTCCATGTTACTTACTCATGCTCAATTTCATACTTCAAGTACTTACGCATTCATGCTTTCATTCATACAATTACTTTAATACTTAGTCATGCTCTTCAAGGATTAAAGGTTACAGTGTTACCTGGGCCGGACTTAGTCCCGGTCCCATCACGGTCTATGATGTGTAAGGCCGGCTGCCTCTGCGGTGCGCCCTTCTGCGGACCTCGGGACCCCTGTCCCTGCGAGGTGTGCTGGGCATGAGCATCGCCAGATGCAACCTCCTTGCCTCACGCTGCTTGTAGCCCTGGTAGTTGCCCTTGGGCTTAGAGTTTTCTGGGCATGCATTGGCACGGTGGCCCGGTTTTGACAAGTGAAGCAGCGGATCTCCCTTCCTTGGCAATCTGTGCCGGGATGATCCTTGTTGCAGTTACGGCAGATGTAGCTGCGGCCATCAGATTGGTTCTTTCCTTGGCCAAATCCAGAACCTATAGCTTCCAAGTTAGCAAGGTTCGGTATACTTACAATACTCCACATACATACTAATTCACAAGTGTACTAATTCGGTTTCGGTTTCTTACCCCTGTAGGGCTGAGACCTCAGTGGCTTCGCTGCCACTGGCGCGGTGTAGGCAATCTGTAATGGCTCAGCTGCCTTGCCCTTCTCAGCATGGGCACCGCCGTCTCCGGAAGTGTTCTTCTGATGGGAATGCTTCCCCTTCCTCTTCTTCCAAGGTTTGGATTGGTTTTGATCATCGGAGGGGTTACCTTGCCGCTCACCTTGCGCTTCAGCGCTTGCTCCTCATCTCTTAGCTGGCAGGTGATCTCAACTCGAGATGCAGCGTGGTAACACTCCTGAATTACTTAGGCATTAGGTTACACTTACATACGGGATACTAATTCACATTACTCATGGCTTTTAAGGGTTCAACTTGTTTACCTGAAGGGAGGTAAACCGTGTGAAGCCCATGCCATACCGGAGTCGATGGCTCAATCCGCCAGAAGCGGTCGACCAAGACTTGGCCGGTATACCCAAGGTCGGGTAGAAGTCGGAGAAGAGAGGTGAAGGTGCGGTAATATTCATCAACCGTCATCTTCTCGGTCATTTTTAGTGCGTCGAGCTCAAGCCGTTTCTTGGTCTTGACATGCTCGGGATAGTACTTAGATCGGAGAGAGAGGTGAATGCTTCCCATCCGAATGCGGTCAGCTATGTGCTCGGCCTTAACGAGCTTCCACCAGTCCATAGCCGCGTCCTTGAGGTAGTACGCAGCTATCCTCACTCGAACTCCAGCGGGAGTCTCAAGTGTCTCGAATGCCGTCTCCATCTCGGAGAGATAGGCCTCGAGTTTGGCGGGGTCGCTCTCGCCTCTAAAGCATGGAGGTCGAAGGTCGGCGACTGCCTTTACCCAATTCGTTTCTCGGGGTTGAGGCGGGTCGGGTTCTGCTGCTGTTGCTGGTTCTGCTGTGTGTTGTTGTACAGCGGTGATTACATCCGGTAGCATCTGTGCTACCGTGGCGGCGACGATTTCAGCTATCGTCTGCGCGCTTGGTCCTTCGTTGCCCCCTCCTCTGGGACGACCTGGACCTCGTCCTGACATCTGAACAAGTGTGGATTACATTAGATGTCGTGATACTATGACCTCATGGTCTTGATTCAAGCAATGATATCGTCTTTGTAGACGTCAGGGTATCCGTTGTTAACAACGGTAGTTCCTAGTTAGGTTTCTAAGTATCCGTCTTAAGACGGTTGAAATCCTAACTCGGTAATCACTACACTTAGGATTCTAATCATCAGAGCGAGACTTCGCTCTGATACCACTTTTTGTAACACCCCAACCGCTAATCCTTCCATTATCCTCTAGCAATCCCATACTTACCCTTCTCGCAGCGGAATACTTACTTACTCCCGGCGGGTGATACAACGCCGTTAACCCTCCAAGGTTAACAAGGCTACTACTACTTACCGTTTCGGTCTGATGATTAGAATGAAATGCATACATACTACTTACTTTACAATACCAAATACGTACTTACATTTGATTACCGAGTATACCGAATATATTAATTACATTCCAAGACTACTTCCCAAAAATGGAGTTTCTACTCCTCTCCTTTCTATCCAATTAAGAATTCATTATCCAAAAAGGTGTACCACATGGTACACCGGCTACTCAAAATGGCCTTAGCCGTGTACAACTCGGTACACCACCATCAATCTACTAACTATACCAAAAAGATTGCATCCCGTCCTTACTCTACCTCATGCCTCGCGTACCTGTGGAGTAAAAACATTCCCCCGAGGGGGTCAGCTTACGCTGATATGATAACCGCATACCCCGCGTACTAGCGAGGGTACGCCAACTAATTGGTCGAATACATGCGGTTCGTTTCATTCATACATACATACATGCTTTTACAATACAATTCAATACATTCATTCACAAGCATACATACATACAATACATACAAGAAGACAATACAGTCATCCATTCATACTTACCATACTCACCGCATTACGGAGATACAATTCTCCAATACATACAAAGGTCTTGTTAGCCTCATTACACACCCGGGTTAATCGGGTGTTCAATACTTTTACTCCGGGTCAATGACTTACAATAGTCAAGACCAATACAAATACATACTTACTTCTTACATACTTTACTTCCAGTTAAGTCGGTATGACCTCCGGGCAGGGATTACTACATCCCACCACCGGGCTTTAGGGTGGCCCACTAATCCAGGATGCTACCCATTCAAGGGATTGGTCCATGGAAAAGATTATAGCCAGGATTCGGATCCAACCTCTTGTGTTTCCTTATCCTCACGCGTGGCCGAAACTATATCGGGCTTCTACTCATTCCATTTTACTCATTACTCATGTTAGGAGTTAGATGGTTAGGAATTAGTAGAAGTCCATACTTACTTCCATACATACATACAATACACAAGTACTCATACTTACACATACACTTCATTTCCATTCATACATTTCATGAATTATACAAACTAAATGTTCAAGAAGATTCAACAAGAACGAAATAGTTCAAACACAGTTAAGTGCAATATAAGTCCGATTCGTGCATTTATCTTATTGGTGATCACATAGGCACACAAATCGGGGTAACCAAGTTAGGATACAGGGCATGAAGAAATCATACCGTTCACCGTCGTAAGGTACTACCGGTTCCTTTGGAGCTCAACTATTGGATTCCTATACATACATGAAGTAGTATGATCAATGATCTATTATTGATCTACTTACTCCTCATTGATACTTTCAATGTATACTTACTACTTCATTACTTCTACTTGGTTATAAAACCATTCTTTTCCTTATATTCTTACACTTGCTTTCCTTATCATTTACTTACTTTCTTACCATTATTACCTCATTATGGTGTTACTACTATATATGCATATATGTATAGGCATATATATATGTATATATGATCTATAATCATATAATTAAAACATTTTTTTTTACTCGACCGGACTTGCGACCGACCTTGCAAGTCCGGTCCATTCCAGTAGCTATCAGTACGGGAAATTTCTGGCTCGACCGAACTTGCAAGTCCGGTCGCAAGTTCGGTCCATTCCAGTAGCCTGTGTTACGAAATTTTTCTGCCGACCGAACTTGCAAGTCCGGTCGCAAGTTCGGTCTATTCCAGAAGCTCTCATCTGCGGAATTTTTCTGGCCGACCGAACTTGCAAGTCCGGTCGCAAGTTCGGTCCATTCCAGAAGGTTTCAGACGGGAGAATTTTCTGGTCCGACCGAACTTGCATGTCCGGTCGCAAGTCCGGTCGTTTCCAGAAGGTTTCCCGTCTTTGTAAATCTGGGCTCGACCGAACTTGCAAGTCCGGTCGCAAGTCCGGTCCGGCCCAGTACTTCAGTTTTAAAATCTGTTTTTGGGTGTTTTCTTTACCCATTGTTTCCCCAATCTTTACCAATACTTCCCTACTTGTTTACCACTCATTTAGATGCTCTAACTCACCTTAATTCATTCTCCAACTTACTACTCAATTCCTACACAACTTACACAAATTTTCATCTTCTCCTTTCAACACTTGCACTATTTTTCTCACACTAATGTTACAGATTTTGGTTTTGCTTCTATGCTACAGATTTTCACTCCAACTTCTAACCTCCATTACTTCTTCAACTAATGCCATTCCTAGCATCCAAAATACATTACCTTACACTCTAGTTTCATCCCATTTACAAACTCATTCCAAAATCTGTTTCAAGACCCTAAACACTCCCACTACTCTTCTCCCAATACACCTAGTTACCTAGGTTACTTCCTCTTCTTAAACACTTAAGTCCTCTCATTTCCTACACAAAATTTGACATAGTCTCCCCTATATTTTTAACATTCTCCACACATTATTTCAGCTCACATTTTCTCATTCTCATAACCTGTTTATGCAATACATTATACTCACAATTCAACACTACTACAACAACATAAAATTCCTGCACATACTCAATCAATACCCAATGTTTTCCCAAGCTTTTAAACTTCATTTAAAAACTTCAAAAACTGTTACATTCTCTTCTCCAATACACTACTACATTACCACTACTACTCTCAAATACATTACTCATTTTACTACTTAAAATCTGTTACACTACTACATACAAAACTAGTTCAAGGTAGGAGCAATTACCTTGTCTTGCTAGTTTTTCTTTCTTTCCTTTCCTTCTCTTCTTCCTTCTTTCTTGTTCTCGGTTTTGAATGGGGTTCTCACCCAAGTTCTACAACCCATACCAATACACAACACCATTTAACATTCATGTTTGCACTAACCCTAGAATTTAATGTTTTAGGGTTTAGACAAGAGTATTACCTTTCAATGGGTGAATGAAGTTCTTGACTAGCAAGAGAACAATATTCCTAGCCCAATGGAGAAGCCAAAATCGGCTGGAGCAAGAAGAACCAAGAGTTCAAAACATGGAAATTCTTATAATGCAAACAAGGGCTAGAAATGATGGATTTTCGAATTCCTTTTTACCTCAAGATGATAAGGAGGTGAAGGTGCTTCTAATGGTGGACTTGAATCTTCAAATGGGGAACACCCACAAAAACGAAAGTGGAGTTTTCGGATTTTTGGAAGGAGGGAAATGTTCTCCTTTGCAAGGGGATTCCAATGGTACTGTTTTTATAATTTTTGGACAAGTATTGAGCTAGAACAAGAAGAGAGAAGGAGGGAGTTTAGTGGTTTCTTTCATTTCTCCATGGCTGTCGCATGGAAGAAGAAAAGAAACAGAGAAGGAGGGAGATGGGTACGTGAGCTGGGTGAGGAAATGAGGGGGAGAGAGACTAGTCTCACCTTTTTGCTTTTCCCACTTATTTTATTTGTCTCTTAGCTCATAAGGAAGAATTAAAGGGAGTGAGGGAGAGAAGCTGGCCGGCTCCCCTACACACACACTTACAGATTTTTACTTTTTATTTGCAAAGTGGACACACTAACTTTTCTTATTTGCATTCTCACCCTACAACTTCCCGGTTGTTACAGTTCTTACTATCCTACCCGTTTTCCGGAATTTTCTCGTTTAATTAATTTTTATTGGTTCTAAAGCTTCACTAATATTTATTAGTGACTACTTAGTTGACCAAAATTGTTACGAGTCTGTTTGACCCGCTTAAAGTCACGTTTTCCCGGTTCCTCGAAAAACGAGCTTTAAGGTTCGTTTATGCTTTTAACCCATTTTAAAGGTCCGTTTTCTTTGGGATTTGTTCCCTCGTATTTATTTAAGTGTAATTAAGCCTTTACAATTATAATTAGCCTAATTAATCACTGTTTTTAATTACGGGGTATTTCACGGGATCATAGTAGATCCGGCCAAGATTGATGTTGTGCGCACCTGGCCTAGACCGAAGACAGTTACCGACATCCGTAGCTTCCTCGGCCTAGCAGGGTATTATCGGCGATTTGTAAAGAATTTCTCCAGGGACTCGAAGCCGATGACATCCTTAATGAAGAAGGATGCACCATTCGAGTTGATAGACGACTGTGAGCGTTCCTTTCAGAGTTTGAAGGATGCTTTGACTTCTGCACCAGTATTGACTATACCAGATGGTACAGACGGTTTTAAGGTGTATTGCGACGCGTCAGGTAAGGGTATGTGTTGTGTCTTAATGCAACATGGGAAGGTCGTGGCCTACGTTTCCCGACAATTGAAATGACATGAAGAAAACTGTCCTACACACGATCTAAAATTGGGTGACATAGTCTTCACCTTGAAGATATGGCGACATCATTTGTAAGGGGTGAATGTGACAATTTATTCAGACCACAAGAGTTTAAAATATCTATTCACTTAAAAGTTGAACATGAGGCAAATAAGATGGGTTGAATTCCTAAATGACTATGACATCAACCTTCAGTACAAGGAAGGTAAGGCAAATGTGGTAGCTGACGCACTGAGTCGCCGAGCACACCTCTCTCCATTCGCTAGTCTCTCATTCTAGCTTGGTTGAAGAGGTGCGGAGTGCTCAGATGTCGGATCAGTACATGCTAGAGATCAGATAGAAGCTTATTGATGGCACATTCGAGGGTCAGAAGTATGACTTCCGACTCCACGATGATGACCTGATTAGGCTTAATGGCCGACTGTGTATTCCGAGGAGTAGCGCTGACCTGAAGGAGCGCATACTGAGTGAATCCCATTGTTCTACTACTTCGATTCACCCCGGAGCTTCAAAGATGTATAAGGATATGAAACGATACTTTTGGTGGACGGGAATGAAAAAGGATGTGAATGATTATGTTGTGAGGTTTCTCACTTGCTAGAAGGTCAAGTTTGAGCACCGACGACCTGGTGGTATGGTGCAGCCAATGCCAGTGCCTGAGTGGAAGTTCCATGACATTTCCATGGACTTCGTAGTAGGGCTTCCGCGTACAAGGGGAGGTCTGAATATGATTTGGGTCGTTGTTGACCAACTGACCAAGGTAGCCCGATTCATTCCGATGAAGGACACCTGGAAAGTGGCAAAGCTAGCAGAGCTCTTCGACTGAGAGATAGTACGACATCATGGGGTACCGAAGACTATCGTGTCTGATAGGGATACCAGATTCCTCTCGAGGTACTGGAGAACTACACGGGAAGCACTTGGTACCGAACTCAAGTTGAATACGGCATTCCACCCACAGACAGATGGTCAGAGTGAGCGCACCATCCAGACGCTTGAGGATATGTTACGTGCATGTCCACTTGACTTTCAGACCAGCTGGATTGACAAGTTACATATGATTGAGTTTAGTTACAACAACAGTTACCATGCTTCGATCAAGATGTCTCCCTTGCAGGCTTTGTACGGTAGACCATGCCGCACGCCATTATGCTGGGATGAGTCGAGTGAGACGGTCATCATAGGACCTAATTATTTAGAAACAGTACAAGCAGAAGTACGCTAGATCCGGGCTAACATGAAGGCATCTCAGGATAGGCAAAAATCATACACCGATGTGCGCAGACGTGACCTGGAGTTCGCCGTGGGTGACCAGGTATTTCTCAGAGTATCCCCTATGAAGGGAGTATTTCGTTTTGGCCAGAATGGCAAGTTGAGCCCGAAATATGTGGGACCTTATGTTGTGACGGAGCGGATAGGCCCGGTAGCTTACAGGCTAGATTTACCTGCTGAACTGGGCAAGGTACATGATGTATTTCATGTGTCCCAGTTGAAGAAGTATATCTCTCAACTGTCTCATGTGCTTCAGCCTGAAAGGCTAACCTTAGAGCTGACCATGTGATCAGTGGAGACTCTCGTACGGATTCTGGACACTAAGACTAGAGAAACGCGCCATAAGTCTGTAAGACTGGTGAAGGTTCTCTGGTCTAACCAGGAAGTCGAGGAGGCCACTTGGGAGCTAGAAGAGAAAATGAGGGCGAATTACCCGTCGTTGTCTACTCCTTAGAGTTTGTATGTATAAGGTACGGGGCGTACCCCTTTTCAGGGGGGTAGAGCCGTTTCAGTTATGTATGTACGACATGTATTGAAATACATTGTCTATGTGTTATGTTATAGACCTTTGAGTCTAAGTGATGTTTTGTTATGAGAACCTTGAGTCTGATGTTAAGTAAAGTATGTTGTTATGGAAGTGTTGTATTATAGGTAATCCCCGTGTTCCAATTGTAAGGGATGCGTGGGAAGGGTGAACTTTGGGGACAAAGTTCTATTAAGGGGGGTAGATTGAAATACCTCAAACCTAAATATGTTAATTAATGTAATTATGATATTCTAAGGCTAATTAAGTCCTTAAGATCATTAGTGAAGAACAAAAACCAAAAAGAAAAGAAAACGCGTAAAAGTCACAAAACACAAAAACGTGTGTTAAGTAATTATGGTAAGTATATAACCTTAACTAGGGTCCTAAATGGACTCTTAGAACGTATTTAGTCGCCAAGAACATGTGGGAAAAATACCCGAAGGAAACGGATCCAAATAGGGGATTAAAAACGCGAAACGAGCTTTAAAGCACGTTTTTCGAGAAACCCGGGAAATGTGATTTTAAATGGGTTTAATGGAATAGTAAAAATTTATAGTCAATCATATGACTATAATTAAATATTAGTCAAGGTCTAGGACAATCAAATTATTAAAACGAGAAAAATCCGGAAACCGGACCCGGACTGCTAAATACTAACAGTTCGGGATTTACGGGTGTTATCTGCTAAATGACCATGTGCCCCCTCCTCTTTACTTTTTTAAAAAATCTGATTTTTTCCCCTTGTGTGAGGTAGCTCACGTTTTGCCCCTCTCCCTCTCATTTTATTATTTCTACTCTATGTGCTAAAAGACAAAAACATAAAGTAAGCAAGTACAACATACCTTTTTATTTTCTCTTCCCTCTATTCTCTTCTCTTCTACCGATTTCTCCCTCCAATTCCCAGCATCTTCTTCTTCATTTTACTCCTCCATGGTGATTTATTGAGCTCTCCCAACTCCACTCTTCTCCTTCCTTGTTCCTTCACTAAATCAAGTTAAAATAAAAAACAAAATACACCAAAATACTCACCTTGCTTTGGAGATCATTTTGCACCTTTTAAAATCTGCAAACTCCTCATTTGACTTCCATGGGTGTAGCTCATTTTGAAGAGGAAACCACTCATTTATGAAACCAGTGAACCCTTTGGTTGCTTAAGGTAAGAAACAACTCAAAAATCCATCCATTTCCCCATCTTTCCCTTGGCCAATTTTGGCCCTGTTTTGAGCCCCATTCTTGTTTCTTCATTATCTTGTTTGAATCGTCACTAAGTGCTGAAGCTTGCCCACCTTTACTCCCAAGCAGCTCATTGTGAAATAAAAAGGTAAAGTCTCTCATTTCCTTGATTAAGCACTCTCTCGTTTTAGGGTTGTTACAAGAACTTTACTAATTCCTTGGTGCTCATTACCATTCATGGTATTTGGTCATTAGTGTAGCAAATAACCCCATTGGAAATCGGTTGTGGAACAAGAAGTACGGAGGAGGGAAAGTTTTGAAAGAAATCCAAGGTAAATAACTTACCTTAAGCTTATGTGGTGTTTTAAGGAATTTGTGTTTTATTTGGGGCAAATATAAATGTTGAGTGTAATGCAGGTGTTGCTAATAGTATGAGGAAATGCAGTGTTTATTTCAATGTCATTTGAGGGCCTAAGTGCCAAGCAATTTAAATTATGCACTATGTTGTGATGTGGTGTAGTTTGAGGCTTAGTGGTGTGTAAAGAACATCCGTCTGTGGATGAATGTTCTTGATTGCTTAATGGTAAAAACTATGTGTTTTGGTATAAAAACGTGCTAGAGAAACCCACGTCAAAATTTGGTTAATGTACAAGCAATTTTAGGTGTTTTAGATGAGGTTTGATGAGCTAGGGAGTGTAAAGAATGACTAAGTGTCCTATTAGTGAAAGAAAATGATTTAAGGAGTTCTTGAGTGTTAAAAATGACATAGGCATTAGCTTGGGGGGTTTAGGAATTAAATGAGTGTTTTGGGATGCACCAAAGACATGGAGAAATTATGTTTAGGACTTATGCAAATATTGGTAAACAAGGGAAAAACAATAGTGTCTTGTAAGGAGAAGGTATAAACTTGTGAAGAAAATTCAAGTAGTTGTATAAAGGAATTTTGGATGGTGAAAGATGCTTGGGAGATGATGTTGTTGGTGAGGAGGAAACACCTTGGGATAGTTTTTATCATAGGTAAGATACACCACTTAGAAGTCTAAGAGAAACATTACAAGTGCTAGGGATTTTTTAAGAAAATGAGTAGGTGTTTAAGGAGTAAGAAAATGAGTTTGATGGGTGTTATATGAAGGTTTAAGTGTGCCAAATGATGTTAGCACACATTAGGAGGCTTGAGGACAAGTTTGGAAAATTTGACAATGTTTGGAGAAGTTGTGCAGTCGACCGACCCAGGGGACCGACACTGGCTGGGTCGGTCGACTGTAATAAGACAGACGGAATGTTTTTTAATCGACCCACCCAGGGGGTTGGGTCGGTCGGTGGGTCGGTCGGGCTAAATACGTAGAACAAAAATGTTTCTCTGGAATGGACCAACCCAGAGGGCTTGGGGTCGTCGGAATAGTGTTGGGTCGGTCGGGCAAAACTCAGAGCACCCGAAAGTTACAGGAATGGACCGACCCAAGAGGTTAGGTCGGTCGGTGGGTCGGTCGACCCCAAACTTAAAAAAAAAAATAGAAAAGAATGTGACTTAAGTAGTTAACCCTAGGGGGTATAATGAAGGTAATCAAGGGTAAGTTTAAGCATTAAAACATGTCATATACTCATGTAATAGGCTTAGTAAACCGGAAGTTAAACAAGTTAATTAACCGACATTATTAATCATGTTTAGGAACTACGTTTGGCGGGACTCATATGCAGCAAGGACCAAGGTATGGTTTTCTTGCAGTCTGTTGCCTACCGGTTTACACCGGCTTGTGTGTTGTTTGTTTTTCTGTGTGTTTATGACCTTGTAAGACTTAAATCATGAAATGAGTTTACAGTCATTGTTGTTGCTTCATTGTGTGTGTGCCGATACCGGTAACCTCGAATGCGTACTAATTGCTAGTTAACCAATGCTAAGGGAACGTAAGAGAACGGTATCCGGTAATAACGTTTCCAACCTAAGGAACGTTCTAACCACGGCTATGTATGAATTGGTTGTGGTATGTGCTACTAAATTATATCTCATTTCCCTTGTATGTCTAACTGGACTTAAACACTTATTTGTGAATGAATGTGTCAAGTTCCATCAATGGGGCTTCTAACAAGTGTTAACCGGGGAGTGAGGAATCCGGTCGTTCCGGTCACGCGTGTATGTACGGGGGTCGACATCTGAATCAGATTCGGCTCTCTCCTTATATTAAGGTTGTTTTCCTTTTTGGATTTCGACCACCCACTAGCTTAGCCAAAGCTTACCTACCTGACTTCCAATCGGGCTAGGGGAAATTATGTGTTCGGTGTGTCGGATCACTATATCCGTCATGCCTATGTGTTAAGTTGCTCGTTCGATTAACAGAACGGTAACAAGTTTATGTAACAAGCTTAATATGAGGGTGAAACCATTCACTAGGCTTATAATGTTGACTAACCAACTTGGTTCTCAGTCTGAAGTGAAATGTTCACGCTATGTATATGTTGTTGTGCTATGCAATATTTCTTGCTATGCTTATTATGTTGTATGTAAAAAAAATCAATGCCATGTTATCATGACAGATAGTTGCGCGTATCCTGGTAGCCGATGGGCTGCGCGTTAACCATACCAGCCAAGGGTTGCTGACCCCCTCTGGGGGCTCCATATTTATTTGCAGGATGAGGATCGAAGAGGCAGATTGGCTTTATATCCTAGGATGTTGGATACTTTTGTTATTTTGGATATTGAACCCGAGTAGTGCTTGTACACTCAAGGTCGTATATATGGTGAATGTAGGATTAGATTGGTGATTTTTTGTACATTAACACTCGGTATATTGTGATTCTTTTTGGGTAAGTAATTTTTGAAGGTTGTAATTATGCTCGGGATTCCTGTAATCAGACCGATACATGTATATATAACAACCTTGTTAGCCACGTGGGTGGCTAACGGCGTGTAACACCGCCTTTTGGTTAATGACTAAGTTATGTTTCCTGTTGCGATTATCCGTTAGGTGTGGAGATTACGGTTGGGGTGTTACATGTTCTTTTGCTCAATCTTCTTCTAATCTCTCCACATGTATCACAACATGTTCTAACACCATTTAAGCACCTTAAACCCTATCATCATTGGGTTACAACTCCATTACATATCCACCCAAATATTGTAATTTATTCACACTTAAAACGTTGAACATTCATGCATTATTTTCCTTGTAACTCATTTCTAACCTCATCTCAAGTGGTACTACTTACCAATTCTTTTCACAACTCTCCCTACAGTGTGTTAACCTCATTTCTTCAAGTCTAACTTCATAACTCATTGTTCACCATCTAATTATACTAGACTTAGCCTCATTGCATCTCCTTGCACAATTCCTCTACCTTTACACTTTCTAATCATTAGACAACTTTCATCTCCATCACCCAAATCCACTCATTACCATCAAAGCTATATAAACTAGATCATACTTAAACCATCTCAAGGCATTTTACATCATTCTCACCCAGATTTTTACACAACCCAATACACCTCTCATACCATAATTTTGGTGTGTTTTATTCACCCATTGAACCACCAATTCCCCCCTAATCAACTCTATGTCATCCTAATCCTCAAGAACACTTTAGTTTATTCATTTCTACCAAAATCTCCTTTAATGATTCCTAGTACAACCTAGGTCATAAAAACTCACAACTACAACTAAAAACACTTAGTTTCTACTCAAATTTTACCATAGCTTCTCTAGTATATTATCATGCCCATATGCATTGTTTTTCATCCCAAATCAACACAAGTTAACTAAATCCTTTGTGGATGTTCTCAAACACCTATTGCACTTAAATACATCAATCCACAATACATTGCATTAATCTTAAATTGCATATCACTAAGGCTCTTAAATGTCATGGCTCTTAGGCCCTTAAATGACATGAATTTAAACACTGAATTTCCTTTAGCCACCTGCACTTAACAATATTCCCATGGTATACATAAAAGCCCTTATACTTAACTTATGATTGGTTTTCTAACTCATATACCATTGGCTCTTTAGTCACAATTTCACAAGTATGATCATGTTATTTCCTAGGTTATACAATCCATAATATAATGTAAGTTATAGGCTATATTTTGTATCAATCTAAACACCATTCCTTAAGACATTAAACCACCTTAAGGTAAGTCATTTACCTTATGTTTTTCAAGCCTCTCACTCTTTCTCTTCTCTTAGTTTTCTTGATTGAAAATCAGCCAAGGAATTTGTTCACTTGCTAATCTTCTAATAAATATTAAAATAGATGTAATGAGTGCTAAGTAATATACCTAGACTCATGGAATCATCCCTAGGTTACAAAGGTGTGCTTAGTGCACTAAAAAGAATGATTACCTTAAGAATTTGGAATGGACTTTGATGAGGAATTAAGGCTATACCTCCTCTAGTATTTTAAAGATTGAATCAAGGCTAAAACAAGGAGTAAATCAAGACTCTTCCAATGGAAATTTTCATCCACGTACAAAAATGAAAGGAAATATGAGTTTTAGTGCTCTTTCTTACCTTAAACCAAAGAGAGCTTAAACTAGCTCTAGAACATAAGATTTCCTATTCAAATTGAGCTCCTTCAATGGAGTCCAACTTCTGGTTTTGGAATTTTGAAAAGAGACGATGGAAGGCCTCGACTCAACTAGCACCAATATGCATTTGGTTTTGGATTTGGAGCTTGGAGTTGTATTTGGCAAGTAATTAAAATTGGAGAAGCCATGGAGCTGTAGCATGAACGGTTTTGGAGCAGAAGAGAAGGAATAAAATGTTGGGAAAGAGAGGATAAGAGATGAGAGAGGAGGGAGAAAAGCAAAAGGAGAATTTTGTTGTAAAAAGGTAATAGTACTTTTTCCCTCCTTCCTTCTTCTTTTCTTGCAAGTGCTGGCACCTAAAGTGATGACTCACCCCTTACAAAGCCGTTCGCCTTTGATATTTATGGGTTAGTTTTTACCATTGACTAATAAGGAAGACTTTTGACTTATTTTAGGCACTATTTGGGTACTATTCATAATTAGTGCACAAATTTGTGAAATTTTTGGTTTCTCAATGATTTAGGCTTCCTAATGTGATACTAAATAGTACACATGTTGATTAAGGCATAAAATTGGTCATTTAGCCACTCAAAACTCATTTTTAAGACAATTTCTCAAAAATGTGCTTTAAGGAGTCTTAAAGCACAATTTGTGTTTTAACTTGTTTTTGAGCTTGGTTTTCTTTGGTAATTATTTTAACATGTTATTTATCATGTTAATAAGGTCTAGGAATGATCTTTTGGTCCTAACCAAGGTTACACAAGGTCTAGAGTAAGTATTTGTTTAAATTGCCTTGCTGGTGATTTCTTGTGTTTTCTATGGTTTAAATTGTCTACAAATGTTTCTTAGGCATGTTTTAGCCGTATTACATCATATGAAATACCCCAAACCTAAGTATGCTAAGTAAACATCAAGTTATGATGTAATAAGGCTAAAACATGCCTTAGAAACATTGGTAGGCAATTTAAACCATGGAAAACACAAGAAAATGCCTTAAGGGCAATTTAGGCAAAAATGTGCGCTAAGCTTGGAGTGACTTTGATTAGCACCCAAATACCATTATAAGACTTTATTAACAAGATAATGGACATGTTAAAATAATTACCAAAGAAAACCAAGCTCAAAAACAAGCTTAAACACAAAATGTGCTTTAAGACTTCTTAAAGCACCTTTTTGAGAAATTGTCTTAGAAATGAGTTTTGAGTTGCTAAATTCCCATAATTTCTCATTAATTAACATGTGTACTAATTAGTATCACATTAGGAAGCTTAAATCAATGGGAAACCAAATATTTCCCGAATATGTGCATTAATTAGTGAAAAGTGCTCAAATAGTGCTAGTTTTGACTTAAGTCAACTTTAATTAACTAAATGGCCAAACAAGGCCTTATGTATGTTAAATAATAAGGGGGGGACGGTTTTTAAGGGGATGAGTCACCATAGGCTTCATCCAATAAGAAAAGAGGAAGAAATAATGTGAAAAAGAACTATTTGCTTTTTAAGTTTTAAATCTCACCTTTACCTCTTGTCTCTCTTCTCTTCTTCATTTCTCCTCTGCCCCACCGATTTTCCATCCTTTCCTCTGCTCCAAAACCATGAGAGCTTCATCCACGGCACCTCCTTGTTCAATTACTCACTAAACACTCATTTTAGCTCCAAATCAAAAAGTGAGTATAGATTATTCTTAGTTGGAGCAAGACCTACCTTTCTATCTTTTCAAATCCTTCAAAGCTCAAGTTTGGTGCCATGAGAAAACTCCATTGATGTAAGAAAATTAAGCTTGAAGAGCTCTTTTGGTTCTCCATTCATCCAAGGTAATGAAAATGTAAGAAAAATTATTTTCCCACCACTTCTTCTCCATTGCTGAAAATTTCTTCACATGGGGGCTTTGTTTTTCACCTTGAACTAGCTTGTTTTCATTCACCAAGGACTAGTGGAGGTCCTCTTTGATTCATACCCAAGTCTACTTTGAGACTTCAAAGGTAATCATCCACTTTCATGTCTTAAAACACATTTTTAACCTAAGATTGAATTCTATGTTTTTAGGCATATTGCCTAGTGCTAATTAGATTATTTGAATGTGAATTAGAGCATTGGCAAGGGAAATTTAATTGGTGGCCGAGATTTATTCAAGAAAAGCCCTAAGGAGGAAGTTAAGATAAGCTTGAGAAAAACAAGGTAAATTGCTTACCTAATGGTGGTTTAAGGTTTTAAGGGGATGAGATTTAGATAAGTACTAATGTATTACATTATGTAATTGGTTATATAACCTAGGAAAAAGAATTTAAACAAGCTTGTGAACTTGTGACTAAGGAACCAATGGGAATGAGTTAGTAAGATAAGTATAAGGTGAATTAAGAGAACACATATATTGCTATGGGAGCATTGTTGTGTGTATTTGCAGGTTGAAATCTTTTATGTGTGGGAAATTCAGTGTTTAAGTTTAAGTCATTTAAGGGCCTAAGAGCCATGTTATTTAAGAGCCTTAGTGTTATGCAATTTAAGATTATTGCACTATATTAAGTTTGTTGTGAATGAGTTGATGTGGGTGAGAAAGTATGATGAGAAAGGATTTGATGTGTGTGAGATGGTTGAATGAGAAAAACAATGCCCATGGGCGTGATGATATACTAGAGGAGCTATGGCGAAATTTGAGTAGAAAACAAGTGTTTAGGTGGTGGTTGTGAGTTAATATGACCAATGGTTTACTGGGAGACATTAAAAAGGAATCTGAGTGGAAATGAGTTAATTAAGGAGTTCTTGAGGTTTAGTATAGCCTAGAGATGTCTAGGAGGATTTAGAGGATTGGTGGGTGTATTAAACACACCAAAATCATGGTATGAGGAATGTTAAGACTTGAGCAAAAATCTGGAGGAAATGATGTATAATGTTTTAAGATGATTTAGGTATGAACTAGAGAATATAGCAATGAGAAATCTTGGTAGCTTGTGTAAGTGGTGAAGATGCTAGTAGTGGATTAACAAGGTTATAGTTGGATGGTAATGAGTGGACTTGGGTGATGGAAGTGAAAATTGTAGGAGAGTGTTGAAAATTGTCAAGGAAAATGACTAGGAATGTGTAAGGGTGTTTAACCATGAGAATGGTGGGTAGATTGAGTAAAGGAGAAGGAAATGTCTAAGGAGGGTGTAGCATGGTCAAGGTAAAGGAATAACAATGTTAAGGTGCTAAGAGGATGAAAAGAAGTGTATAGGTATGTTTAAGAGTTCAGGTGTAAAGAGTAACAAATGGAAAGGAGAGAAATTTGTGCATGGAGATGCAAGATAACCTTGGAAGGTTTAGCAAAGGAAATGGATGAATAATGATGTTTGAAGAGTAGTTATATTTGTTGAAAGGAAACACTAAGGTTAGTTGGAGTATAAGACAAAATTTACATGTTGGAAGTGTAGGGAATTAAGTTATAAGTGTTAAGAGTTTAGTAAGAGCTTGAATAATGATCAAGGAATTTAGTATGAGTTTGATGGATGAATTCAGAGGGTTTTAAGGTGCTAAAATTATGTTAAAACATGTTAGAATACTTGTGGGCAGGTCAGGAAAATATTGGATAAGAATTGAGGTCTGAGGTCAAAAAACTACAATTCTGGACACATTTTGTGTTGGTCCGGGTTAGTAAACAAGTACCCAAACCCGGACCACACCAGAAACAGGGCAAAGAGTATTGTCCGTGGAAGGTCCGGGTTTATAACCCAGTACGCATACCCAGACCAAGTGAAAAACATGGCAGAAATGTAGTTAAAGAGTTGGTCCGGGTTTACAACCTCGGACACAAACCCGGACCACTCTAAAAAGGCTCCAGAAAGTTGAAAATGGGGTTTTAAGGTTGGGACTTGTTTGGTAATGATATTATAAGATTGTTAGGACATAATTAATGACATATAATGGTCATTAGGGGCATAAACAAGCTTAAGAAATAACGAGAAGTAAATAACCTAAGGGGATTAAGTTTAATCTACAATGACTTAGTAGTATTTAGTTGGAAATCTTCTTGTGACCTGCTTGCTAACGAGGTGTCCCTCGGCTTGTGTGCTATTTGTTTTGTGTGCCCAGTAAACAAGATAAAGCACGCAACCGGAGTATTATGTTTATTGTATTGTTGTGTGATGTTTGAAAACTAACACAACTTACCGTGAGAACTTACTAACTAATGTTTAGTAAACAATTGTGTGAGATTAAGGAATATTCCCGAACATTGCTTTCTTAGTAACCGAAAGAGGTTAACTAACAAGCACTGACTTTAAGACTTCTACAAACTCAAACTTGGGGGGAGTGAGGAATCCGGAATGGTACCGGCACATGTGTATTGGGGGAGATCGGTATCCTTATCAAATACCGACTTCCAAATATGACTTGTCTTCGGACTCGTCGCCTAGAGTCGACATATAAACTCGACCTCCTCGGACTTCTTGTTTTAGGAGGGAGGCATACTGAGATGGTGTGGTGGGATCTACCTAAATGCCTAACTAATTCTCACAAATATTGTTTATGTAAACCAATAGAGCTGATAACTCATTGGTTAGGGTTACTTGACCCGACAAGATAAACAATGTATTAAGGAACTACCATTCTTATTAAAGAACGGTTGACTTAATTGCGATAAGAACTGAGATAAAATTGAGATAAGATACAACCAAATCTATTTAAAGAGTGGTTTGTATTCTACGATTAAGATAAGGTTTGAGATAAGATACAACCATTTCTATTTAAAGAATGGTTTGTATTCTAAGACTGAGATAAGCAACAACCATTTCTATTTAAAGAATGGTTTGTTTTCTGAGACTGAGATAAGGATTAAGATTGAGGTAAGATAAGGTTGGACTGAGATTAAGAGGAAACAAAACTTAAGGGGTTAAATAATTGACTCATTAATTAAGGGAAAGCAGTTAAAACGTTCATTGTGTTTGAACTTTGATTGTTCATATTTGGCTTGCTGTTTATTGCACTTTCCATTATGTTGTGCATCTAATCAACCTCCATGCTATCGACAATTAGTCGTCGTAGCCACGTTAGCTTGGGGGCCATTAGAGGATTGTACCAGCAATTTTGCTAACCCCCTTTGGGGGCTGTTTTTACTACGCAGGTGAACGTCTGAAGGCGACCGTCATGAGAGTAAGATGGGTAGGTGTGTTACAGCTTAAGTGTGGCCTACGAGTTGTGCATGTACACTCATATGGTATTTTGAGTTAGTAAGTTGTATAGGATGTGAGGGGATTGTAAGAATGATATGTATTTGGTTAAGGCTTGTAAGTACTAATGTTCGGTATATTCTGTTAGTCAGACCGTGGCAAGGTCCTGGAATGTACTTGATTCCGCTGCAATGTTGTATATATGGTGATAAGTTTGAGATAACCACGATTGGATCGAGATGGGGTGTTACATCATAACTTGATGTTTAATTACCATATTTAGGTTTGGGGTATTTCAAAGTACATATATGTACCTAGAGGTTTAGAACAAAAAAAACTTAGAAATTTAGGAGGATATAAATGTATGTGTTAGTGTAACACTAGAATAATGAGAAAACACTTATATATAGAGTTGGGATTTATAAAATAAAGTGTATATTAAATAATCTTTAGGAATTATTATGGTATAATATAAGTGTTACATAATGTTAAGAAAAGAATCGTAATGTAAGTTGTATAATATAATACGACTAGTAAGAATAATCATCTTACATAAAGTGATTAAATGTAACATTAAATAAAGGAATTTTATAATTCATGTAAACATATATATATATATATATATATATACATATGTATATAAAGATGTGACATATATATAGAAAAATGTGTATATAATATGGTTCGGAACCATATAATATTAAATGGTGAATGTTATGACATTAATATAATTTATAAACAATAGGTTATAAAGTTTTAAGTTCAAATGTAACTTGTTACAAGATGAATAAATTATGTAATACAATGCACTATAATAAATGTTGTAAACTAATGTATATAAATGAATTAAACAAGTCAACTTGTTTGACCAAAGAAGTCACATTGACCAAGTCAAGATATATAATGAGAGTTTAAGGAGTAATATTGTTACATGCACAATCTTATGCTATACTTATATATACACATATATACATACAATTATATTATATGAGTGCTTATAGACATATATCTGTATAACTATGATGTACAATAGTTTGGTATGAGTATTAATATGTTACTAGACTATGAATAACTATCACAAGTTACAATGGGTTAAATCCAACAGTTGAAATATTACAAATTACGAGTTTACGTAGTACAACCGACTAATTTAATTAAACCTGAAACATGACAAACCTGAACCAAATTAACTATTGAAATCCGGGGATGAACTGTCAGGGTTTTTAGCTGTAACACCCCGTCCTAAGCCAATCGTGGTTATCGAAAACTTAACAGCTGAACCATAAACATCGCAGCGGATTAGACTAACACCAGGACCTTGCCACTGTCTGATCAATATAATATACCGAACTTGAAATATTTACAACGCTTATCCAAAAGATTATCCAACTATCCAAAACATCCACCGACCGAGTTCACAGTATCTCAAGCGTCAACATAACTACTATCAGTTTTAGTATCAACAGACGGGAGCACAAGCGCAACCCATATTCAAAATAAAAGTCCCACCTATGTCTACCCACTCCTACTCTCTGGGTGACTCTTCATGGGCCGCTTACCTGCAAAAGTAAAAACAGCCCCCAAAGGGGCTCAGCAAGAATGCTTGTACGACCCTTTCATGGCCCCCAAGCTAACGGGGCTACGATGACTAATTGTTGATATCATGGAAGTTGATTAGAATCACAATCATAATATGAAGTGCAATAAAACAACAATCTACTAATGAACATACATAGTTCACACACAATGAACGACTTAAAGCATTCTCTTCGTAAGTGAGTAAGTAAGTAAACTCCTTAAGTTCCAACTCCTCTTTTCCTCAGTCCATCTTAACTTACCTCAGTCTTAGCCTTATCTTAAACTTAGTATACAAACCGTTCTTTAAATAGAAGTGGTCATATCTTATCTCAATGTTTATTTTGTCGGGTCAAAAGCAACCCTAGCCAATGAGCTATTAACTCCATTGGTTAAATAAACAACTTATCTTATAATTTAGGATTTAGGTGATCCTACCGCACCATCTTAATGCCTCCTACCTTGGACTGGAAATCCAATGTAGCTGAGCCGACATTCGACTCTAGGCAACAAGTCCGAAGATAAGTCCTTAAGCGGAAGTCGGATCTGATTCAGATACCGACCCCCATTCCTTAGCATGCATGACCGGAGTCAGTCCCGGGTTCCTCACTCCCCCCTTAAGTTCCAGTTAGTGAAAATCTTACAAACCATGTGTTAGTTAAACCTTAACGGGTATTAACCAACTGTCACCAATATATAATTCCTCTCCTTAATTCAATAGGAACTAAACTTAGTTAGTAGCTAGCCTCAAGTCTCGTGGGTTAGTGTAAAGAAAACACACACACAACAAGAGCAGTAAAAACCGGTTGCGTGCTTTATCTTGTCTTAGTCATAGCAAATAAACAAATAGCATACAAGCCGAGGGACACCTCGTTAGCAAGCAGGTCACAAGAAAGTCTGTACCGTTCACCATCGGCGATTGTTTGGTTTATCTCCCTTCAAGTCCCAATCCACAAGTCCTAAAACATCGATTCAGTTTTAGGTTATTATTTAGCTCAACTTAACACAATCTACTTAAATTCCTTAGGCTCTAATATTTACCCATTGTTATTCACTAAGTCCTTATAGTTTTAATGAAATACCCCGGACTTAATTAGGGTAATTAAATTACTCTAATACGATATTGAGGGCCTATTAGTGCCTAAGGAATTTTGGTAAACAGAATAAATCCAAAAGGAACAAGAAAAACGCTTAAAAAGCGAAAAATGCTAAATTGAGCGTTAAGTGACCGTAAGAGGAAAACAACCTTAAAGAGGGTATTAAATGAATTTAAAAGGCTTAATAATGCCTAAATAATATATGGGAACAACTCCCAAAGGAAACAGATCCATAAAACGAATTAAAAACGCTAATAAAGCTTTAGCGCACGTTTTTCGAGAAAACCCGAGAACGTGACTTTAAGTGGTCAAACGAACCCGTAAAAATTATAGTTCATCAAATAACTATAAATAAACATTAATGGGAGTACAATAGCCATTAACATTAAAGAAACGAGAAGATTCCGGAAAACGGGCTCGGTTAGTGAATAGTGCTAAACCGGGTAAATTAACGAGTGTTTTATGTAAAAGACGAAAAATGCTCCAGCTTGAATTATAATAGTGCGCCGGTTTATTAATGTAGACAGCCCCTCACACATGACTAGTTAGCTAATTAAATAAGTCAAAGAGCAAAACACAAAAATGGTACAAGTACCCCTTTTCCCTCTCTCTCTTCCTTTATTTCCTTTTCCCTCTTCTCTTTCCTCTCTTTCCTCCTTCCTTGCAATTTCTCCCTCCTCCTCTCTGGTTGCAGCCGATTTTGGAGTTCTCCCCCTCCTTCCATGGCTTCTCTTCATTTTTCTTCCTTGCTCTAGTCAACTCCAAGCTCCAAATGCAAAAATAATCACATATTTGAACTCCTCTCATCCTCCTCTATCCTTCCCTCTGTTTAAAATTCCAAAAGGATGAAGTTGACCTTCATGGGTTTTCCCCATTTGAAGAGAAAAGCACACCATTATGAAGCTTGGAGTCTCCTCTATCAAACAAGGTAAAAATCTCCAAGAAAGACCTCACCTTTCTCCATCTCTTAAGTATGGCCGATTTTGCCTTTCTCTCTTACCTTGTTTTTCTTCTTGATTTTGAGCTTCATTTCAACCGTCCAATGGTGGAGTAATCCCCTTCTTGATTCAAGGGTGAGAACCTCTCTTAAAAGGCCCAAAAAGGTAAACCCTAACTTGTGCTCTAAGCCCTTTTTATTGAATTAAGGTTTCCTAAGGGTTTAGATAATTAATTGAATGTATTTTGTGCTTCTTGAATGTTGGCATGGAGTTTGGAAACTCCATTCCCTCTTGACCGATTTTGAGGAGATGAAGAGCAAGAGGAGAACTAAGGAGAGACATAAATTAAGGTAAGGAATCTACCTTAAACTTGTTTTAATTGATTTAGGAATTGGATGGGTTAAATTTAAATAATGAACCCAAAATATGTGAATTAATGTAGTTGATTGGATTTGAGGATGATTGTGGACTTGTGTTGATTTAAGGGCCTAAGTGCCATTGTATTTGAGATTTGAGAAATATTGTTGTTTGGTGAATTTTGAATTGAGTTTATGTGCTGGTAGGACCCTTGTAAGGGTGTGGCTAGTTTAGGATTGAAAATGGTGAAAAAGAGGTGTTTGGACATGTAAGGTTTATGGGGAGGTTATGGCAAAATTTTGGTAGAAAAACAAGTGTTTAAAGATGACTTAGTGTATTGGAGAACCTAGGTGTTTGTAGTGTTGGTTGGAGTGTAGTAGTAGCCTTGAAATGACATTTGGAGAACTAGTAGAGGAGAGGTGAAAATCTGTAGCAATGGGGTATGGAAATGTTTTAGAAAAACTAGAAAAAAAGAATTAGTGTGCAAGACTTAGGAAATGAGAGTTGGACTTAGGTTTTAGAATGGTGGATATGTAGGAATGATTTGTAATGGTCATTGATGGATTTGATAAGGTTGGTAGGATGTAAAAACTAGCAAGAAGGAGTTAGAAATGCAAAAGAGTGCAAAATGCAAAATGTGAGAACTTGAATTGTTGGATTTGAACAAGAATTGGAGTAGGGATTTAATCAAGGATTTGAGGTGGTTTAAGGAGTGTTTTGAAGTGTTAAAATGTGTATGTTGCAGGTTTTAGCAGTGTCCGGGACTTGGTCCTTGGACAAAGTCCCGGACCACCTATGAAAATATGGCCGAGAGTTAGCAGCAGTATTGGTTTGGGACCTAGGGTCCGGACCAGGTCCCGGACCACCCCCAGAATTCAACAGGAAGTGTTTTCAAGGCTATAAAACATGGGGGATTGAATGGCATTGGTTTTAGAAGATGTTTAGGAGTTGGTTGGTGACCTTTAAAGGTCCTAAGAAGTATAAACAAGTGTTAGAAGTGAGTGAGGAAGTTGTGAGTTTAAGAACATTAAGTTAAACCGAAATAACGGGATAACGGGGTAAGTACGGGAGTAGTGTTTATGTGCATACCGTAATACCATAATAATAATTGAACCATTGGACATGTAATTAGCGGTTCGAGAATAAGGTTCGAGGAACAAGTGTTAGCCAAAGAACATGAGAACCCCCGGTAAAGATAAACCCCGGTGAAAGGTATGATTTTCTCATGCTCTGTATCCTAACTGGTTACCACCCCGATTTGTGTGCTTGTTTGATTGTGTGATCACCTAACAAGATAAATGCACGAATCGGATTGTGTGTACTCTCTTGTGTTTGTATGTATCGTCGTGGTTGGATTGTATTCCTTTAATTAAAGTTTGTATAATTCATGAAATATGGATTGGGAATGAATTGCTTGATTGTGATTGTGTTTGGTAGTGCGACTCATAGTTGAGTCTTGTGTGAGTAGAGACTCGTAGAAGGATCAAGTGCAACTAATTAAATGGTGGAACTCACTATGTCTATTGAACCATACACGGTAACATCAACCTACGAACGCACTAAATCGTGAGTGAACATACGGGAGTAGAAACCTCCCGATAACGGTTAGAGAACTGAAACGACTAAATCCACACGATAAATATTTGTGGAAGTATATGAGTAACCTCTAACTAGAGGATTGGAAAGTTGTTTGAAATACGAACCTTGAGTAAAGTCATGAATGGTAAGGGATCACCAAACCCCTTAGAAATATGTCGAACCCCAATGAGAGGAACCGACTAGCATGAGCAGTGTCCCGAACATGAGAGTATTCAATAAGTTGGTTGAAACCTTAAATCTTGGAATACTAGACATTGAGGAATTCCCTATGCCGTTAGATGCTATCAAGAGAGATACTTCTAGGCTAATCCTTGAGATTGTGAATTGACTCCAAGAGTGGGGTTTTGGGAATTTGAGTAGTCCGGTAGTGAGCCGGACATTTGAGTATTTGTGGAGCTAACTGTATAGCCCTAGTTGTATTTGAGCCTGGTGGTGGGTCTTGTGCATGACCCTGCCTGGAGGTCGTGAGATCGGCTTAACATATATCTTGAGTATTGAGTATTGACTTGGGAACTGGAGTATTGAGTATTGAGTATGGAATCGAGTATGTGAGTAAGAGTACCCAAGGGAGTGGGTAGTACATGAGTAGTTAAGTAAGGCAGGTGAGGTAGAAACCCTCACTAATTAAAAGAAAGAACATATTGAACCAACCCTTGATGTGTGTGATAGTGCTTGTGTTCAATGTTGAACTTGATTGTGAATGTCCTTATATAATGTATGTTGTATGCATGTTGTTGTGCTAAAATGAACCGCATGCTCTCGACCAATTAGTCGGTGCACCCTCGCTAGTACGCGGGGTATGCGGAAGTCATATTCAGCTTAAGCTGACCCCCTAGGGGGAACGTTTTTAGTGTGCAGGTACCCGAAGTGAGTATGAACACTGTAAGAGTCTGACAGCTAAGCCGGACACCGTTCGAGAGTAGGACGGGGTTGTTGTTGACATGGGTAGTTGTTAGGGAAATTGTATTTATGTATAGTGGATTTGTAAGACCGAAGGGTCATTGATAAATCTGTGAATTGTAGATACTCGGTATAGTATTGAATGGTTATGGTATTGTATATTGTGGTGTTAAAGGTTGTATTGACTTGAGAATTGTTTAAGTAAAGGAAGTATCGTTTGTATAGTGTACTCGGTATAAGACCCATCAGACCGATATTGTATTTGTTGTAGTGATTGAGTTTGGATTGGCCTAGTTAGTCACGTGGGTGACTAACGGCATTGTTTCCCCCCCGGTTGAGTTGGAACTACCGCTGCGTTGTTGTTGATATATGAGACAGGTCAGAGGATAATGGTGTGATTACCGGTAGGGGTGTTACAAAAAGTGGTATCAGAGCGAAGTATCGCTCTGATGGTCTAAATACCGAGTTTAGGAAAATACCGAGTTAGGAATTAGAGACTTAGGGCTAAGGGTTGAGTGTTAGCGTGTGAGGTACGCTAGTTAGGAACTTCCGGTGTGATCTGGATACCTACATAACCAATCCCGCCCTTCGCAACCCCGTTATAAGTTGGGGAAGAACGCCAGGGAGATGGAAAGATCTCTCATACTCGGGTTAACCCGATCTGGCAGTTGTAAATAAACCTTGTAAAGAGAAAGAGCCAGACATACGGTAAATTCCAAAAACTGGAAACCCAAAGACGGTTCCCGTTTCAACGACAATAACCATACTGAATGACAGTAAATTGAAGATCCTAACAGCAGGATAATGGAATTTGCGGCACCATGGGGTGACATGCTACGCAGTCGCGAGAACCATGCGCAGCCAACAAGAAGGGAAGCACGACTACGCAATGAAGCGGAAAGTGGAGTAACAAACCTGAGACAATAGAGTCTACGGATTGCAAATGTAGGATAATACCACTAACGGTATACAAACCGACTAAGGACTTAGTCGATGAGAGAAAACACCAACCCTATAACGCCAAGTGGCAGAAATACTTAAGTTAAACCTACAACACTAACAGGACTACCATGTAGTTCCTAACGATCCGGTAAACCTCAGTAACCACCGCCAAGTGTGGGAACGAGCTATGGAGCAAGGTACATGGAGTACCACAATGATCGGGAAAGCACGCAAGTTAATAACAATTTTGTCAAGAGCATTGTGAAGTACTCAAAAGATTGATCACTAAGATCAAAGGATCAAGGAAGATCCAATAAAAACACCAAATATAGATGAAAACAATACCGTAAACGGTATAAGTTAACCTAAAAACCGACGTACCCGCGCACTTGCCAAGGCAAGTGCAGCAACAAGAAGGCAAATTGGGAGACTTTTGACAACCAGCAAGTACTTACTAAAGTACCACCATGGCAATGGAAGCAAGGGTAGGATTACCGAACCTAAGAACTCGAAGGATGAAACCAAGGAAAGGCCTAACGGCCTGACCATCATAATAACAAACACACCAGTCAGCAAGAAGTTGGACTTGGTCAAGACTTTAGACATGGCAACACCATGAAAATTTTCTTTCAAAACCATAAACTTTTTCTTTTTCGCCTCAGATTTTAAAAACTAAACCATAAGAATTACTGAGAGTATCATAGAGTGAGACAAGAGGAGTTGACAATAGAATACTTCACCTAGGCGTGTGACGAGCACAACGAGTGTACCCAATTACGGGATGTGGGACGACCACACTCCGAAGGAGCTTGCAGGCGTGACAGACTCTTTTATGAGTTAGTCGGGTAAGTGGTAACGTACCAATAAGGTACCCCACGTATGTATACATGTAGTGTACGAAACACGGGAAGTAGTCAGCTCCATTCTAAGGACCATAAAGTAAATTCAAACCGAAACAGTTGGATACCTCGAACTATCGAAGGAGCTCAGACGAGCTTACAAGCCAAAGGAGTCACGAACTCATTCTAGGAGGATGGCTAAAGTTAAGAAGTGCGAGAGGCACTAGTAATCGACTAAAGACACTGTACATGTCTCAATAATTAGAAACAAAAGCATGAAATAGCTGGAATGTACACCCAGTCTAAACACGGTAAGGCAATGCGTAAAATGAACACATCAGTGTTCGAGGGGCAGAATATAATACCCAGAGTGATCATCCAAGGTACCGGAGGATACCGTTCACCACTAAAGTAATATCAAACCTGTTATAAACATAAGGAAAAGCATCAACGGTCTACCCTAAGGACGGGAGACATACAACCCTAAACGGGATAACTTGTAATCCAAAACCGCAATGCGAAGTAAACTAAGCACACTCAAATGTGAGCCAGAGGTAATGGCATAATCAACAACCCCCAGGAGCAATCCATAAAGGGTAACCGAGTCAACATAGTTGAACGAAGTATCATAATAAGAGCACCAAAGCTATAATGAACACTCGGTTAGAACACCGAAGGGATCCCACTTACCAGGGAATGCCCTAAAATATATGAATGGTACTGATCGATACCAAAATACTAAATGGGTCTCCAACGGATGGAAGCGTGATGCGATGAACTTATCGTGGAGCCCAATGTTACCTCCAACCGTTTAACGGTATAAGGAGAAGTAATTATGTGTAAACAGCATAAGATGAGTAAGGCTCTAGGCAACGTGGCTAGTATGCCAGGAACCCATTACAATACATAAATCCAACGGCTGCAAAACCGGTTGTGAATCATAGGAACAGTAATCCAAAATGGAACCAGTAAGATTGTTTAATAACCAACGAGCAGGGACAACCCTCGTTAATGTGAGACCGCGAGAGCGGTGAACACATAAATTCCAAGAAGGGAATACCATCAGCAAATATCTAATAATACACCTCCTTCAGAACTACTAATGTAGTGGGCTTGAGCATAAAGTCATTGCCAAGCAATAACTTGAACAAGATGAAATAGAAGGAAGCTTTGATAGCAATTATTGGAAGCCAAGGAGTAAACGGATAAGAAGAAATACGTGAAGTATGAACCTGAAGTGTAAAAACCAATAACGCTTAAGGAGCTTAGAGGTATTAAATATATCATATGCTATAATCAGCCAAGAAAATGGCGAACCATGGTTTAAATGGTAGAAGAACATGAGCAGAAGCTAATGAAATAGCAGACGCCATGGGAACCAAGTTGGAAATAAACAAGAACATGGTGCGCAGCGAGCGACCAGTTTATGTTAATAAATCGCACAAGGATGTGGTACTGATGAATAAAGATGGTAGACAGACCGAGAAATAAGGAAACAATATGCATTCCTAATGCAATCTCACAAGGGATTTACTGCCAGAGGTTTACGCCTCTGCACTCTGTAGGACTGAGTGTTTTGGTATTGCATTTGTGCAGTAATGATCGAGTGGGATAGCTAGGAAGTTGGGAAGATGGCAATTGTGGTAAGAATAGAGGAAAATTTGTGAAGTAAAGAACACTTGTAAGGAACCAGTAGGTGGTCATAGTTCAGAAGCCACTGGTAATAGAGGAAGCACTACAATTAAGTAGTGGCTTAACCTCAACCGACAATAAGTCGGAGGAATCAAGTGAATAACCACGAAAATATACATCAGTATGTATATAGATTCCTAAAGAGCTGGATAGAGAATCCGAAGCTCATTGAATTCACGTGCGGTAAAAGAATACCACGCTTGATTGATAAACCTTATTCCAAAGATAAAAAGGGATAAAAGGATAAGGTATAACACATTAAGGATAACGAGAAGGGTGAATAAACCCTAGGTTATCAGGGTCACGCAGCAGAAGCTAGTGGGCCCAAATTCTAAGGTTAAATACACCTAGTGAATGAATGGATAATTATCAGTGCCTTGAAACCTCTAAGGCTAGAACTGAACCCGGTTAAGAGTTAAACAACTCCGATGAGAATTCTTGGTGCAGGGACTAACCAACAATATGGTTAAGACCCTTTGACCAGAATACATTATATAATAGACCGCATGGAAGTTAAACCACTCCATGACGGCTGAATGCCTTCAATCTATGCCCTTTATTGACACATGGCAGATTACGTGGGTGTAATCCCTTTTTAAGGGGGGTAGGGCAAAAACCGCAAAATGTATGTTTTACGTGATAGGGCGTAAACTACAATGCACATAGCGCAAAAGTATTTGTTGTGATGATTAGTACTTATGTTACATAAACATATGTAGCCATTCATAATGTAATTAAGTTTGATTGTAGAGATTATAAGTGGAAAGGAGTACTGATTGTGAGAGATTTGAGGTGAATGGAGTAGAGAAACTCCATGGGGAATGAGAACCCCGATTGGTAATAATTTGGGAAATGAGTATGTTTGAGGAAAATGATGAGTATGTTGGGAGATTTGAGGAGTATAAATCGGTATGAAACCGATGTTGAACCTAGTGGGAAGTGAGTCCCCTAGGTAATTTGAGTTGGTTGTATTGGTGAATAACTTGAGAATAGGAATTGATTTGACTTGTAAATGATTTGAGGATAGAAGAACTAATTTGAGAACTAACTTTCGAAATCTTGGGTATAATAGTTGAAGATAGGATTGAGTAACAATTGATGAGACGAGTAGTAAATGAGTAAATGATTCTGGAAATTGGTAAATGTATGATTGTATGATTATGACTAGAAAGACTGTGAAGATAGAAAATTAAATAATGATTGACTATTTGATTGGGTGAATTGAGGTGGGAGGTGGAACTTGGTTTGCTAGCGATCAAAAGAAACCGAACACCAAAGTGGGGTGGATGGATAGTTCAACACCAATGCTGATCACATTGGGGTTGAATGATTCTTGAAGCTTCGTAAAAGTGGCCGCAAGTATACACACTAGTATTAGGTGAAACTAACATAAATTGGAAATTGGAGTTGCATGGAAGTTTTCAAAATTGATTTCCAAAATGATTTTGGCAAATGATTTTCTTCAAACTTGAGAATGAGGATTGGTTTTGAAACCACTTCCACGGGCGCTAGTGGATCTTTCATGGCTAGGCACGGGTATCCGGTTGAATCATGGAGGTGAAGCTAGTTGTGAGTCGGTGGAGGTGTTGAATAGTTTTGAAACCACTACAACGGACGAGCAAGGGTACTAAGTGACCTGTAGGACGCTTGTAGTGTGTGTTTTTTATTTGTCCAAGGGCCGCCGGATATGAGTAGTCCGGTCAGGGAAGAGTACCCACTTTGGAGCCTAAGGATTCTCTTGAGTTGCAAATGAATTTTGATCATACCCAAAGGACCGTAGAGCCAGAAAGAGTAAGTGCTCAATGTCATGACGGCCGTGAACCAGAGAGCGTAAGTGTTCAAACGTGACCGGTACCTGAGGGATCACTCAATTTGGGGGAGGACTTAGTGCCTAATTGTCTGCGGATGGACCCCCATTGAGAGATTTGGGAAAAAGATATTTTTGGTTGCTATGCATGCTTGACATGTTGTGTGGATATGTGGTTTGTATTCAGTCAGACATTGGAGACTGACAGTTGTAGAGAGAGTATAACCCTAGTATTGAGTACCTTGGTGACTAACAACCTAAGACTCATTAACCTTGTGGGCAAAGTTCTTTAAGGGGGGTAGATTGAAATACCACAGACTTAATTAGGGTGATTAAATTACTCTAATACGATATTGAGGGCCTATTAGAGCCTAAGGAATTTGGGTTAACATAATAAATCCAAAAGGAACAAGAAAAACGCTTAAAAAGCGAAAAATGCTAAATTGAGCGTTAAGTGACCGTAAGAGGAAAACAACCTTAAAGAGGGTATTAAATGAATTTAAAAGGTTTAATAATGCCTAAATAATATATGGGAACAACTCCCAAAGGAAACGGATCCATAAAACGAATTAAAAACGCTAATAAAGCTTTAGCGCACGTTTTTCGAGAAAACCCGAGAACGTGACTTTAAGTGGTCGAACGAACCCGTAAAAATTATAGTTCATCAAATAACTCTAAATAAACATTAATGGGAGTATAATAGCCATTAAAATTAAAGAAACGAGAAGATTCCGGAAAATGGGCCCGGTTAGTGAATAGTGCTAAACCGGGTAAATTAACGAGTGTTTTCTGTAAAAGACGAAAAATGCTCCAGCTTGAATTATAATAGTGGGCCGGTTTTATTAATGTAGACAGCCCCTCACACATGACTAGTTAGCTAATTAAATAAGTCAAAGAGCAAAAAACAAAAATGGTACAAGTACCCCTTTTCCCTCTCTCTCTTCCTTTATTTCCTTTTCCCTATTCTTTTTCCTCTCTTTCCTCCTTCCTTGCGATTTCTCCCTCCTCCTCTCTGGTTGCATCCGATTTTGGAGTTCTCCCCCTCCTTCCATGGCTTCTCTTCATTCTCTTCCTTGCTCTAGTGAACTCCAAGCTCCAAATGCAAAAATATCACATATTTGAACTCGTCTCATCCTCCTCTATCATTCCCTCTTTTTAAAATTCCAAAAGGATGAAGTTGACCTCCATGGGTTTTCCCCATTTGAAGAGAAAAGCACACCATTATGAAGCTTGGAGTCTCCTCTTTCAAACAAGGTAAAAATCTCCATGAAAGACCTCACCTTTCTCCATCTCTTAAGTATGGCCGATTTTGCCTCTCTCTTTTACCTTGTTTTTCTTCTTGATTTTGAGCTTCATTTCAACCCTCCAATGGTGGAGTAATCCCCTTCTTTATTCAAGGGTGAGAACCTCTCTTAAAAGGCCCAAAAATGTAAACCCTAACTTGTGCTCTAAGCCCTTTTTATTGAATTAAGGTTTCTTAAGGGTTTAGATAATTAATTGAATGTATTTTGTGCCTATTGAATGTTGGCATGGAGTTTGGAAACTTCATTCCCTCTTGAACGATTTTGAGGAGATGCGGAGCAAGAGGAGAACTAAGGAGAGACATGTAAATTAAGGTAAGGAATCTACATTGAACTTGTTTTAATTGCTTTAGCAATTGGGATGGGTTAAATTTAAATAATGAGCCCAAAATATGTGAATTAATGTAGTTGATTGGATTTGAGGATGATTGTGGACTTGTGTTGATTTAAGGGCCTAAGTGCCATTGCATTTGAGATTTGAGCAATATTGTTGTTTGGTGAATTTTGAATTGAGTTTATGTGCTGGTAGGACCCTTGTAAGGGTGTGGCTAGTTTAGGATTGAAAATGGTGAAAAAGAGGTGTTTGGACATGTAAGGTTTATGGGGAGGTTATGGCAAAATTTTGGTAGAAAAACAAGTGTTTAAAGATGACTTAGTGTATTGGAGAACCTAGGTGTTTGTAGTGTTGGTTGGAGTGTAGTAGTAGCCTTGAAATGAAATTTGGAGAACTAGTAGAGGAGAGGTGAAAATCTGTAGCAATGGAGTATGGAAATGTTTAAGAAAAACTAGAAAAAAAGAATTAGTGTGCAAGACTTAGGAAATGAGAGTTGGACTTGGGTTTTAGAATGGTGGATATGTAGGAATGATTTGTAATGGTCATTGATGGATTTGGTGAGGTTGGTAGGATGTAAAAACTAGCAAGAAGGAGTTAGAAATGCAAAAGAGTGCAAAATGCAAAATGTGAGAGCTTGAATTGTTGGATTTGAACAAGAATTGGAGTAGGGATTTAATCAAGGATTTGAGGTGGTTTAAGGAGTGTTTTGAGGTGTTAAAATGTGTAGCAAACTTGTGAAAAGATTAGGAAAAGATTAAGGTTGGTTTATGGATTGATTAGGGGCTGAAAAATAATGTATGTTGCATGTTTTAGTAGGGTCCGGGACTTGGTCCTTGGACAAAGTCCCGGACCACCCATTAAAAATAGGCCGAGACTTTTCCCAGCACTTGGTCCGGGACTTGAGAGATGGACAAAGTCCTGGACCACCTATGAAAATATGGCCGAGAGTTAGCAGCAGTATTGGTCCGGGACCTAGGGTCCGGACCAGGTCCCGGACCACCCCCAGAATTCAACAGGAAGTGTTTTCAAGGCTTTAAAACATGGAGGATTGAATGGCATTGGTTTTAGATGATGTTTAGGAGTTGGTTGGTGACCTTTAAAGGTCCTAAGAAGTATAAACAAGTGTTAGAAGTGAGTGAGGAAGTTGTGAGTATAAGAACATTAAGTTAAACGAAATAACGGGATAACGGGGTAAGTACGGGAGTAGTGTTTATGTGCATACCGTAATACCATAATAATAATTGAACCATTGGACATGTAATTAGTGGTTCGAGAATAAGGTTCGAGGAACAAGTGTGAGCCAAAGAACATGAGAACCCCCGGTAAAGCTAAACCCCGATGAAAGGTATGATTTCCTCATGCTCTATATCCAAACTTGGTTACCCCGATTTGTGTGCTTGTTTGATTGTGTGGTCACCTAACAAGATAAATGTACGAATCGGATTGTGTGTACTCTCTTGTGTTTGTATTGTATCATTGTGGTTGGTTTGTATTCCTTTAATTAAAGTTTGTATAATTCATGAAATGTGGATTGGGAATGAATTGCTTGATTGTGATTGTGTTTGGTAGTGCGACTCATATGAGTCTTGTGTGATTAGAGACTCTAGAAGGAGTCAAGTGCAAACTAATTAAATGGTGGAAACTCACTACGTCTATTGAACCAATACACGGTAACATCAAACTACGAACGCACTAAATCGTGAGAGAACATACGGGAGTAGCAACCTCCCGATAACGATTAGAGAACCGAAACGACTAAATCCACATGATAAATATTAGTGGAAGTATATGAGTAACCTCTAACTAGAGGATTGGAAAGTTGTTTGAAATACGAACCTTGAGTAAAGTAATGAATGGTAAGGGATCACCAAACCCCTTAGAAATATAGTCGAACCCCAATGAGAGGAACCGACTAGCATGAGCAGTGTCCCGAACATGAGAGTATTCAATAAGTTGGTTGAAACCTTAAATCTTGGAATACTAGACATTGAGGAATTCCCTATGCCGTTAGATGCTATCGAGAGAGATACTTCTAGGCTAATCCTTGAGATTGTGAATTGACTCCGAGAGTGGGGTTTTGGGAATTTGAGTAGTCCGGTAGTGAGCCGGACATTTGAGTATTTGAGGAGCTAACTGTATAGCCCTAGTTGTATTTGAGCCCGGTGGTGGGTCTTGTGCATGACCCTGCCCGAAGGTCGTGAGATCGGCTTAACATATATCTTGAGTATTGAGTATTGACTTGGGAACTGGAGTATTGAGTATTGAGTATGGAATCGAGTATGTGAGTATTGAGAATTGAGTTATGACGTGTGGGACTTGAGAATTTGAGTTGAGTGGGGAATTGAGTTGAGTGTTGTAGACCTTGTAGAGATTGTGAGTAAGAGTATCCAAGGGAGTGGGTAGTACATGAGTAGTTAAGTAAGGCATGGTGAGGTAGAAACCCTCAAGTCTAATTAAAGAAAGAACATATTGAACCAACCCTTGATGTGTGTGATAGTGCTTGTGTTCAATGTTGAACTTGATTGTGAATGTCCTTATATAATGTATGTTGTATGCATGTTGTTGTGCTAAAATGAACCGCATGCTCTCGACCAATTAGTCGGTGCACCCTCGCTAGTACGCGGGGTATGCGGAAGTCATATTCAGCTTAAGCTGACCCCCTAGGGGGAACGTTTTTAGTGTGCAGGTACCCGAAGTGAGTATGAACACTGTAAGAGTCTGACAGCTAAGCCGGACACCGTTCGAGAGTAGGACGGGGTTGTTGTTGACATGGGTAGTTGTTAGGGAAATTGTATTTATGTATTGTGGATTTGTAAGACCGAAGGGTCATTGATAAATCTGGGAATTGTAGATACTCGGTATAGTATTGAATGGTTATTGTATTGTATATTGTGGTGTTAAAGGTTGTATTGACTTGAGAATTGTTTAGGTAAAGGAAGTATCGTTTGTATAGTGTACTCGGTATAAGACCCATCAGACCAATATTGTATTTGTTGTAGTGATTGAGTTTGGATTGGCCTAGTTAGTCACGTGGGTGACTAACGGCATTGTTTCACCCCCGGTTGAGTTGGAACTACCGCTGCGTTGTTGTTGATATATGAGACAGGTCAGAGGATAATGGTGTGGTTACCGGTAGGGGTGTTACATTTAACTTAAACTTTTAAGTACATCGTTTCCTCATTATCTATTACATTTGTTCACCCACTTAGTAGCCATTACACCCTCCAAACATGCCCTTAATAACTTTATAACATCAATAACTAACCATCCACATCATTTCCTAACATTTTCCAAGCTTAATTCACATTTTTATGGTGCTCCGGGACTTGGTCCTTACCTTAAGTCCCGGACCAATACTTGGTTCAATCCTCGGCTATTTTAATGTGGTGGTCATGGACTTCATACTGGACCTAAGTCCCGGACCATTACTTAGTGAAATCTCTCGGGTGATATTTAAGGGGTGGTCCGGGACTTCTTACAAGACTTAAGTCCCGGACCATAAGGTTGCAGCAACTCTCGGCCATGTTTTTGGGTTGGTCCGGGACTTCACCCTGGACTTAAGTCCCGGACCAGCTACAGATTTCTACATTTTGCATTATTCTAAGTCTTGTTGCACTTGTCCTCTTCATCCATAAATCACCCAGACTTAACACATGATCTTAGGCATATTCTAATACCAAAATAACCTTTTAAACTTGCCTAATTCCTTCTCTAACCTTATAACCCAATTTCTCACATAATCTCTTAACACTTGTAATATTTTCCTTAAGTTTTCGAAGTGGTATATCATACCTATAACTCAAACTCACCAAAATGTTATCTCACATCCAATGCCACCACTCCCAAGCATTATTGCTCCACAACACCTCCATTACATAAACCTCCTTCTATTTTCCTCTATCTTACACTTAGATTCTCACGAGGCATTATTCATTCTTTGTTTACCAAAGCTTGCACAAGACTTAATCACCCTCTCACCATGTCCCTAGAGCATTACACTCACTCATTTGAACTCTAATTCCTTCAAGACAACTCCTAAGTACTTTAGGCACTCAAGAACACTCTAGTTCACTTTCTTTCACCAATTTGAGCCCTATGAATTCCCAGTACATCCTATGTCATAAAACTTCATTTATAAATCTTAAACTCCTTGTCTCCTCACCAAATTTTGACATGGGTTCCCTAGTATATTTCTACATCCAAACACATGGTTCTTACCATTTAACAATCTTGGACACCCAAATTCTTTCCACACATTCTTAACACCCAATTTACACCAAAACTACACTACATCACAATATAGTTCATAAACTTAAATTGCTTGGCACTTAGGCCCTTAAATGACATAAAGCTTAACCACTGAATTTCCACATATATTAGCCTTTGACCTGCAAATACACACAACGGGCTCCCATTGAAACATAAATGCTCTTATAATTCGCCTTTCAAATGTCTAACTATCTCATTTCCCATTTGCTCTTTAATCACAAGTTCTCAAATATAATCATTGTTTCTTCTAGGTATTTATAGCCTTTTCCTAGTGTAAACTCTTAGCTAAGCTATCATATATCTAAATCCCATTCCCTTAAACAATGAAACACCTTAAGGTAACCAATTTACCTTGTTCTTTAACAAGCTTCTCAAACTTTCTTACTTAGGCTTCTCCTTGCACAATCTCGGTCACTAACCAAATTCTCCTTGCCAATGTTCTAATCAATATTCAATGACTCTAATGAGTGCTAGACAATACACTAACCTTAAGGAGCAAACCCTAGGTCAAAAAATGTGTTTTAAGGTTTAAAATGAGTATTTTACCTTAAAGTCTTAAGGTAGGCTTTGATATGAATCAATAAGGACCTCCTCTATCCCTTGGAGAATAGAAAACAAGCTAGAAAAAGGCATAAAATGGAGCCCCATGAGTAGAAATTTTTGGTAATGGAGAAGAAATGGTGGAAACTAGTTTTTCTTACATATTCTTTACCTTAAGAGAATGGATAAGCTAATTGACTCCTCAAGCTTATATTTCCTCCTCTAATGGTGGTTTGCCTTGGCACCAAATTGAATCTCTTAAAGATTTAAGAAGATAGGAAGAGAGAGCTTGAGCTAACTTAGAGAAATATGTATTTTGTTTTGGTTTTGGAGCTAAGATAAGTGTTTGGCAAGCAAATGGAGATGGAGCTAGCATGGGGGTTGCTCTTACGTGAATTGTGAAGGGAAGAAAGAAGAAGAAAGAGGTGAATGAATGAATTGGTGTGAATGAAAGGGAAAAGAAAGAGAGAGAATGAAGAGGTGAGGAGAGAGGCATGCAAAAGTAAGATATTTATGCTAAAAGCAAATAGTAACTACTTACTTTTTCCCTTCTTATTTTATAAACTAACTTACTCATGTGGTGACTCATCCCCTTAGAAACCGGCCCCCTTATTTAATTAAGGCTAGGCATGGTCTTGTTTGACCATTTTGCACGATGCAAGGATGGGTAATGAGTTCCTTTATTCAGACCCGATTCTGGAAGTGTTATTCACGCAATGTACGATGCCGGATGTCATGCCGGGTATAAGTTGTCCGGCACATTCAAGGCCATGAATCTGCCGGGTAGCAGAGATCCGGCATCACATCCGGTGTATGCATTTTGCGAGACCAAATCCTCTTTGAGACTTGCCACCTTTGATTATTGGTCTTACGTGTCCCTTACATTGATAATCTCCCCAAATCAAAGTTAGTTTATTTTATTTAGTTTCCTTAGTTCAGAATCAACCTTTACTTTTCCCCCTTATTATTATAGAATAGGCTTTTGCCCGGATTAGGACTAGTTTTCTATAAGTTCCTTGGGTTCGATACTCTTGGTTGTAATATATTTACACTATACTCCGACCGGGTTTTATTTGCTACCCGTAGTAGAGTTGTAGGTTTATTTAGGTTTAGTTTATTATTCCATTCTTTTTATGTATATAGTTTTCCCTACAAATTGCCGTTAGCAAATTGGAAACCTAACAAGGATTCTGCATCACCATCCACACAACTACAAGAAGAAAATACAAAGAGGGAGAAGGGGATGTTAATAGCCTTAACCCGTCGAGGTCTTCTTCTTCTCTCGCGTGGATGGATCTATAGACGTTCCTTGGACACCAACAGATGGAGTGGGGCGGAAATAGAGTGTGAATGGCATGGATTTGGTATGTTGAAGTGTGTCAAATTGCAGCCTTTCTCGGCCTATTTATAGGCATCAAAAATGTCTGTTGCCGGGCATCATGCCGGATCACCAGTAGCCGGCACACGTGGTAAATGCGCCCAACTGTTAACGGTCGAAACCGCCAATTCCGTGTGAAACACTGCATATGCCGGGTAGGATACACCCGGCATCACGCCCGGCAGCGGTTGGAAATCACGTGGAACACATGTGCTGTCGTATGGTCAACCGAAGGGATTTTACACTCATGCCGGATAGCATTTACCCGGCATCGCATCCGGCAAGGCCTCTTTTCTGTTCTGTGTTCATGCCGTGTAGAACCAACCCGGCATCGAGTCCGGCATTGATGAAATTTCTGCCTAGAGATTCGTTCCTTGCCTAAAAAACACATAAAACATAAGACTGTACAAATAATATACTTTAACGCATAATATAACATAAATAACACATATATAACTATATTTAGATAAATATAATACTAAATCTAATGCATAAAATATGATAAGTCTGCGGCTTATCAAGGCCCTACACTTACCTTTTGCTAGTCCTCGAGCAAAACAAGATTAGAAAGAACTAATTACTTATGCACAAAACAGATGAACTTTAGAATGAAAATTAGATAAATATTCCTAACTGCCTGACTCTAATCCACGAGTATCACATAATCTACATTATCTATCCAAACATACTAATGGGTATAAAATAAAGAATTTCAAAACCGATCAAAAACTTTTGGGTTATTTGGCATATGGGATTTTCGTAATCTCTCCTTTTTCCGGTTTCCATCACTCAGCTCTATTTTTCAAGAGTTTCTGAATGTGGCCAAGACACTCATCGATGGTTTTTATGTTCGGCCCAATTTTGCAAGGGTTTCTGAGTCAACCATGATTTTTTTGCATTGAAGAACATGGAATTTAGGAGAGAAAAAAAAGGAAAAACTCTCATTTCTTGCTTTTATTCTGTGGCAGTTCATTGCAACCTCAAGGAATATATTGCTTTTCCTTAGGAAAAAGATAGTTTTTTTCTTGTTTTTCTTTTTCTTCTTCTTTTCTCTTCCACAAAACCCTTTTTTTTAAGATTTTCACCCAAAAGATTTTTCACAATTTGAAAAGAAAAGAAACAAATACCCAGAAATACATAAAGGAAAGAATTAGGAGAAAGATCATATACTCATGTTAATAAAGAGAATCAAAAAGTTAGAAACAAGAATCTACAAGTCATTATAGAGGTTACCTCTTGAGAGAACAAGCTTTTAGTCATTCCCAATCTTATCTCAATCAAAAACATTCAAAAAGTTTAGTAAAACATCGATAAAACTCACAACTTATGCATATTATAAATAAAAACTTATTTTTAAGGGGGATCCCTGCCCTACACTTGGCAGGAACACTGCCCCCAGGGTTCAAAAGAAACAATAAAATTGAATTTTTTTTGTAAGAAACTAAAAACAACTATAATGAACGCAATTAAAAACATAAAATTAAAAGAGAAAAATTAATTGATACGATGGACTCCCCTGTTTGATAGTGAAGGTGTGAGGAGGAACCACCCTACACTTAGCCTTTTAGGCTATTTGGCATCATTTGAGATCCTGGGCAAGATAGTGACCGAATTCGCATGCTCCCGTGGATTTGTTTGTGTTTGGGACGGGAGCTGACCTTGTTGTCGTGGTTGCGTCAGAAGTTGCTGTAAGTGTAACTGCAACAATTTGTGCTCTTTGCGAATGGTCGAGATCTCGTTGTGAGTGTCCTGGGTCTTGTTCATCAGGGCTGACATCATGTCACGAAGTTCAGCCATTTCAGCCTCTGATAATGATGTAGGATGGGATGGTCTGTATTGCCTTGGACCTCCCTGGTAGCTGGCTTGACTCTGGAAGTGTTGAGGGGATTGGTTCCTCTGTTGCCATGGCTGCCGATACCCTTGGTTACTCACATAGTTGACTTCCTCAATATTCTGAAAGTCGGGCATGTCAGGGCTTGGAGCGTGTGGTCATGCACTAACTACGTTCGCCTGTTGAGGAAGTTGATTCATTGCTATTTGCTCCATCACTTTCTGTAGAGCGCTAACCTTCGTGGATGTTTGAGCGTTGCTCTCCAACAACTGCTCATGACTTTGCATAAGTTTGTGAAATTTAGCATCGCCCTCTCCCACTTGATAATAAACCAGCGGTACTACCCCTGGTTCCACCGGTGGCCCAATCCCTAATCTCTTCGCAAAGAGATTCAACCCCACTAAGGAATTGATCTCCAAGCTTCTTTAATATATCAGCACCAAGGGAGGATAGAATCATCGTCTTGCATTGATTGATCAATCCTTTGTAAAACAACTGAGATAGTTGTTCCTTGGTGAGGCCGTGGTGTGGACATGTGCGAGCAACCCTTTGAATCTGTCCCAAGTCTCACAGATGTTCTCCGAGCTAGGTTGTGTGAAGTTGTAAATCTCGGTGATCATCTCCAGGGTGCGACTAGGGGGCATGAATTTGTCGTAAAACTTGGTTGCCATGTCCTCCCATGTGGTGATGGTAATGGGGGTTAGACTGTGGTACCACTTGTTGGCGTTCCCCGTAAGGCTATGAGGAAAGAGAGAAAGTCTGGCGTATTGGAGGACATTGTTTGTGGAGGTTATGCTGTTTGTGTGTTGTAAAAATTTGTTGACATGGAGCAACGCATCGTCCGGGTTTGTACCGTCGAAAAGACCCAACTCCTTTATGCATCTAATTTGATGATATGGCTTAAGTTTTTGCCATTCATTGTATTCGTTTTGTGGAAGGAGAGGAAGGTCGATTGCCGGTTTTTGGCCTTGGTTAGAAGGCCGGTTTATGTTACAGATGGTAGGTGCTGCCATTGGTGTAGGATCTGCTTCTTGTAGGGTTCGTTGTTGCCTTAAAGTTTGAAGCAGGGTTCTTGCAGACTGGAAAATGAGAGAGGTTGGAACTGGTGTATTTTAAACAATTGAGAAAGAAATTAATAACTCAAATATCCTTCGGGCTACAAACGAAACCTGGTCGCAGTAGTATAGAAGACAGAAGCGGCCGGGGTCAAACCGTGGGACTTAAAGCGAAATAATATAGTACCTAAGCTTATCACAAAAAGGGGGGATAATTGACTTGTTTTTGTAAAGTGAAAACAACAGATTAAATTAACTGAGTGTAAGATAAATTAAATGGGACTCCGGGTTCGGGTTTATATAATCTGATTAATTATGCTATCTCTACCGGTTAATTATAATAGTTTGGCAAAAATTCCTGTTATTATCTTTAAAGACTAAATCCTAAACTTGAAAGATTCGTTTACTAGAAAATGCTCGATCTAATCTAGATTTGAGCAAAACACATGTAAACAGATTAAGTGCGAGGAAATATATTTTACATCTGAAATTACTAACTTATTTTATCAAAATAAGTTTTCCACAAATTTATCGATTAATTAACCTGTCTATTTATCACTGCTCTGATCAAAATAGACTTTGTAAAGCATTTTAATAAATTCATGAAATTTATTAAAATGGCGAGAGATAAGCTTTAATCGTAACAAACTGTATTTAATTAAACCGGTAAAAATATAGATTACATAGTTATACAAACTATAATTACACCTTCACCCGGAGTAAATCCTCTTAGCCCAACATAATTAAAAAGACAGAATAAGAAGTAAAAGAAATCATCTGGGAGAGATAATTAATTCAGCTCCTTTATAACTGCTAATATTTGGACAGAGGTTGGACAGAACAACGGTATGGGAATGGAATGTTTTTATGGGATGAGATGATGTGAGGATTTATGTGGACATTATGTAGATGAGATGTATGATTTTTGGAGAGAAAAATGATGATTTTGTGGAGGAAAAATGGCATTTGTTTGGGGGTGGAATGAGATATGATTTAATGGAGGGTTATAGGTGTATTTATAGTGAAAATGGGGTAGAAAAGAAGGGGGTGTCGGTGTGAAAAGATAAAATATAATTTATCTTTACACACCCATGTCGATGCACCCTGATTGCTGTCAAAATAGACGTGTCTGAACCAGCGTCCGGACCAGCCTGGTTCGGACATGTCCATTTTTATACGGGCGCGCTCCGCGTGTCTTGTCCGAATCAGCTCGTCCGGACGGTGGTTCGGACGATAATTGTTTTGCCTCTAAAATCTTCGTTTGAGCTCCGATTTGATCCCCGTTTGTTGCGTTGCGAAGCTTGTGAAGTGTACTATGTGATTCCAAGACCTTTTTCTGTATTTGATACATAAAATGTATCAGTTCATATCAAAACATAAATCTAAGAGAATTCACATAGCAAGTGGGAAACATTACTTTAAAGTGTTGCAAATAATAAGGTAATTAAACCCTAAAAGTCTATATGTTTCGCACTTATCAAATTCCCCCATACTTATCTTTTGCTTGTCCTCAAGCAAATCTTTATGACAGAATCTTTAAACAAGTTAAATACAAAATAACCAAACAGGGAGAGCACATAAAAGATTGCTACAAAACTTCTAGATTAAAGGGTACTAGAAACTTCTTTTTCTTTTCTTTTTTTTTAAAGTTTTTGAAAAGAACCTTGAAATTATAAAAACAACTATTTTAAGAAGGAGAAGTAGAACAATAAGAATCCAGTTTTTAACCCTGAGCCAATCCACTATTTTCTTTCACATTTCCTGAAACGACAAGGGGCATGAAGTAAAATCATATTCCATTATACCTTTCAATGCCACATACTCATGATCCATAATAATGAAGTTTTTATCATTTAAGTACATAATGCAAAGATACTTCGATTGAAGTTTAATTTTCTTTCACCTCAGACTTTTCTCTCCACCCTTGTAGCGGTTTTGGGTCAACTATCCCAGATATAAAGTACCTTAGGTAGCTAGGTGATAAAGCACCCTAAAGAACTTAATAACCGAGTGGACGAGGCCTGCTCAGGTTTAGATTATGCCTGTTTGGATCAAAGGAGTACCTTGCCTTGTTCTTTTTCCACCTTTTCATTCCAATTCAAATCCAGGCTCAAATGATAATTATTCTTAAATTTTAAGCAATTTCTAATCAGAATAAATTTTAAAATGGTTGAAAATTTTAGTACCCCATAATGTTTGTAGGTTTACAATATTTTCTCTATGGCTCCCTTTTTGACTATTTCTAACTTAACAAATCTAAACAAATTATCAAAAGAGAAAACTTAAGAACAAGCTACGAGGGTACGAGTACTCCCCCACACTTAAGCTCAAGCAATGCCCTCATTGCGTAGAAATAATTTAATTAACAGGGCATGCAATCTGATAAAGGAAATTACACAAAACAAGGCAAAAGGGAATATGAAATATCAGAAGAGAAAGAGTGTACTCCCCAGAGTTCGCACAGTGTGTAGAGCTCCCCCACACTTGAGTGCAGCTGAAGAATTACATGAAATGTACCTGTAAAGAATATTCTACACAGCCAGAAGAACTCAAGTAAAACCAATATTTTATTACAACATATAAAACGGAAATATAGTACAAAAGAGAAAACAACATAAAAGGAAAGGCAAAGTATAGATAGTGGGTTGCCTCCCACCAAGCCGCCCGGGTTTAACGTCTCTAGCTAGACGTCCATAATTTCATTCTGTTTGTGAGGAGTTGTGGGTTGGGGTCCCACAACTTCCTATAGTCAAGCTGTTTAGCCGCTTGAGTTTATGTTGAACTCTCCACGGGAGAGATTTCTTCTTAGATAGTGCCGGTTTCGAAACAGGAGTAAAAGTGTCATGTTGTTCCTGAACAAGAGAAATTCTAAACAAGTTAGTTGAAATATCAGTAGGACAAGTATACCTCTTTAGACGTGCTCCATTAACTTTGAAAGTTTCGCCCTTCTAGTTTTGTAGTTCGAAGGCACCGTATGAGGTCACATCAACAATACGGAAAGGACCTACCCAATGGGATTTGAGCTTTCCAGGGATGAGCTTCAATCTTGAATTATATAGGAGGACCATGTCACCCACTTTGAAGTCTCTCTTGAGGATCAGCTTGTCATGGAACTTCTTGGTTCGTTCCTTATAAATTTTGGCATTGTCGTAAGATTGATCCCTCAGCTCTTCTAACTCAGAGAGTTGCAACTTTCTTTTCTCACCCGCCGCAGTCATATCAAAATTTAAGGACTTGATAACCCAATAAGCCTTGTGCTCAAGATCCACAGGAAGATGGCATGCCTTTCCATAAACCAATTTAAAAGGTGACATACCAATGGGGGTTTTATATGATGTGCGATAGGCCCAAAGAGCATCATCCAGTTTTAACGCCCAATCTTTTCTGGAGGAGTGCACCGTCTTTTGGAGTATCCATTTCAACTCCCTATTGGACACTTCTGCTTGCCCATTTGTCTGGGGATGGTATGCAAAGGCAACTTTGTGGTGTACCCCATACTTGGCCATTAATGCATCAATGCTTCGATTGCAGAAGTGTGTGCCTCCATCACTTATAATGGCTCTAGGGACTCCAAAGCGGGTAAAGACATGTTTCTTTAAGAATTTTACCACTGTCTTTGAATCAGCCCGTAGGCAAGGAATTGCTTCAACCCATTTGGATACGTAGTCTACTGCCACCAGAATATATTGGAATCCCTGCGAAGCGGGGAATGGTCCCATGAAATCTATTCCCCAGCAGTCAAAAAGTTCGACTTCTAAAATGCCTTGCTGAGGCATTTCATGTCGCCTTGAAGCATTTCCCATGCGTTGACAATTATCACAACTGGCCACAAAGGCTTGGCAATCTTTATGTACAGTTGGCCAATAAAATTCGGATTCCAGAACTTTGGCTGTCGTCCTATGAGATCCATGATGGCCTCCAGCTTCCTTTGAATGGCAAAACTCTAGAACACCGGGTACTTCATCATCTGGGAGACACCTGCGGATTAAACCATCTGCACAAACTCGAAAGAGATAAGGGTCTTCCCAGATATAATGCTTAGCGTCAGATAAAAACTTCTTCTTTTGAGCATAGGAAAAATCACGAGGTACCACCCCAGAAACGAGAAAATTGGCTAGGTCAGCATACCAAGGCTCGTGCACCGTACGTAAAACAAAAACAGTATCATCTGGAAAATATTCATGAATTGGTACACCATTGTCAAGAACTACTAACCGAGACAGATGGTCAGCCACAGCATTTAACTTACCACTCTTATCCCTAACTTCAATGTCAAATTCCTGTAATAAGAGAATCCAACGATGCAAGCGTGGTTTGGCCTCTTTCTTAGTGAACAAATGTTTAAGAGCAGAGTGGTCAGTGTGAATAATCACTTTACTTCCCCATAAATATGATATGAATTTGTCTAAGAAGAATACCACTGCTAGGAGCTCTTTCTCGGTGGTTGTGTAATTCCTTTGGGCATTATCCAGAGTTTTGCTCGCATAAGCAATAACTCGTAGAATCTTTTCTTTTCTTTGGCACAGAGCCGCCCCTACTGCAAAATCACTGGCATCACACATAATCTCAAAGGGTAATGACCAGTCAGGTGAAACAACAATGGGAGCGGCTACCAATTTTTGTTTAATTAAGTCAAAAGCAGATACGCAATCATCTGAAATAACAAACGGGGCTTCTTTCAGAAGCAGATCAGTTAATGGTTTTGCAATTTTAGAAAAATCCTGAATAAACCGTCTATAAAATCCTGCATGCCCTAAGAAGGCTCTAACTTCTTTCACACAAGTAGGTTTTGGCAATTTCTCAATTACCTCTACCTTGGCTTGATCGACCTCAATCCCCTTAGCTGATATTATGTGACCGAGTACAATTCCATCCTTGAACATGAAATGGCACTTCTCCTAGTTGAGGACCAGGTTTGTCTCCTCACATCGGCCAAGAATTAAATCAAGCTGCGCCAAACAAACATCAAAACTAGATCCATAGACAGAAAAATCATCCATGAATACCTCAATGCTCTGCTCGACGAAGTCTGCGAAGATCACCTGCATACAACGCTGAAAGGTGGCAAGCATTGCACAGTCCAAAGGGCATTCTTCTATACGTAAAGGTACCATAAGGACAAGTGAATGTTGTCTTGTCTTGGTCCTCTGGTGCAATAGGAATTTGGAAGTACCCTGAAAAACCGTTTAAGAAACAATAATACTCCTGTCCTGCCAATCTTTCTAGCATCTGATCGATAAAAGGTAGAGGGAAGTGATCCTTCCTGGTTGCAGTGTTCAAATGCCTATAATCTATGCGCATTCGCCAACCAGTAATTTTTCTTTGAGGAACCGCCTCTCCTTTGCCATTTATTACAGCTTCAATTCCTCCCTTTTTCGGAACAACTTGAACAGGACTTACCTATGGACTGTCAGAGATAGGATAAATGATGTTCGCGTCTAGGAGTTTCAGAACCTCCTTCTTAACTACGTCCTTCAGGTTTGGGTTTAGCTGACGTTGGGGTTGCCTGATAGACTTGTAGTTGTCCTCCATATAGATGTGGTGTGTGCAATAGGAGGGGTCAATTCCTTTTATATCAGCAATAGTCCACCTAATCGCTGTTTTATGTTTCTTCAATACCTCAAGTAACCTCATTTCCCCCCCCCCCCGGAATTCAGAGAAGAGGAAATAATGACAGGCAAATGGTCATTTTCAGCTAAAAAGGCATACTTGAGTTTAGAAGGTAGCTCCTTAAGCTCGAGCTCTGGTGGCTGTTCTATTGAGGGGATTGATTTTTGAGGTTTTCTGTCAAGTCTTTCGATTGGGGGCCGGTAGTCTTGAAAACATGCCCTTCCTTTCTCCACAAACGCCAGCATGCCGTTAACTTCCGGGTCCTCCACTTTTTCTTCTAGAGAAGTAACTAATACTTGCTCTAGCGGTTCAGTTTCAGCTTTCGGGAAGGAAGATAGGGAATACATGTCTTCATCCATAAAAAAATCGCCTTCCTCCTCATCATCATCTATTAATCCCACTGTCTTAGCGTGAGGAGAAAAGTTTGAGCTTTTCTTCATCATTTTTTGCATATCGAATTCGATCTTTTCATCCTCATATCTCAAAGTGATTTTTCCATCGTGGACATCAATAATGGCTTTGGCAGTACTTAGAAACGGTCGTCCTAAAATCAGGGGCACCTCAACATTGTCGTCTATTTCTAAAACGACGAGCCACTCCAACCACCAGATCTCGGACTATTCCCATTGGCTTGATCTCTGATCGGTCAGCTAGTTGGAGTTTGAAAGGAACCGGTTGCATCTCCCCTCCTTTTACTTTCAAGAAGGTGGCGTAGGGCATGATATTTATACTGGCCCTCGGGTCACATAAACCGCTTCCACAGTCCACTCCACCTATAAAACACGGGATAACGGGATTTCCCGGATCTGTTTGTTTGGGAGGGAGTGCTCGAAGAAGGGCAGTAGAGCATTCCTCTGTGAGGTGCACTGTTTCTTTTCAAGGTTTCTTCTTTTTCTTTGTTAAGAGATCCTTTAGAAATTTGGCGTAGTTGGGCATCTCTTGCAAAGCATCGATTAGAGGGATGTCGAGAGTCAGTTTCTTGAAAATGCTCAAGAATTTGGAAAACTATTCATGTAGGTGCTTCTTTTTCATCTTGTTGGGAAATGGGAGTTCACTGATTTTAGGAGAGGAAGATGGAATGTCGACAGTTATTTGAGATGGAGTAGCAGGAATAGGAACTTGGATTTCTGGGGGGGGTGAGGCTGGATTGGTTGTGTCTTCATCATTGATGCTGGCCTCTGCTTGATTTTCTTTTTTTTTCTGGTAGCAAGTTCTCTTCCACTCCTTAGGGAGATTGCACTCAAGTTTGTTGATTGGTATGTGCCATCTTCTACAAGGATTGAATTTTCTTGCTCTCTTGGATTGGGGTTAGTTTGTGAAGGGAGTTAACCAGGAGGTCTTTGTTGAGTGAGAAGCTGTTGTATTTGGGACTGCAAGGCTCTTTGGTCTTTGCGAAGGGCTGCGACCTCCTCTTGCGTGTCTCTGGACTTACCCATCATCGCTTTAAACATCTCTTGCATTTGGGACATTTCAGATTCAGGATTTGAAGGAGGTTGAGTTGGTCGACTCGAAGAAGCATCATTGCCATAAGGCTGTTGCTGATACTGCCTTTGGGCTCCTTGAAAATTAGACTTAGATCTGTAATTTTGAGATGGTTGTAGCGTATGTGTGAAACAGTATATGCTATCCTAATACAATCTGATCTGATCATCTATCCCATGTTACCTGGTCTCGATTACAGAATTGCACAAGAGTAGAGAGAAAGAGAGAGCCTTAGTTAGGATCGAGTGTGAGTTTGATTGCCAAGTGTAGCGCATCTTATTTCATGGGGGTACACCCCTATTTATAGTATTTTGGGCCTGGTTTTTATGGTGCCAGCCTGTATTTTACATGTATAAATACGGTTCTACCCTCTCCTAGCATCTTTGACTGACCACAGACGGTCAGTCGTACAATACTTTGCTTTGCCTCAGTCCTATCCTCATCCGGCTGGAGACGGCCGGATGCCCTATGCGCTTCCACCTCCATCCGGCCAAAGCGGCCTGATGCTCTATGCGCTTCCACTTCCATCCGGCCAGAGCGGCCGGATGCTCTATGTAACACGTTTTGGCTTGACACCATTTCTTCCCTTCTCATCAGTCCCACAAGTTCTATCTTTCTGAATTTTGGTGAAGAAAATAGAACTTCCGTGTCTTGTATTTTGACGAAAAATTTTGCGACTGAGGTTTTTTGGTTCGTCTACGCTTCGTCCTTTCCTTATCCCAGTCCCACAAGTTCTTTTTCTTCATACCTGGAGAAAAGGAACTTCTTATCGGTCACGTGCATAGGTCGTGGTTTGAACCTGCTTCGTACTCTCTTTTTGAATTTGCTCCGCCTGTTCTTGGAGTAGAAAACACAGGGTCTTTCTTTCGACTAAAACATCGGAAGCGTCTTTAGGAAGCGTGTGGCCCTTTCTCTACCCCTGTAAAGAAAGGATACTTTCTGTTCGCACAAATATATATTATTTATTTGAGCGGGAAAAAACTTTCCTTAAAGCCCGAACTTTGAGCTTCCTCTTCTTTCCCCTACAGCCCATTTGCTTCGACTGTTCTTCTTCTCTCGCCTCCCTGTCGTCATGTGCTACCTCATCTTTCATTGCCGTCGCCGCCCTCTAATCCTTCGTCAATCTTGACAATGTCTTCTTCCTCCGCAAGACAGAGTAAACTCGCCGCCAAATTTCCGCCTGCCATCGAGGCAATTCAGGGCTCTCGCTCTTCTAACGGCTTTCGCCCCTCGTATCTGAAATCTACAAGACCCTTCCTATCTGGGCGTCAACCTTCTCCTTCTTCTCTCAATTACTCTTCCCTTTGCGATTGGCTCAGGGATGTCGAAGCCCCGCTTGGCACACAGATTTTCCTGCTATCCTCCGACTCTCATCCCAACGACGACTTTGGCCGTGGGTACGTAGTTTTCGCTGATTTTTTCCGCTCCGGTCTAACCATTCCCCCGCACCCTTTTGTGCTGGGCTTCCTCCTTCGCCGCTGCTGCACTCTCGCTCACCTCCACCCAAAGGCCATTTCGCACCTCCATGCCTTTGTCTCTCTTTGTGAGGGAAGCAAAATCCGACCGGAGGGTACTGATTTCGTCCGATTCTTCACTGTTAGGGTTGACCCGGATAGCTTAACCCTCATCGCGAAGGCCGGATACACCCTCTTCGACTACAAGAAGGCTCACGAGTGGGGGTCACGGTGGTTCGTCATTGTTCCTCCATCCGGCCGAGTATTAGGCATCTCATACTACGCTGAGGTTATCAGAGGCCAGCTAGTCAGTCCCCAAACCCCTCCGGCTGAGCTGCCCATTTTGAAGATTCTGAGGGCATTCAACAAGGAACCGTCGACTGTCGAGGCGCTTTTTACAAAGGCACGTTTGTCTTCTCTGAAGACATATCACAGTAAGCGTGTTTAACTCTTAGTACGAAATTTTATCATTCGCATCGCTCTTCTTATTGTTTGACATGCTGTATGTAGATTTCTTCCAGAAGGGGGACAAGATCGGCCCCTTTCATAGCTGGAACTTCATCACCTTCAAGAGTGGGGACGGAAAAATCAATTACTACGACACGCTGGATGCTGCTACTAATGCGGCCGAACAGCTTTTGGAGAGTGCTCCTCCGGCAAAGCGCTCCAGGCAAGAAGCCAGGGATGACCAAGCCGATCTCTCAAAGAAAAAGAAGAGGCTAGAGTCTCCTGAACGTGCTGACGCCGGGCTGTCAGGTACATGGCACGTGAGCCCCAAGTCTGGGCGTCGTGTCTTCCTTCCCCTCACCCCTGGTTCGGGTTTAGACCTTGGTTCTTGCCTGGGCCGGGAGTCCGGTCATCCGACTCCTATTTGCGAGCAATTTCCTGATTTGACAAGTTACTTTTCCTCAGATCCCGCTCAGGAAAATACCCTGGAGGCCACAGGCTTCCACGCTGGTCCTTCGGCTGAAGAAGGTTTTGGTTGCTTTGTCGCTTTTCTTGTTCCTTACTCCTCTTCTCTTTTTTTAGTATCCTTTCGTTTCCAGTTTCATCCTTCTGGTCCTAACTGTTTTTATTATTGCGGCAGTCCCTGCTCCTGCCAAGAAAAGACTAAAAAAGAAAACCACATCAAAGCCGAAGGTCACAGAGCCAGAGGTATCAGGGCAAACCTCCGGTGATCCTGAAGTTTCAGGATCATTCTTCATTGATGTTGCTGCGGCCACGGACGCGGCAAGGGATAGAGCAACGGAGTATCGTCAGGTGTCGGAGGATCCTGAGCTCCGGAGTAAGCAGAGGGAGGACTACATAGCTTCTTCCTCTTCCTCCCCTCCTTCTCCCGCTCAAGAGTCCTACACTGGACCCTCCCAAAAGGAAGGGTGGTTTTACCATTGCGGGCACCCTCTTCCTTTGATATCCTGCGACACTGCCAAGTACTCCTCCGTCTGGAAGGAGGCAATAAAGAGATCTGGTCATCCAGACGGGATCTTTGCTCCTCCGGCCACCTTTACTGCTACCAAGAAAAGCTGCGGCTTGGAGATGGGGGGGGGCAGATGCTATCATGCGGCATTCCCTCCCAGCAAACGAAGTGTTTGACATGATGTGGGGGGGAATTTTTCAGGTTGGCATGGGTATTTCTTTTGTGTTTCTCTTTTGTTTCGGCTTGGCCTTTTCCCTTGATTTTATGAATTGTGTTGTTTTTTAGGTATGTCCATGGCCCAAAGTGCTGAGGTTCACTTTGGCAACCTCCAATCCAGGCTTTGCTATGAGGAAACCCGAGCCAATAATGTTGAAGAGGAACTGAAGCTGTCCCGCTCTTCTCATGATGCTTATATTGACCAGGTCGAGTATGAGATTGACCGTAAGGCAAAGGAGAGAACTGAGGAAATAAACAAAGACCTGCAGTTGTCCCGGCGGGAATGCGAGCGTCAGTGTGATGAGTATGAGCTGCAGCTGAAGAAACTCCGGGAAGAGAACTTTTCTCTAAGAGGCCGGATAAAGGAAGCTGATGATACTTTGATAGAGGTATAAAACCATCTCTTTTTCCCTTGTCAAAGATAAGCTGGTTTGGTCCTTCTTTGATCTCGATATTATGCTGGATCAGGTGCGTTCCATGAACCGGAACGAAGTGAACAATCTTCAGGCTGAGAAGACCTTCTTCTATCAGGGGAGTAACTCTTTCAAGCAGGAGGCTGAAACGCTCGAGCTGGAGAAGCAAACTCTCCAACGGGAGAACGAAGCTCTTGTGAAGGAAAAAGAAAAGCTTATGCAGGAGCTTGACCGTTTGTTAGAAGAAAAGGCCGCGCTGGAAGAGCAGTCGAGGTCCTCCTTTGATCAAGAGAAGCAGTCTCTGCTCCGAGATTGCTCTCTTTTGGAAGAGGAGAAGAAAACTCTTGCTGCGGACAAAGCTACCCTGATAGAAGAGAACCAGGCTGGAGGAGAAAGTAAAAGAGCTGGAGGAAGCCAAGTCTCGCTCTCAAGCCGAGAATACTGAGCCATCGTGCCATGGTAAACCTTCAGGCCTTCAACTTTTGTTTCTCCTTTTGCCCTTTCTTTTTTCTTATTCTTTTTTTTTGTTCCGGCTAGGCTTGAGTTCTGCCAACTTACTGAAGCACGCTACTCAGTTGAGTGGTCGGATAGCCCGTGCTAAGGAGGAGCTGTCTTCTGCCAACTCTGAACGTGACAAGTATCGAGCCCAAGTCCTGACCCTTGAATCTCAAGTGGCTAGGCTCAAGTCATTCTCCCGGCAATCCCAGGAGGAGATACAGAAGCAAGGCACCATCAACGCCCATCTAAAGGAGTCCTTTGCTTCTCAATGTCACCGGATAGTTGATATTTGCCAGCAGATTGTCTCGGATCACTCTCTTGAAAAAGGAGAGTTACTGGACGATGACCTGTACAACAAGCTGGAATTCAAGGCTGTTGCCCAGAAGTCCAACTTCTTCTAGGAGCTCGAGAGGTTCTGCCGCAGTCCTGGAGAGACATGTTTTGGCGCCGGCGAAGCCTCATTCCTTCCAGCCTGAAGCAACATTCTGCCGTCTGCCGGAGGGATGCAGCATCTTTCCATGAGGTCCAAGTCTTCTGAGAGTGTGGCTGGTAGCGGCGATAGATTATTAACTGCCGAAAAAGAAGCCGTAGAAGAAGAAGCTGCAAAGAAAGTAGAATAGTTGTTTTTTTATCTTTAAAGGAGTTTTTGTTTCGGCCTGCATTTTTGTGTTTGCCGAATGATCATATTTTGTAACTGTTGTTACTCCACATCTTGGGAGAAATATAAGCTATAATTTTTACCATCTTTAGTTTTTATTTGCCGCGATATTTCTCTCCTTTTTTTAATGGTGTTCATATGGTTATCTTATGCGATTTATGCCAGTGTAGTACTCATTTTTATAACACAAGAGGCTTGCGGTTTTGGACTTTTGTTCCGGCCGGACCTTTTTCCTTTTAAAGTACGATCATTTATGGCTTTTAGCCGGACATTTTAGGATATGGAATGCGGCTGGTTGGCCGGATGTTTCTTTCAAGGGATGATAGCCTGCGGCTCGTTGGCCGGATGTTTCTTTCAAGGCATGATAGCCTGCGGCTCGTTGGCCGGTGCTTACTTTCAAGGCATGATAGCCTGCGGCTCGTTGGTCGGTGCTTACTTTCAAGGCATGATAGCCTGCGGCTCATTGGCCGGTGTTTACTTTCAAGGCATGATAGCCTGCGGCTCGTTGGCCAGTGCTTACTTTCAAGGCATGATAGCCTGCGGCTCGTTGGCCGGTGCTTACTTTCAAGGATGATAGCCTGCGGCTCATTGGCCGGTGCTTATTTTCAAGGCATGATAGCCTGAAGCTCGTTGGCCGGTGCTTACTTTCAAGGCATGATAGCCTGCGGCTCGTTGGCCGGTGCTTACTTTCAAGGCATGATAGCCTGCGGCTCGTTGGCCGGTGCTTACTTTCAAGGCATGATAGCCTGCGGCTCGTTGGCCGGTGCTTACTTTCAAGGCATGATAGCCTGCGGCTCGTTGGCCGGTGCTTACTTTCAAGGCATGATAGCCTGCGGCTCGTTAGCCGGTGCTTACTTTCAAGGCATGATAGTCTGCGGCTCGTTGGCCGGTGCTTACTTTTTCCTTCACTTTTACAAAAATAATATTTTTTATTGAAGAGTTATAAATTTTACACATAGAACTTTTTCAGACATTCCCCATGCCAAGAATGCGGCAATTCGTACCCTTCACCATTTTTCACACTGGTGGAACGCGGGCCTTTAATGACGGTGGTTTAATCACGGCTTTAACAGACACCGTGATTAATAGGAAGGCCGGAATTAATTAGCGACGATGATTGAATTAACCGTAATCAATAATCGATCGGAGGTAGGCGCGCCTTTTTTAGGACGGACTTTAGATGACGGTTATTAGTGAAACCGTAATCTAAAGTCCCGTGTTGACGCGCGCTTTACGGTCAATGAACTTTAGATTACGGTTTCACTAATAACCGTCATCTAAAGTCCGTCCTAAAATAGGCGTGCCTACCTCCGACTGATGGTCAACGACGTCGTTTTGACCTGACGCCAAATATTTCCCGTATTATTTGATTTTTTTGACTCCGCGCGTAATCTAAATTACAGTTAACGATGTCGTTTTACCAGTGTATTTTAATAAAAACTTTATATTAATGTGTTACCTATGTTTGAAACCCAACATATGCCAAATAATTATCGCGCTATTTTTTTAATTTCGTTACACTTTAGATTACGGTAAACGACGTCGTTTTACCAGTGTATTTTAGATTAATAAAAACTTTATATTAATGTGTTACCTATGTTTGAAACACAACATATGCCAAATAATTATCGCGCTTTTTTTTAATTTCATTACACTTTAGATTACGGTTTTTTTGGGAACCGTCATGTAAAGTGTGACTTTAGTTTATGGTTTACATGTAAACCGTAATCTAAAGTCCATTTAAAACATTTGCCTACACTCTGCACACTCTACTCACAGTAACTCTTCTTCTCTTTCGCGTTATCTTCCTCACTGAAATCGCCTCCTCTCTCCCGTCACCTTGCTAATGGCCATCGCCGCCGTCGCTCCCACCACCTTTGTCACTCCCATCGCCGCCGGTCACCACCCATCTACCACTGGTCTCACCGTCGACGTCTCTATCGCGTATTGGGTATGCGATCGATTGATTGTCGTTTTTTTCTAACCTTGTTCATATACATGCATTTCGATTGCAAGTTCTAAGCTCGTTTGTATTGAATCCTGAGAGTGTAATGGCAAATGTTCTAACCTTGTTCATATATTTGTGCCCAGATTCATAGTTAATTGCGACCTAGTTCGTGGGCTGATTTCTACACTACTTGCTCACTTCGGTGCTTAGTTACGGTAACTTTGCAAACCAATCTGTAAACTGCTGTATTTATTTATTCTTAGCATTTAGTATTACAATAATACATAATAGTGTAGTTTTAAAAATGCTACTACTTAAAACTACCACAAGGAAAGAAAGTAAGTTCAAGTATATTACCGATTCCTGAAAAATGAATGGAACAGAACTGTAGCATATCTCAGTTTCATGAATGGAACAGAACTGTAACAAGTTGTTTGAGTTTTGGTCTGGATTTTAAAGCTTAATGGAATATTTAAGTAACTGGGTAAGGAGTTAGGAGAAGTATAATCAGTTGAAAGAAAAAAAAAACAGACAGGGAAGAAAGCAAGAACACAACTCAGTTTCTGTTTTGATTTCAGTTTGGATTTCAGCTTCAGTTTTCTAGATGGTGCGTGCGAATTTGACTTTGATAAAACAGATTTGGAGACGTTAGAAATATAGGGGAGATGCTGTCGATTTTTTTCCGCGGTTTAGCTAGCATTTAACCTTGATTTTTTGATGAATTCTAATGTTGCCGTTTTTCATTTATGCATCAGGACTACAACTTTATTTAGGCTTCCGACCTCAACCGTTAGCATCGGCTAATCGTCTACCAGAGGTAAGATTTATATATATACATATAATATTTGACAAACTACCAAACATAGTTATCCGCCCAAGATATACCTAATAGAGGTATATCTTCGGCAGTCCCTGTCGGGACTGTCCACGATTGTTAAATCACACACCTAGGGTGTGAATGTGCTTTTAATATGTACTTTATTGATTATTTAGGCAGTATCTCTTTATTGTTCTTCGAATGCATATATTATTGATTAATATCATAATATCGTGCATTTGAAGAACTGTAGGGAGATGCTGCCGAAATTTTCAATAAATTACATATTAAAAACACGTTCACCGGTGGGATTTAATACTCATGGATGGATTTAGGTTGATAAGATACAAAAGTGTAAAGACTCTGCCACGGGTGACGGTATGAAATGGCTGCCTTCATATAAATAGCTAGAAGGAGATGGAACGTTCGTGGATTTACAGCGGAATTTTGGACGACAAGTTTTTAGAAGGAGTTGATAAGTTATGCACGGTGTTGGCGAACAATCTGAAACCTACAGACAAGGGATACATATTTTGTCCGTGTATCAACTGCCAAAATAATCTGAGATATCGCGGCGTTGAAACAATTAAGGAACATCTGATCCGCCGCGGTTTTACAAAAGATTTCCAAGACATAATCCGATGGCATGGTCAGAGTGCATTCGATGTTATTAAGCTTGACGAAGGGGATAATGGTCAGGCAAACACAGAAGCAGAACTTGGAGATGATACAGTTGCTGGTGATCCAGAAGACGTTACAGCGAACGTTGAGCCAGATTTTTGGGATGATGACATTGAGACTATGCTCGAAGATGTGGAACGACATTACTCTAACACGCCAGACAAGCATGAAAATTTGTTGGATTCATCCAAAACACCGTTGTACCCCGGGTGTGACCCTACAAAGTTAAGCAAGTTGAGTGTCGTCCTCAAGCTATTCAACTTGAAAGCGAAACATGGCTGGAGTGACGTAAGTTTCACTGATGAACACTTGTGTGTTTTAAGAGCACAATATCTAAATATGAGTGACGTTAGACTACAAAATGAGCAGAATAGGACATTTGTCCGATGGTTCAAAGAGAGAGTGTTGTCCGATCAGTCCACGAATGTGCCTGAACTGATTAAAGTAGTTGCATCTGGACCAAATCTGGATGTAATTTCTTATGAGGGGTACGATGTCAACGGATTCACCTTTTTCACAGAACGTCAGGATCAGAAGTCAACGAATCAAAACAGTGGTGTAGAGCTTGAAGCTTATCAAAACTTATATGACATCGGTGTCGTGGGTCATAGTCCTGTCTCAGTACAACAATCATATTTCGGTGTTATACAAGACATCTGGGTATTGGACTACAACAGCTACGAAATGTGTGTTTATAGCTGTAACTGGGTTAACAACAATCATGGCTACCGTGAGGAGGAGCATGGTATGAAACTGGTTGATCTGTCTAGAGCTACTCCCACGGTTGAGCCATTCGTTGTTGGGATGAAGGTTAAGCAGATATTTTATGTTACTGATCCCTGTAATCCTAGATGGTCTGTTGTAATTAAAGGGAGAAGAGGAATAGTGGTGTGGATGGGTGTAGTTGATGAGGATGAGTATGATGCAGAAGATGAACCTCCAACTGTTCCTATTTCATTGGAAGAGGCTGAGGTCACAGGTCATCATGAGTATATACGATCAGACCATAACGAGGGAATGTGGGTTGAGAGATAATGGTGTATGTAAGTTATTACTATAAAAATTTATATGAAATTAACACTATTTTATTTATTACTGTTTATGACCATTATGAAATGCTTAATTTAATTCAAATTGTATTTCAATCCTTGCAGGCATGGCTGATCCGGACATGGCTGATGAAGAGTTCGATTTATTTGTCTTCAGGAGGAGGAAAATGAGCAGCAAATGGTACCGGTCCCATCTACATCTGCCGCTGCTGCTGTTGCCCCATCTACATCTGCCGCTGCTGCTGTTGGCCCTTCCATGAGTGCACCTTCTACGAGTGCTACTCAGAGACCCAGAGGTAGAGGTCCGACCCGTGGGTTGAAACTACAGAAACCGGATCAGATTAGTTTTCTGTAGGACAAGTATGGGAGGTATGGTGGGGGCAGCAGGTCAGAGTTCGCTAGTATGCTACGGACTCTGGCCAGATCACATTGCTGCATCAACCACACATGGAAACAAGTCCCGCAAGAAGTTAAGGAGACCATCTGGAAGAAGGTGCAAGAACCATACAAGATCCCAGAAGAAGTGAAGAAGACCGTTCTTTCTTTGGTGTCCGGCAAAGCTAAATCATTCTGCCACTACTTGGTTGAGCATTGGATCAACAGGGTGCCCCCACGTGAGCCTCTGCCGTATGTTGTGTACAATGGCATGATCACTGAAGAGGAGTGGAAGGAGTTCGTTGAGCGGCACGCCACCCCCGAGTTCAGGGTATGTTTGTGTGTACTCTTTTCTTAATTAATGCTCATAATGCTTTATCCCTGATTTTCTAATTAATTTCCTGTTGTACTTTCTTAACAGCAAGTACAAGAACAAGCACTGCAAAAGCGTGAAGCTAATCTCTACCCCCACACCATGGGACGAAGGGGATATGTGGGCAGCCTCGAGGGATGGAAAGAAGCTGGTTTGCTGACACGGAGGAACGAGGATGGAAGTGAATGCCCGATCGAGGATATCTCTGAGGCGAGGAGGGTGTGCAGATGTACATACTGGGACGCCAGAAAACGACCAACGAAGGTCAGAGGATATTTCCTAATGCTGCGATGGAACAACTGGCTAACCAAATTGTAAGTATTTGAAAGTAGTTGTTAAATAATTTACTTATATACTCAAGTGTTTGTTGATCTTAAATTTAGTGTTAACTTCTTTGAAAATGGACAGTACGAAGCGGCACAGAGAGGAGAAGTAGACTTACACGCTCCTCCTTCTCAAGACGACGCGCTCAATCAAATTGAAATACCCCAAACCTTAATAAGTGGTTTAAATAGTAAATAATAAATTAATAAGACTAAAAAGAGTCTTAGAAATATTAGTAAACAATTTAATAAATAGTAAATATAATCAATTGCCTAAAATGAAAATTGTCGTATAAATGAGTTTTGAATGGCTAAATGACCATCAATACTCTTTTATTAATATGTGTACTATTTAGTATCACATTTGGAAGTTTAAATTAATAAGAAATAAATATTTCACTTTTATGTGTTTTGTTATAGTGAATAGTGACTAAAATGAGCTAGTTTGTAACATATATTAACATGTGTAATTAAGAGAAATAAAGACTAGTAACCCCTTGTATTTGAAAAGGGAGTCAGTTCTGCATGTGGTGCGTCGACACCCTTGCTTACTGATTGATCAAATAAGTGAGCAAGTAAATGAGTAGTTAATAAGCACTATTTGCTTTTTACTTCCCTTACGTAGATAACTAATATCTACTAAAAGCAACTACAATAAGTGAACCTCATCATTCATTCTCTCATTTTCCTTACTATCTCACGTAGATCCTTCCTTCCTTTCTCTCCTTCACGATCGAACAGCACCAGCACAAACATGCAACTTCAAAATCTTGTAACTTCTTACTCACTTGTCCAAATCTAAAACCGAGACCACCGATCTCTTAGTTTCTTCAAGCTCTTCGACGTAGTCCTTTCAAATCTTCAAGAGCTCCACTTTGGTGCCAAGAGGAATCTCCATGGAAGGAGCTTGAGTCCATCTTCTTACGTATTATTCTTCTCCTTTGTTTCAAGGTATGGAAACTCAAAGAAAATGGTGTTTCCTCCATGTTTTATGTTAACTAAAGGTAGAACTTACGTTGTCTACTGAAACTACCTAAAGAGCCAAAGGTAAATGACTTAGAAAATGTTCTCAAAAGGCTAGTAAAAAAAAACATACGTACTGCTGTTTGTATTTGCAGGTGAAAGGCAAATTTATTGTGGAAATTCAGTGTTTAAGATTTATGCAATTTAAATTGTGCACTACGTTGTTATGTGGTGTATATTTGGGTGAAGTTTTGAGTATATGGGTGTACTGGGAAGTTATATATCTGATAGGTGTAAAAAAACTTACGCAGCAGGATATGGAAAATGCAGTACGTAGGTTTCAGTAGTTTCGGTCCGGGACTTAGGGTCTGGATAAGGTCCCGGACCATATATCAAAATCAGTCCGAGAGTTGTACGAGGTCGTAGGTCCGGGACTTAGTCCATATGTAAGGTCCCGGACCACCCCATGTTAAATAACCGAGAGTTGAGTTCGTGTATGGTCCGGGTCTTAAGTTGGGGACCAAATCCCGGACCGTTATACATATTTTTTTTAGGTGTCTAAATGATGTCTAATGGTAGGTATAAGTTAGTAATGATATTAAAAGGTATGTGGGACATGTTAGGAGAGTTATAATAACATTTTAAGAGGTGGGAAGTTAAAACAAAATGTGGAAAAGAAATAACTAGAAATGTGAAGTAGTTAATGTTAACGGTGAACTAGTACGTTAATTGACCGACGTTACTAAATGTGTTTAGGATTCTCTCAAGGTGGAAACGAGTCGAGGCAAGGACCGAGGTATGGTTTTCTTGCAGTCTGTTGCCTACCGGTTCACACCGGCTTGGGTGTTGTTTGCTTTTCTGTGTGTTACGACCTTATAAGACTGAGACATGAAAAGAGTTTACAGTTGTTATATATTATGATATTGTATTGTTGTGACTCCTTTCCTTGGTGTGTCTAACCAGACCTAAACACTTGTTCGTGTGTGACTTAACAAGTTTATTTGTGTGATCACTAACAAGTGCTAACCGGGGAATTGAGGAGTCCGGTCATGTTCCGGCCACGCGTGTGATGGATGGGAGTCGATGTCTATCCGGTTCGACTCTCTTGGTGTATGTATAGGTTGTATTCCAATTTGGTTTCAACTTTCCCTTAGCTTATCCAAAGCTAGTTTACTGACTCACGTCGGGCCACAGGGGCATACAAATGCTGTTTTCGGTGTGCTTGGGATTACTATATCCGACACGCCTTGGGTTTAAGTTAACCGTTCGATATAACTGGACGGTAACGAGGTTGGTGACGAGCTTGGCATGAGATTGGCAATAATCTCTAGGCTCACTGTGTAAACTAATTATGGTGGAAGGTTCCTTGTGTGAACCGAGTTATGGTGTTATGTATTGTTGTTGTGCTATGCAATTTCCCTTGCTAAGCTATGATATATATATATGTTGGATGTTTAAATGAATGCCATGTTATCATGACAATTGGTTGCGCGTATCCCGGTAGCCGATGGGCTGCGCGTTAACCATACCAGCAAAGGTTGCTGACCCCCTCTGGGGGCTCCATATTTTTATTTACAGGATGAGGATCGAAGAAGCGGAGTGGCTCTAGATCCTAGGCTGTTGGAATACTTTGGGTCTTGTAAGATAAACCCGGGATGCGCCTGTGCTCCCATAGTGTTGTTTATGTTGGTACTGTTGTTTACAGTGACAGGTGTTTAAGGTTACAGTTGGTATGTAAAATAAATACTCGGTATGGTATGGTTATGTTTATGTGTGGATGTTAGGACCTATGCTCGGGAGTCTGATCATCAGACCGATACACTTGTATTTATTCTGCCTAGTTAGCCACGTGGGTGGTTAACGGCGTTGTAGCACCATAGTGTTTAGTTGTTTATTTCCGCTGCGATTTCAGTAGTGGTAAGTGCGTTGTAGGGGTGTTACAAAAAGTGGTATCAGAGCGAAGTATCGCTCTGATGGCTAGAATACCGAGCTAGAAACATACCGAGTTAGGGAACCCAACCCTAGCTACTAGGTGAACAGATGGGAAGGTTAACCACTAACTAAGTGTGGAATTAGCTTGTTGTTGGAAAGATGTTACCACCGTTGGATTGGTAAGTGTGCAGGCATAGTGCTAATGAAATGTTCATGTGAATTCAGATGTCAGGTAGACCACGAGGTAGAGGCCGCGGGCGCGGTACTGGAGATGAGGGTGACCAGGGCGACGACACTACGGCACAGACCATGGCTGAGGCAGTAGCAGCCGCCGTTGCCCAGATGGTACCCCAGTTGGTTACTGCGATGCAGCAGGGGCAACAGCCCGGTGTTCAGCCACCACCACCACCGCCACGAGAGACCAATTGGGTCAAGGCGTTGGCTGATTTGAGACCGTCGTCGTTCAATGGGGAGACCGACCCTAGTAAGCTGGAGGCGTACATCTCCGGGCTGGAGACCGCCTACGAGACCTTGGCAGTACCTGCTGAAGCTAAGGTCCGTCTTGCCGCTTACTACCTGAAGGGTTCGGCACAGAGTTGGTGGAAGCTTGTGAAAGAGGATAGGATGGCTGATCCTGCGTTTGGTTGGAGGGAGTACACAGCTCTACTGCGAGCCAAGTATTACCCTGTGCATGTGCAAGAGGCTAAGCGCCTCGAGCTGGATAGTCTGAGGCAGGGGGATAAGATGTCGGTTGATGACTACTACACCGCATTCACTGACCTTATCCACTTGTTACCGGACCTTGGATATTCGAACCGGGTGCTGGTGAACCGGTTCTACAATGGTCTTAGCCACCGTCTCCGCTACGGGATGGGGCCAGTTGAGTATACCACCTTGCAGGTAACTAAAATATAGTGTTGTGAATCAGTTTGTACTTAAGTGAATGTTGATGTGAGTTGGTGAGTTTTGTTTGCGGGGCATGGCTGACATCCTAAATTCAGGAGTGCTATCATGCCGCTGCTAAGGTTGAGATTACCGTCCGTCTGAGGGACGAGGAGAATGCGCACAAGCGCAAGGTCACGAATGAGGGCCAGAGTCAGCAAGGGTATGGGGGAGGAAAGAAAAAGAAATACTACCCTCAGCCTCAGAAGGGTCAGTACCAGGGTGACAAGGGCCAAGCCCAGACCACCACAGCCGATGAGCCACTGAAGCTCACATATGCGTGCAGCAAAGCCCCTACGCTCTACCCGCCTAAGGGTAATTGATTAACCATGTGAAACAAGTTGAAATATATGTTGTTAAGATGTGAAGTGAGTAATGATTGTGTATTGTTATAGCAGATAGCGCGGGCTCTGGACCGGAGCGCCACTTTTACTGTAAGTGGTGCAATGGAGACCACCCCGGCAAAGACTGCAAGGGGAACGACGTGCAGTGTCGTTACTGCCAGAAGTGGGGCACCGCGAGTTTGAGTGCTGGCAGAACCCAATGGTAGGAACTATAAGCCAAAGGGGCAGTGGAAGGGTAAGACTACCACGACCACCGAAACCCCGAAGGCGATCATGCAGCAGCCCTCTGACAAGAAGTACACTGAATCCCAGAAGGGGAAGGGTACAGGGACCGGCAAGGCCGCCCTGAATGTAGTGGACCGGTCTGAGGCACCAGGACCCTCTTCTAGACCAGGTACCACCTGAACTGTTAAGTGAAAAGTGATTGCTTACCGCATTTCATGCATGAGTGTTGTGTTAGTGAGTCTAATGTACAATCACCTAAGTAGTGAATTAAAGAATAATGTGAAATGAAACCTTAGGAACCTTCTATATCTGTTATCCAATCCCGCCCACACCGAACCCTGAAGAGACAGCCATCAGCATCACCGAATTCCCACTAGAGCAATGTCAGGTCATCCAGCCAGGTATGATACTCTTAAATGGATACCTGACACCGGAAGCACAAATCCACATCATCAGGCGATGCAACGAACTTGGAGCAGCACCAGGAGGTTTCTACACACCCGAGTACCCGAGTGGTTCGAAGATGAAGCTGAAGATGATGTGCATGGGTAAGGACTGGAATCCTTACACCAAGTATATCAAGAAGTGCGAGCTGAAGATGAAGCAAATGTACCAGGTATACCTGAGGAGTTCCTTGCGGTCGTTAACCACGCCGTAGGAATTGCTCAGCAATTGAATCGGAACCGATTCCGAATGTTAAGGCAGATCTATGTGTTGTGAACTTCTACCAGAAAGGTGGACGATTGGGTACACCAAGATAAGGACGAGTCACCCGAGTCTCTACGTAAGGGAGTACCCGTGGTGTCTTGGTCCATTGGTGATACCGCAGTGTTTATTATGGCGAGCAGAAGCGTGGTGACCTCGCAAGGAAGTTAGTTAGTGTTGAAATCAGGTGATGTGTTAATTATGGGTGGACAATCAAGGATGTTATATCACGGTATCAAGAAGATCAAACTGAATACCGCACCATCAGCAGTGGTAAATGCCACACATCTGAAACCCGGACGTTTGAATTTGACCTTCAGGCAGTTTTAGCCTTGTGTAATCATGTAACGTATTAAGCCAGTTGTATGCTAAGGAAGCTATGTTTAGCCATGTCTGCAATGTAAACCAACTTATGGTGTAAGGAGTGTGTTATGAATAAGAGAAGTTGTTTTGAAGTATGTCCAACGTGTTACTACTGTATACTTATGAGTTTGCAAATGAATTAGGCTGTGCACACGGACGGGAGGGAGGTATGCTGAGTGTCTGCAATAAGGCAGAAGCCAGCAAGAGCGGCACAATCCTCACCAGTACCTTTCCAGTGAATGGCGTGGATGCATCGGTCTTGTTCGACTCTGGAGCCTCACACATACATTTATTTCGCTATCGTTTGCGAAGAGGCTGGGGTTAGACGGCGAAGAGATGCCAGACTTTGTAGTCACTCTCCCGTCGAAAGAGCGGATCAGGTGTACCCGCTACTACCGAGATGTTGTTATACGTATCAGGGAGGAAGAGTTTCCGATCGACTTGATAGAGTTCGACGGACTTGGTTTTGATGTGATTATCGGGATGAACTGGTTGGAGTGGTACAAGGGTAGAATCCTATGTGCCGAGCATCGTCTGCTTCTTCGGAGTCCATCTGGGGTCACTATATCATACCGCCAGAGGCCCAGGGAGCCTTCGACACAGATCATCACCGCCATGGCCATGTATCGTGAGTTACGACGAGGGAATGATGTATACCTCTGCTATGTCCAGGACATAGAGAGAGACCCTGAGTTTAGCCCAGATGTGCCGGTAGTCTCGGAGTTTCCTGATGTATTTCCTAAGGAACTGCCGGGCATGCCGCCAGCACGGGAGGTTGAGTTTGAGATTGATTTGATTCCAGGCACCGGGCCTATTGCGAAGGCACCTTACCGTATGGCTCCAGCAGAGATGACAGAGCTCAAGGAGCAGCTGAGAGACCTACTCGACAAGGGCTTTATCCGCCCTAGTGTTTCACCATGGGGAGCGCCGGTCCTCTTCGTGAAAAAGAAGGACGGTAGCCTCCGCCTTTGTATTGACTATCGAGAGCTGAATGCAGTTACGGTGAAGAACCGTTATCCTTTACCACGCATCGACGACTTATTTGATCAGTTGAGAGGAGCATCAGTGTTCTCCAAGATAGATTTACGATCCGGTTATCATCAGATTGCAGTCAAGGACAGCGATATTGAGAAAACAGCGTTCAGAACCAGATATGGACACTATGAGTTTACGGTTATGCCATTTGGTTTATCCAATGCACCAGCTAAGTTCATGGACCTGATGAACCGTTTGTTCCAAGATCAGTTGGACAAATCAGTGGTAGTCTTCATTGATGACATACTTGTGTATTCGAAATCGAGAGGTGAGCATGAAAGCCACCTGAGAGATGTGTTACAGATACTGAGGAAGAATCAGTTGTATGCTAAATTTTCAAAGTGTGAATTTTGGTTGAACCAAGTATCCTTTCTTGGTCATGTGATTTCTGAAGCGGGATCGCGGTGGATCCGGCAAAGATAGATGCAGTGCGCACCTGGCCTAGGCCGAAGACAGTTACCGATATCAGGAGTTTCCTCGGTCTGGCAGGTTATTATAGGAGATTTGTGAGGGACTTCTCCAGTGTCTCGAAGCCGATGACTTCCTTGATGAAAAAGGATGCACCATTCGAGTGGACAGCTGACTGTGAGATTTCCTTTCAGAAGCTCAAGGATGCTCTGACATCTGCACCAGTCCTGACTATACCAGACGGTCCAGATGGTTTTGAGGTTTATTGCGACGCATCAGGCAGGGGTGGGTTGGGTTGTGTTGATGCAACACGGGAAGGTCGTAGCATACGCCTCCCGACAGCTGAAGAAGCATGAAGAGAACTACCCTACCCACGATCTAGAATTGGGTGCCATAGTCTTCGCATTGAAGATATGGCGACATCATTTGTATGGGGTAAGCGTGACGATTTATTCTGACCACAAGAGTTTGAAATACTTGTTCACTCAGAAGGAGTTGAACATGAGGCAAAGAAGGTGGGTTGAATTCTTAAATGATTATGATATCGATTTACAGTATAAGGAGGGTAAGGCGAATGTGGTAGCTGACGCACTGAGTCGCCGAGCACACTCTCTCATACTAGCTTGGTTGAAGAGGTGCGGAGTGCTCAGATGACGGATCAGTATATGGTGGAGATTAGACAGAAGCTTATTGACGGCACATTCGAGGGTCAGAAGTACGACTTCAGACTCCACGATGACGACCTGATTAGGCTTAATGGCCGACTGTGTATACCAAGGAGTAGCGCTGACCTGAAGGAGCGCATACTCAGTGAATCCCATAGTTTTCTACGACTTCGATTCACCTGGAGCTTCAAAGATGTTATAAGGGTATGAAACGTTATTTTTGGTGGGCTGGAATGAAAAGGACGTAAATGATTATGTGTTGAGGTGTCTCACTTGTCAGAAGGTCAAGTTTGAGCACCGACGACCAGGTGGTATGGTGCAGCCAATGCCAGTGCCTGAGTGGAAGTTCCATGACATTTCTATGGACTTTGTAGTAGGGCTTCCGCCTACAAGGGGAGGTCTGAATATGATTTGGGTTATTGTAGACCGACTGACCAAGGTGGCTCGATTCATACCGATGAAAGACACCTGGAAAGTGGCTAAGCTTGCAGAGCTCTTCGACAGGGAGATTGTTAGACATCATGGTGTGCCGAAGACGATTGTATCTGACAGAGATACCAGATTCTTATCGAGGTATTGGAGGTCCACACGAGAAGCACTGGGTACAGAACTGAAATTGAGTACGGCGTTTCACCACACAGACAGATGGTCAGAGTGAGCGCACCATCCAGACACTTGAGGATATGTTACGTGCATGTGCACTTGACTTTCAGACCAGCTGGATTGATAAGTTACATCTGATCGAGTTTAGTTACAACAATAGTTACCATGCTTCGATCAAGATGTCTCCCTTCCAGGCATTGTACGGTAGACCATGCCGCACGCCTTTATGCTGGGATGAGTCGAGTGAAACGGTCATTATAGGACCAGAGTATCTGGAACAGGTTCAGGCAGAAGTTCGCCAGATCCGGGCTAACATGAAAACAGCTCAGGATAGACAGAAGTCGTACGCTGATGTACGCAGACGTGACTTGGAGTTCGCTGTAGGCGATCAGGTATTTCTTAGGGTATCCCCTATGAAGGGAGTGTTTCGTTTTGGCCAGAAAGGCAAGTTGAGCCCGAAATATGTGGGGCCTTATGTTGTGATAGAGCGGATAGGACCAGTAGCTTATAGACTTGATTTACCTGCTGAGCTGGGCAAGGTACATGATGTGTTTCATGTGTCCCAGTTGAAGAAGTATATGTCTCATCCGTCTCATGTACTTCAGCCTGAGAGGCTAACCTTAGAGCCGACCATGCGATCAGTGGAGACTCCCGTACGGATTCTGGATACTAAGACTCGAGACACTCGCCATAAGTCTGTACGACTGGTGAAAGTCCTCTGGTCTAACCAGGACGTCGAGGAGGCCACTTGGGAGCTGGAAGATAAGATGAAGGAGAAGTACCCGTTGTTATTTACTTCTTAGTGTTAAATGTGGAGGGTACGGGGCGTACCCCTTTTAAGGGGGGTAGAGCCGTTTCGGTTTTGGATGTATTCGACATGTATTGTATACATTGTCTATGTTATGTTACAGACCTTAGAGTCTGAATGGTATTATGTTGTTTGGACCTTGGGTTCCATGTTATGTATTCCATGTTATGTAGTATGTGGTTGATGTTGTTATGAAAGTATTGTGTCATAAGTGATTCCCATGTTTTAGAATATAAGATATGTGGGAAGTATGAACTTTGGGGACAAAGTTCTTTTAAGGGGGGTAGATTGAAATACCCCAAACCTTAATAAGTGGTTTAAATAGTAAATAATAAATTAATAAGACTAAAAAGTCTTAGAAATATTAGTAAACAATTTAATAAATAGTAAATATAATCAATTGCCTAAAATGAAAATTGTCGTATAAATGAGTTTTGAATGGCTAAATGACCATCAATACTCTTTTATTAATATGTGTACTATTTAGTATCACATTTGGAAGTTTAAATTAATAAGAAATAAATATTTCACTTTTATGTGTTTTGTTATAGTGAATAGTGACTAAAATAGCTAGTTTGTAACATATATTAACATGTGTAATTAATTGAGAAATAAAGACTAGTAACCCCTTGTATTTGAAAGGGAGTCAGTTCTGCATGTGGTGCGTCGACACCCTTGCTTACTGATTGATCAAATAAGTGAGCAAGTAAATGAGTAGTTTAATAAGCACTATTTGCTTTTTACTTCCTTACGTAGATAGATAACTAATATCTACTAAAAGCACTACACATAAGTGAACCTCATCATTCATTCTCTCATTTTCCTTACTATCTCACGTAGACTATCCTTCCTTTCTCTCCTTCACGATCGAACAGCACCAGCACAAACATGCAACTTCAAAATCTTGTAACTTCTTACTCACTTGTCCAAATCTAAAACCGAGACCACCGATCTCTTAGTTTCTTCAAGCTCTTCGACGTAGTCCTTTCAAATCTTCAAGAGCTCCACTTTGGTGCCAAGAGGAATCTCCATGGAAGGAGCTTGAGTCCATCTTCTTACGTATTATTCTTCTCCTTTGTTTCAAGGTATGGAAACTCAAAGAAAATGGTGTTTTCCTCCATTTTTATGTTAACTAAAGGTAGAACTTACGTTGTCTACTGAAACTACCTAAAGAGCCAAAGGTAAATGACTTAGAAAATGTTCTCAAGGCTAGTAAAAAAAAACATACGTACTGCTGTTTGTATTTGCAGGTGAGGCAAATTATTGTGGAAATTCAGTGTTTAAGATTTATGCAATTTAAATTGTGCACTACGTTGTTATGTGGTGTATATTTGGGTGAAGTTTTGAGTATATGGGTGTACTGGGAAGTTCATATATCTGATAGGTGTAAAAAAACTTACGCAGCAGGATATGGAAAATGCAGTACGTAGGTTCCAGTAGTTTCGGTCCGGGACTTAGGGTCTGGATAAGGTCCCGGACCATATATCAAAATCAGTCCGAGAGTTGTACGAGGTCGTAGGTCCGGGACTTAGTCCATATGTAAGGTCCCGGACCACCCCATGTTAAATACCGAGAGTTGAGTTCGTGTATGGTCCGGGTCTTAAGTTGGGGACCAAGTCCCGGACCGTTATACATATTTTTTTTAGGTGTCTAAATGATGTCTAATGGTAGGTATAAGTTAGTAATGATATTAAAAGTTATGTGGGACATGTTAGGAGAGTTATAATAACATTTTAAGAGGTGGGAAGTTAAAACAAAATGTGGAAAAGAAATAACTAGAAATGTGAAGTAGTTAATGTTAACGGTGAACTAGTACGTTAATTGACCGACGTTACTAAATGTGTTTAGGATTCTCTCAAGGTGGAACGAGTCGAGGCAAGGACCGAGGTATGGTTTTCTTGCAGTCTGTTGCCTACCGGTTTACACCGGCTTGGGTGTTGTTTGCTTTTCTGTGTGTTACGACCTTATAAGACTAAGACATGAAAAGAGTTTACACAGTTGTTATATATTATGATATTGTATTGTGTGACTCCTTTCCTTGGTGTGTCTAACCAGACCTAAACACTTGTTCGTGTGTGACTTAACAAGTTTATTTGTGTGATCACTAACAAGTGCTAACCGGGGAATTGAGGAGTCCGGTCATGTTCCGGCCACGCGTGTGATGGATGGGAGTCGATGTCTATCCGGTTCGACTCTCTTGGTGTATGTATAGGTTGTATTCCAATTTGGTTTCAACTTTCCCTTAGCTTATCCAAAGCTAGTTTACTGACTCACGTCGGGCCACAGGGGCATACAAATGCTGTTTTCGGTGTGCTTGGGATTACTATATCCGACACGCCTTGGGTTTAAGTTAACCGTTCGATATAACTGGACGGTAACGAGGTTGGTAACGAGCTTGGCATGAGATTGGCAATAATCTCTAGGCTCACTGTGTAAACTAATTATGGTGGAAGGTTCCTTGTGTGAACCGAGTTATGGTGTTATGTATTGTTGTTGTGCTATGCAATTTCCCTTGCTAAGCTATGATATATATATATATGTTGGATGTTTTAAATGAATGCCATGTTATCATGACAATTGGTTGCGCGTATCCCGGTAGCCGATGGGCTGCGCGTTAACCATACCAGCAAAGGTTTGCTGACCCCCTCTGGGGGCTCCATATTTTTATTTACAGGATGAGGATCGAAGAAGCGGAGTGGCTCTAGATCCTAGGCTGTTGGAATACTTTTGGGTCTTGTAAGATAACCCGGGATGCGCCTGTGCTCCCATAGTGTTGTTTATGTTGGTACTGTTGTTTACAGTGACAGGTGTTTAAGGTTACAGTTGGTATGTAAAATAAATACTCGGTATGGTTGGTTATGTTTATGTGTGGATGTTAGGACCTATGCTCGGGAGTCTGATCATCAGACCGATACACTTGTATTTATTCTGCCTAGTTAGCCACGTGGGTGGTTAACGGCGTTGTAGCACCATAGTGTTTAGTTGTTTATTTCCGCTGCGATTTCAGTAGGTGGTAAGTGCGTTGTAGGGGTGTTACACAATGCTTGGGAAAAAGGATCACCCAGGCGTGTTAGAGGATTGGGGGAGAAGTACTTCAGAAGAATGTATTCCCGCCATCTGCTAGAAGGGTCAGTTGAGTGCTGCTGAAGTCAAGGTGATGGTAGAGCGTAGGTTCGCTGCTAGTGCCAAGCTAATGACGAAACATAGGCTGCTGACGCCGGGCTAATCGAGGAGAGGCTGCAGGAAGCGTTGAATGCGATTGCACATGCGACTACTCAGCAGCAGCAGCTAGATCCTCCTCGACTGTCTTCCTCGTCTAGTTGTGCTCCGGCCGCTGACCCATACCCTTTTGCCAACATCCAGGTTACTTTGTTTACTATTTTTCTCCTAAAATAAAGTTATTTAAATAGTATTAGATTGGACTCACTTATTTATTTCATGTATTATCTCTGTTTATTAAAGGAGCAAAAAAAAATGTCGTCTCCAATACCATTAGAAGGGCACCCTGTAGATGCGGCCTATGGGACGGTGTTGCCATCAGCCACTCACGCTCATCAGTTTCGTACGTCTACCCCATTCTACGCGCGTGTGACCTTGGACCTGATAGTTGATGGATTTGAGCATGCATACCTTCCGATGGCGTTTGACAACAAATGCACGCTGATCGAAGCGAAGGAGACATATGCCCTGACCAGCATGTTATATTGTTGTCACCAATGAGGTAAGACTGTTTGACAACCATTTAGTATCTAATAAATGCATTATTTAGCATTAAGTGTCTAATCTAATCTATTATAGATCCCTGAGCTTCCTCGCCGCGTAACCCGCCTAGACTAGAAGAGACCAGCGCGCCGGCGAATCCTGAGATCCCTGAGCTTCCTCGCCGCGTATCCCGGCCCAGAGAAGAAGAGATCTGCGCGCCGGCGAATCCTGTCAGAAGTACAAGGGTATGTTCTAGATAAATGTTTAATGTTACTATAATAATCAATTAGTAATTATCTTTACATTTATGCTTTACTGTTTGTGTGTGAAGGGTAAGAATCCAGTGAGTCGGGGTGCGAAAGGTAAGAATCCAGCGCCCGTCCGGGTCGCACCAGGACTTCTGAGGCGCCTAAAAATAAGCTCGCACTGCCACAAAAACTTGTTAATGTTTTGGGGGCCAAGCAGATGAATCTCTATGACAAGATCATGTTGAAGTCATCTCAAACTAACAACTTCATGATGACGCTTCCAAAGTCGATGTTTCACTACGAAGGAGATATGATCATGACAATCAACTTTGAGGACATCAGAGAGATGATGTGTGGAGATTATCTGAACATTAACATTATTCAAGCTTATCTAAAGTAAGTGTTCTTTCCTCATACTGTAAAAATATAGAGTAAGTATCTATGAAGTTGCATTGGCTACTTTTTATAGTACATGTGATATAATAGATGTCTGCTTGAGAGATGTGCTGAGAAGGACATGGCCTCCATTACTGCGGTGTGCCCGGAGCGTTTATCGTACGACTCGGTCACTAGGGACCCGGGGAGGTTTTGTGAATACATGATTCATTGCTTCAATGTTGTTGATCAACAGAATAAATTATTCATTCTAATGCCGTATCACCAAACGTGAGTTCTAATATAAAATTACATACTAATTAGCTAACTTTTTTACCTTCATTTCTCATTTCATTTTGTATTTGACATTGTAGCCACCACTGGGCTTTGTTTATCTTCGCTGCCACCGCTACTCTGCTCGTTCCAGATCCACTAGGGCAGTGGACAGAATTCAACACTGAAGACTTAATCAAAGAGTAAGTTTTTATTACTATTTAATTATTTGTAAGTTTTTCGAACCAAAATTAATGTACTTGTTCATTTTGCTAAACGCTTTTGTTAATATATGTAACAGTTGTTACAAAAAACCCCTAAGGGAGAGTTTGGTGATTTGACCGTCGATTACATCTAGGTTGGTAATTCATGTATTTCATTCGTGCAGCTATTATCTTTATACAATTGTTTTACAATTGTGAATTTTGGTGATTTAGTGCCCTACCCAAAGGGATTCTAAGAGTTGCGGGTACTACGTGATGCGGTATATGTACGAGTTCTGCGGGTACTTCCCAGGTTTTAAGAATGATATAGACAAGGTAATACGAACGTTTGTCTTGTATTTAATTCTTTCGGCAGATTTTTTGTGTCTTTATCTTAATCTCATTATGTGTTCCATTCCTTTTCTTGTTGCAGATTAAAGAGCATTATGCCAGATTCAAGACTTATGCTCCTTCCGACTTGTTCCATTCCTTTTCTGATGCTGCTATCATGGATTTTGTTTTTTACAGTTTTCTGCACCGTTTTTGTACTGTTTTACGCTTCTGTTTTATGCTATTTCTTGCTGGGAGTCATCCTAGCTGTATCTACCATGTATAGATTACACTGCTACCTTTGTAGCCCTCTGATTCTGTTAGTTGTTGTTGCTGTAACAGATTATATTTTCTGTAATGAATTGCTAGCTGCTGCTGCTGTAACAGATTCTAGCTGTTGTATTGAATATTTCTGTTGCAATTGTGCGCAGAGAATGAATTTACAATTATTATCTCTGTTGCAATTGTGTAACAGATTGAATATGCAATTGAATATGTTACAGATTTTCGATCTGGTGCTTTATTAGATGTTATCTCTGTTGCAATTGTGCGCATAGAATGAATTTGTGTTGTTGGTATTTGATCAGGTGGTTCAATTGTGCAGTTTCTGCCCTCTGTTGCTTATCTGTTACAATTCTGTCTCTGTAGCAATTGTGTAGATTTGTAAAAAAAAAATAATAGTAAAAAAATACACTTTAGATGACGGTTTTGGAAATAACCGTCATCTAAAGTCCTTTGGGGCGCGCGCGCCAAAAGACTTTAAATGACGGTTATTTCCAAAACCGTCATCTAAAGTGTCGACTTTACATTACAGTTATTGGTAAAACCGTAATGTAAAGTCAATGACATGCGGGCCGGAAAAGGGCCTTTAATTACGGTTTAAAACCGTAATTAAAGACGTCGCCATCTTTATTGACGCCCGCGTAGATTACGGTCCACAACCGTAATTATACACGGTTTTGGATCGTAATTAAAGGGTTCCGTTCCACCAGTGATCAAGCGGTATGAAGCTCGTCTCGTCTTCTGGTGTATGATGTATGGTCCTTCCCATTGGGGTTCCAGCTTCTTGGGTTGTTTAACCTCTCGGAGGACTAATTCTCCTGGGTCAAAACTTCGTTCTTTTATCCTTCTGTTGAATATCTCTTTCTACCTTGGATTTATCTTTCGCCATCCTTACTGCGGCGGCCATCCTGGTTTCTTCAAGGAGGTCTAGGTGATCCTGTACTCCCTGATTGTTGACCTCTTCGTCATATGATTCCCATCTTACGGATGACACCACAATTTCCACCGGAATGACGGCTTCCAAACCATATGTCAATCTGTAAGGCGTTTCTCCCGTCGGTCCCCTTCTGTCGTTCTGTACGACCAAAGGACTTGGGGTAACAATTCTGCCCACTTCTCTTTTTTCTCATCGAGTTTCCGCTTTATCGCCCTTACTATTTGCCCATTCGCATTCTCAACCTGCCCATTTGCTTGAGGGTGGGCTACTGATGCAAATCTTAAGTCGATCTTCCATTCTTTACAGAATTCTCGGAAGCTTTCGCAATTAACTGTGCTCCATTATCAGTTATTATTGCTTTTGGTATGCCAAACCTGCATACCACATATTTCCAAATGAATTCTTGTGACTTCCTAGCCGTGATGGAGATAGTAGGCATTGCTTCGACCCACTTTGTGAAGTAGTCGATGGCAACGCACATGAATTTGAACCTCCCTGGTGAAGCTTCCGGAACTGGGCCCACAATGTCTAACCCCCACATAGCAAAGGGAATTGGGCAGAGAATAGACTTTTGTTCCACCGGAGGAGCATGTATCTTGTTTCCATGCTCTTGACACTTGCGACATTTTTGCATATACTCCTTGCAATGCTCCATCATTTTCGGCAAAAATACCCGAGTCTCAAGATTTTGTGGTTGTGGTCCTTTCTCCCTGGTGATTTCCACAGAGCCCATCATATCTCTCTTATTATTCTGCTCCTTCAGCTATGGTAACACACTTTAGTGCTGGTCTTGCAAAAGATCGCTTATACAGCTGGTTATCCTCAATAAAAAATGATGCGGCCCACCTTTTTATTATCCTGGCCTCCTTTTCTCCTTCCGGCAGCTTTCCTTGCCGTATGTAATCTATGATTGGAGTCATCCAAGATTCTTCTTTGTCACCTGTCTCCACCGCAAACACCTGAGTTCCTTCTATACTTGAGGAAGTTCTGATTTCTAGCCATATCTCATTGGGTACCTTTTTGGCCATACTTGCCAATTTGGCTAAGGCGTCAGCTTCGACATTCTCTTCGCGGGAAAGGTGCTTTAGCTCGCATCTTTGGAAATTTGCTTTTAGCTCCTGGACCTTGAGCAAGTACCCCTCCATAGTTTTTCTTCTTTGACTTCATAGATGTTGTCGTTTTGTCTCGCCACCAACATAGAGTCCGAATATACCTCTAATTCTGTTAAAAATAGGTTATATTCTCATAAGTCTTACTTCAGACAAGTTTTTATAAAAACGAAAACAAGAAGGCATCTTTTCTATGGAACCTGTCGCCCCGAGGGCTGTAGCTACTTCCAGACCCTGGATAAGGGCATCGTATTCGGCTTCATTATTAGTAACATCAAAGTCCGGTCGGAAGGCATAATTCAAGCTTTTCCCATCCGCGCCTGTACTACTATCCCAGCACCTGCCCCACTTTTGCATCGCGCTCCCATCAACCAAGATGATATATGGACTCTGAGCCTGCTTCTTTTCTTTTGCAAAGCTTGTTTCCGTTATGAAGTCTGCTAAGGCCTGAGCTTTAATCGCCGTTCTGGGCAAGAAGTGAATTTCATATTGTGTCAGCTCTACTGTCCAGCTTACCATCCGGCCGGAGGCATTCGGATTGTTTGCTATTTGTTGAGCGGTCAATTGGTCCTAACAAAGATTCGGTGTGACTAGAAGTAGGGTCGTAGTTTTCTTGACGCCACCACCGGTGCAAACAAGATTTTCTCTATGTTAGTGTACCGTCCTTCTGTCGGGCTTAAGATTTTGCCCGTATAGTAAACTGGTATCTCCCTTTTCTCTTCCATGATTAAGACAGCTGCAACCGCCCAATCCGTTGCGGACAAGTAAAGATATAGATCCTGTCCCGGGGCAGGTACACCCAATTTAGGTAGATCCCGAAGCATCTCCTTGATCTTTTCAAATGCGTCTACGCACTCTTGTCCCCACTGGAACTTGCTGTTCTTCCTTAGAATATTGAAGAATGGGATTGATTTTTCCTGAAGCTTAGAACAACCTACTTAATGCTGTGAGTCTTCCGTTCAAAGCTTGGACATCTTTGATATTCTTTAGAGGAGAAAGGTCTAGGATTGCCTGACTTTTTTCCGGATCGACCTCAATACCTCGTTGTCCAACAATGAAACCAAGAAACCTCCCTTTGGTTACACCAAACACGCACTTTTCTGGATTTAGTTTGATTTGGTATTTATCCAGAGTGTCGAATGTTTCTTCTAAATCCTTCATGTGTTGCTCCTTTGATGGACTTTTTACAACTATATCACATCAACGTAAGCCTCTATATTTCGAGCAATTTGCTGACAAAATACTTTGTCAATCATTCGTTGAAAGGTGGCCCCTGCATTCTTTAGGCCGAAGGGCATTACCTTGTAACAGATTGTTCCGGCTGATGTAATAAAGGATGTCTTTTCCGAATCGTCTTCTTTCATTTTTATTTGATTATAACCGGAGAAAGCATCCAGAAAACTTAACACAGAACTCTGGGCAGTTGAAACCACCAATCTTTCTATTGATGGTAGGGGATAGAAATCTTTAGGACATGCCTTATTTAAGTCTGTGAAATCCACACACATTCTCCATTTTCCATTTGCTTTTTTCACCATAACAACATTAGCCAACCATCACGGGTATGCAACCTCCCTGATGAATCCGGCCTTGAGGAGTTTTTGATCCTCGGTTCTTGCGGCTAAATCTCTTTCTTCCCCTCTATTACCCTTTTCCTTTGCCTGACTGCTGGATGCTTAGGGTCTACCCTGAGCTCATGTCGGATAATGCTGGGGTCTATACCAGGCATCTCCTCCGTGCTCCAAGCGAATGTTGCCCTTCTTTTTTCCAGGAACCTCATTAAGTGAGTTTGCTCTCCACTGTCAAACGCAGTTCCTATTTTAAAAAATTTAGAAGGGTCAGATTTTAAATGTACCTCTCTGAGGGGATCCTGGACTGCCCGACATCCTTCCTTTTCTTCACTCGGCCCTGGGGAAGAAGGAAATTTTCCCTTGAACTCCTTGTCCGATCCCACAGTTTTAACCACCTCCTCACTAGGAAGGCCGTCCATAATGCAGACTTCACACATTCGGGCCATCTTTTGGCTTCCTCTTATTGTAACCACCTTCCCGTGTGAGGTTAAATATTTCATTTTTAAGTGATGAGTGCTGTGGATGGCTTTGAAAGCATTGATTCCTGGCCTTCCAAGGTACATGTTATATCCAGAAAGACCTGGCACAATAAAAGCCGTGAGTTTCTCTGTCCTTCTTTCGTCTCCTTGGCCGGAGGGTCATTGTGAAATCTATACTACTACCGAAGACGTGGTAGAGACGCCTCCTACAAATCCTCCTAGAACCGCCGAATAGGCTTGATCCGGTCCTCAGGCACCTCCAACTTCCTAACCGCTTCAGCTGATATAACATTTGCTCCGGCCCCACTATCGATTAAAATTCCCTCCATCATCCGATCGTTTACCTGTGCACGAATGACAAGTGGATCGTTGTGTGGGTATAGCACTCCATCTTCATCCTCATCGGAGAAGAAAATTGGAGGAAACTTTCTTTTTTGGCGATTTTCTTCTCCGGGAGTTCTTGATGTGCTTCATGAATGTGCCTTTTTTCTTTCATTAGGGGTTAGTGGTCCTACCTCTGAAAAAAGTCCTGTGAGTTTCCGTAGAGAAAGTTTTGTTAGCCTTCCCATTGGGAAAAGAAGGGGTTGCTAAGAGTAAAAATGCAAAAAGAATGGGAATTTTATTTCTTCCTTTGGTAACATGATTTTTGACAATCTATGCGATGTAAAATTTTCATCTTAAAGCAGACTACAAATTGTAACTCCGAATATTATCCTGAATGAAAGGAGAAAAAACTTACTTTCCTTCTTCACAAACCTGTTATCATTCCCACTGATTTGCTGGGATCAAGCCTGGGGTGAACCTCTTCCTCTTGTCGCCCTCGAGGTGCATTCTGGGTACTACCCTGTTGGCCGCCGTACTGCCTTTGTGTTCCGGCTGCCTGCTTTCCTTTCCTCTTATTTTCCTCGATGATTCGAAGTTCTTTGGCCAAGGTAGTACAGTTTACAGTTCGGTGGCTGCGGTTCCCGTTGTACTCATAGAATGCAACTGGAATTTCCCCCTGCGGCGCCTTCTAAGCTGAGGAAGGTACCCTTCTCTTACTGCGGCAGCATATTTCCCTGGGTCAATGTAGACAATGGTTCTTGCCCCCTGGTGCTGTGCTCCCTGAGAGGAAGATCCGGCGGTGGACTGTCATAATATGGCTTGTACCTTGACCCCCCCTTCCGGCATTTCCTCCATGCCCCTCCTTTTTTTTCCGGCGCCACAGCAATTTTGAAGCTGTCCGCTAGCTCCTTAGCCTTGTTTTCCGCTATCTCAGATTTTAGAAAATCATGGATCATTTCAGCTAATTCTCCATGAGTTTTCGGCGGCCTTCGTTGTGATCTTTCCAGCAAGTCGCGGCTGAGCTAGGCCGTTACCAAAGGCCTTAATCAAGATTTTCTCGTCGACATCATCAATCTCCGCGACCTTCTTATGAAAGCGCTCACTGTACTCCTTCACGGTTTCCCCTTTTCGCTGCTTAACGTCCATCAATTCTATTGTTTTCTTTTTAACCCTCTTACTCGTAGCGAAGTATTGCTGGAAATCCTCGGTCAGCTGCTTGAAGCTAGTGATGGACTGTGGCGGTCTCGTGGAGATCCATCCCAACGCTCTTTTTGAAAGCGTTCCGAGGAACAAATTGCAGAGGGCGAGGGAGCTGATCCCCTGAGTGTTCATGGCAAACATGAACTTCTTAATATGTTGGGCGGGATCTCCAGTCCCATCATATTTCTCAATCGCCGGGGCGACGAAGTGCGGCGGGAGCTTTGCTTTTATTATCCGTTCTGAGAAGGGGTACAAGCTCATGTCTATTGGGTCATCTTCTTCCATCTTCTTCTTCGCTAATGATTAGTTGCGCTTCCTGTCCTTGCTTTCCTCGCCATACTGCCTTGGGAATCTCTATTTCTCAGTTGTTCAATGGCCTCAGTCATTTCGTCCCATTTTCTCTGATACTCCTCGTCCCTTTGCATTAGTTCCTGCTGCAAAGTCTCATTTCATTCTACAATTTTTTCGTCGATGGATCTGACTAGCCCCTTCAGCATATCCTCGAGATCTTTTTTGGAGATGGCTTCTGGCATCTCCGAACTCATTCCCTCTTCAGAGCGATTGTTATCTTCGTAGCGTTCTTCAGTGCTTTCTTCGATCTTGGAGCCATCTTTCGTGTTCCGATCCTGCAAAAAATGTCATTAGTTATTTCAGAACTTTCGCTACAAATCGTTGCAGATTACTCCCCTGTTTCTAGGTGGTCTCGTGGTTGCTTCTTGCTGTTCGTTTCCCACAGATGGCGCCAAATGAAACAGTATATGCTATCCTAATACAATCCGATCTGATCATCTATCCCATGTTACCTGGTCTTCTCGATTACAGAATTGCACAAGAGTAGAGAGAAAGAGAGAGCCTTAGTTAGGATCGAGTGTGAGTTTGATTGCCAAGTGTAGCGTATCTTATTTCATGGGGGTACACCCGTATTTATAGTATTTTGGGCCTGGTTTTTATGGTGCCAGCCTGTATTTTACATGTATAAATACGGTTCTACCCTCTCCTAGCATCTTTGACTGACCATAGACGGTCAGTCATACAATACTTTGCTTTGCCTAAGTCCTATCCTTATCCGGCTGGAGACGGCCGGATGCCCTATGCGCTTCCACCTCCATCCGGCCAAAGCGGCCGGATGCTCTATGCGCTTCCACTTCCATTCGGCCAAAGCGGCCGGATGCTCTATGTAACCCGTTTTGGCTTGACACCATTTCTTCCCTTCTCAATGTGGGTTTTGGATATTGTCGGTGTTTGAGTAGCGAAGATTGGGTTGCATGTTACATTACCAAGGTTGTCCTGTACCCTGAATTATTGGTGAGATAGTTTGCTTCCTCTGCTGCTTTTAATTCTTGTAGTTGGGGGCATTGTTCATAATCATGAGGCCCACCACATTGCGTACAAGAAATATCAGAGATGATCGGGATAGAGGAGCATAGCTTGGAGGGATTGTAGATGAACGAGAAGTCATCGACTTTGCTTGTTGGGGGTAGGAGTTCATCGCCATCTGCTCAACTACTTTCTGTAGAGTACTTACTTTTGTTGCCTGCTGCGCATTACTCTCCATGAGTGGCTCATGGCTTTTCATTAGCTGGTCAAACTTGTTGTCACTTTCCCCAACATGGTATAAGCCTGGAGTGCCGCCTCTTGATCCACCTGTGGCCCAGTCTCTGATCTCCTCGCAGAGGGATTCTATGCCATTCAGAAACTGTGCTCCGGGCTTTTTCAAAATGTCAGCTCCTAAAGAGGATAGTACCATTGTTTTACACGGACCAATTAAGCCTTTGTAGAACAATTTTGATACTTGCTCTTTCGTGAGACCATGGTGAGGACAAGTAAGTAGTAGTCCTTTGAAATGGTCCCAAGTTTCACAGATGTTTTTCGACCCTCGCTGCTTGAAATTATAGATTTCAGCAATCATCTCCACGTTCGGCTCGGGGGCATGAATTTGTCGTAGAACTTGGTGGCCATTTCATCCCAAGTACCAATGGTACTTGTGTAAGACTGTGATACCACTTACTTGCATTTCCGTCAGGCTGTGAGGGAATAATGACAGTCTTGCGTACTGGAGTACTGTGGTGTCGGTCGCAGTTAGACTGTTGGCATCTGCAAGAACTTGGTACATGTAATAAGAGCTTCGTCAGGACTTGAGCCATCAAACATGCACAGCTCCTTTACACATCGGATCTGATGATATGGCTTTAGCTTTTTTGCCACTCATCGTATTCGGATGGGGTAAGGTGGGGAAGGATGATGGCAGGTTGTTGTCCTTGATTAGACGGCCTGTTGATGTTGCGAACTGTCGCTGGTGAAAATGCCATGTCTGCTTCCGGATTAGATTCTATCACTGTGGTAGTTATGTTTTGTTGAGTTTGTTTCTGCCTTAGAGTGCGCGCAGAAAGGTTCTCTCGATCTCTAGGATGTAACTAACCATGTGATTATTAATATTTTCCGAGAGGCTGTGCGACCTGGTAAAAGGCATTCACCACTCAAAACAGCAAAAGAAACTTGTGATGTGATAAAATAAATAAAAATGGAAAGAAATAGGGAGGGGGAAAATTAAACAGTTAAGCAGAAATAATCAGAGATTAAGAACTACTTTTTTTTTTAGAATTAAATTACTGGAACTAAAATGACAAGGGAATTTAAATAACTGAATTTAAATGACAAAAATTTAAATGACGGAATTTAAATGTTAGGATTTAGTTGACAAAATTTAAATGACAGAATTTAAATTACTGAATTTAAATGTTAATAATAGTTGACAGAAATTTAAATGACAGAAATTAAATGTTAGGAATTAGTTGACAGAATTTAAATGACAGAAATTAAATGTTAGGAATTAGTTGACAGAATTTAAATGATAGAAATTAAATGTTAGGAATTAGTTGACAGAATTTAAATGACAGAAGTTAGATTGCTGAAATTTAAAGCACACTGGAAATTAAATAACTGTAATTATTGCGATATTTAAACTGCTGAAATAATTAAATAACAGAAATTAGTAGAAATAAAATAAACAACAAAATAGTATAAAAAAATAATATAATATAGCAAGTGAATTATCCGGGGCTTAGGGACTAGAATAAATCAAGTCCCCGCAACGGCGCCATTTTGCAGACTGGAAAATGAGAGAGGTTGGAACTGGTGTATTTTAAACAATTGAGAAAGAAATTAATAACTCAAATATCCTTCGGGCTGCAAACAATACCCGGTCACAGTAGTATAGAAGACAGAAGCGGCCGGGGTCAAACCGTGGGACTTATAGCGAAATAATATAGTACCTAAGCTTGTCACAAAAAGGGGGGATAATTGACTTGTTTTTGTAAAGTAAAACAACAGATTAAATTAACTGAGTGGAAGATAAATTAAATGGGACTCCGGGTTTGGGTTTATATAATCTGATTAATTATGCTATCTCTACCGGTTAATTATAATAGTTTGGCAAAAATTCTTGTTATTATCTTTAAAGACTAAATCCTAGACTTGAAAGATTCGTTTACCAGAAAATGCTCGATCTAATCTAGATTTGAGCAAAACACATGTAAACAGATTAAGTGCAAGGAAATATATTTTACATCTGAAATTACTAACTTATTTTATCAAAATAAGTTTTCCACAGATTTATCGATTAATTAACCTGTTTATTTATCACTGCTCTGATCAAAATAGACTTTGTAAAGCATTTTAATAAATTCATGAAATTTATTAAAATGGCGAGAGATAAGCTTTAATCGTAACAAACTGTATTTAATTAAACCGGTAAAAGGATAAAAATATAGATTACAAATTATACAAACTATAATTACACCTTCACCCGGAGTAAATCCTCTTAGCCCAACATAATTAAAAAGACAGAATAAGAAGTAAAAGAAATCATCTGGGAAAGATAATTAATTCAGCTCCTTTATAACTGCTAATATTGGGATAGAGGTTGGACAGAACAACAGTATGGGAATGGAATGTTTTATGGGATGAGATGATGTTTGGATTTATGTGGACATTATGTAGATGAGATGTATGATTTTTGGAGAGGAAATGATGATTTTGTGGAGGAAAAATGGCATTAGTTTAGGGTTGGAATGAGATATGATTTTATGGAGGGTTATAGGTGTATTTATAGTGAAAATAAATGGGGTAGAAATGAAGGGGGTGTCGGTGTGAAAGATAAAATATAATTTATCTTTTCACACCCATGTCGATGCACCCTGATTGCTGTCAAAATAGACGTGTCCGAACCAGCGTCCGGACCAGCCTGGTTCGGACATGTCAATTTTTGTACGGGCGCGCTCCGCGTGTCTTGTCCGAATCAACTCGTCCGGACGCTGGTTCGGACGATAATTGTTTTGCCTCTAAAATCTTCGTTTGAGCTCCGATTTGATCCCCGTTTGTTGTGTTGCGAAGCTTGTGAAGTGTACTGTGTGATTCCAAGACATTTTTCTGCATTTGATACATAAAATGTATCAGTTCATATCAAAACATAAATATAAGAGAATTCACAGAGCAAGTGGGAAACATTACTTTAAAGTGTTGCAAATAATAAGGTAATTAAACCCTAAAAGTCTATATGTTTCGCACTTATCAGTTCTCTCGATCTCCGGATGAAGGTTGGCTAAATTTTCAGGAGTACTTGTTGATCGAAGAAGCATTCACCTTTTAAATATTCATGAGGAGCAAGACATAATGTTATAATACATTGTATTATAAATAATAAGACAGTGAAATAATAAATAAAATTAGAAAAAAAAGGAAGAAACAAAAAACTTTTTTTTTGGGTATGCCGGGTACTGTGCCGGGTTTATCTTATCCGGCAGTGGACTTCCTCCACTAATGTCGGGTTTATACCACCCAGCATGTCACCCGGCGTGACCAAAAAGCGAAAAATAAAAAGACATGGAAAGAAAGAGATAATCCAAGTGTAAGACATAAAATGTAAGGTATCTTTCCTAACTGTCCCTACTAATTATGGCAAAAAAATATGAGTAAAATTGAACATGCCGGATAACTTCTATCCGGCTTCGGACTTCCTCCGAGATGCCAGTTTTGAGAAACCCGGCACAATACACGGCAAGTTAAAACTCGGAATACAAATACAAAAAGATCATAGTATAGGGACTAATATAAGAGAGAAATAACGAAAGGAGTAGACAAGAATACATTCAAATTTGTTAAAAGTTAACACTGTACGAATTTTGAAAAATTTTGAACATGCCGGACATAATGCCGGGTAAAACCTGTCCGGCATCGGACTTCCTCCGAGTATGCCGGGTGACAGATGCCCGGCACTCCGCACGGCACATTCAGATCTACAAAACTAAGGCGAATTTTAAATCAAGGAATAAAGAAATTGAAGAATCGAAATATGTTGAATGTGCCGGATACGCGACATCCGGCCTTGCACCCGGCCTATTCAACAGAAAAACAAAATGAACAAATTAAATCAAAGAATAAAGAATAAAGAATAGGGCGTTTTACCGAATTTAGGACTTGGACTAATTCCAAGTCCCCAGCAACGGCGCCAATTTGCTAACGGAAAATTTGTAGGGAAAACTATATACATAAAAAGAATGGAATAATAACCTAAACCTAAATAAACCTACAACTCTACTACGGGTAGCAAATAAAACCCGGTCGGAGTATAGTGTAAATATATTACGACCGAGAGTATCGAACCCAAGGGACTTATACAAAACTAGTCCTAATCCGGGCAAAAGCCTATTCTATAATAACAAGGGGGAAAAAGTAAAGGTTGATTCTGAACTAAGGAAACTAAATAAAATAAACTAACTTTGATTTGGGGAGATTATCAATGTAAGGGACACGTAAGACCAATAATCAAAGGTGGCAAGTCTCAAAGAGGATTTGGTCTCGCAAAATGCATACACCGGATGTGATGCCGGATCTCCGCTACCCGGCAGATTCATGGCCTTGAATGTTCCGGACAACTTATACCAGGCACGACATCTGGCATCGTACATTCCGTGAATAACACTTCCAGAATCGGGTCTGAATAAAGGAACTCATTACCCATCCTCGCATCGTGCATAACTAATGCCACGAATACAACCAAGATAATGGGGAATAAGAGATTAACCCTAAACCTAAGGTCTTGCTCCCGCTGAAGCGCATAAGACAATGTTATAGATTACCAAAATCCTAATCTATCCTACTCTTGCTTGGAAAGGCCACAAATAGGACTTAGAGATAAGAGAATAAATAGCTACTTCATTCCACTTTGCATAAAGACTAGAACTCGGGGTTAAAAAACTTGAAAATTCCATAAATGAGCATAAGAGTTTTACAAGGAAATCTTCCCTATCCAAAAACCTAACAAGGATTCTGCATCACCATCCACACAACTACAAGAAGAAAATACAAAGAGGGAGAAGGGGATGTTAATAGCCTTAACCCGTCAAGGTCTTCTTCTTCTTTCGCGTGGATGGATCTGCAGATGTTCCTTGGACACCAACAGATGGAGTGGGGCGGAAATAGAGTGTGAATGGCGTGGAATTGGTATGTTGAAGTGTGTCAAATTGCAGCCTTTCTCGGCCTATTTATAGGCATCAAAAATGTCTGTTGCCTGGCGTCGTGCCGGATCACCAGTAGTCGGCACACGTGGTAAATGCACCCAACTGTTAACGGTCGAAACCGCCAATTCCGTGCGAAACAGTGCATATGCCGGTAGGATACACCCGACATCGCATCCGGCAAGGTCTCTTTCTGTTCTGTTGTTCATGTCGTGTAGAACCAACCCGGCATCGAGTCCGGCATTGATGGAATTTCTGCCTAGAGATTCGTCCTTGCCTAAAAAACATATAAAACATAAGACTGTAGAAATAATATACTTTAACGCATAATATAACATAAATAACTCATATATAACTATATTTAGATAAATATAATACTAAATCTGATGCATAAAATATGATAAGTCTGTGGCTTATCACATTTAATTAGACATAGTTGACTAAAGACTAAACTAGGCACTATTTGGTTACTATTCACAAACTAGTGCACATATTTGTGAAATTTGTGAGTACCCATTGATTTAGTCATCCTAATCTGATACTAAGTAGTACACAACATGATTAAGGAGTAATCATGGGCATTTAGCCACTTAAAACCCCTTTCTATGATAATTTTTCAAAAATGTGCTTTAAGAGTCCTTAAAGCACAATTTGTGTTTTAGCTTGTTTTTGAGCTTGGTTTTCATTAGTAATTGATTTAACATGACCATTAGGATATTACTAAGGTCTAAGAATGATATTTGAGTGCTCACCCAAGTTACTCCAATGAAATACCCCTTGTAACACCCCTACTACGCACATAACACTACTTGAAATCGCAGCGGAATTTAAACAACTAAACAGTAACTAAACGAATGGTGCTACAACGCCGTCAACCACCCATGTGGTTAACAAGGCTGAATAAATACAAGTGTACTGGTCTGATGATCAGACTCCCGAGCATAGAACTAATAACCATATATATACATTAACAAAATACCGAGTGTTTACATACATCCTTTACTGTAAAACATCGCTGTAAACCATCACTGTAAACCGTCACTGCAACCAAATATATAACGCCACGGGAGCACAGGCGCATCCCGGGCCAACATCCAAAAGTAAACAAAAGTAAACCTGCATCCTAGGATCTAAAGCCACTCCGCTTCTTCGATCCTCATCCTGCAGTAAAAGAAATATGGATCCCCCGAGGGGGTCAGCAACCCTTGGCTGGTATGGTTAACGCGCAGCCCATCGGCTACCGGGATGCGTGCAAACTAATTGTCATGATGACATGACATTCATTTTAAGACACACAACGTATACATATATATCATAAATGGGTATTGTACACAACATCACACACAACACACAAGAACAATTCCTTTTAGGAAGAGAACCAACACAGTTAGTCCCATAGAGAGCCTAGAGAATGTTGCCATGCTCATGCTAAGCTCGTTACATAACTCGTTACCATCCTGTTAGATTGAACGGATAACTTAACACAAGGCGCCCCGGATATAGTGATCCAAGCCCACCGAAATAACACATAGTATGCCCTGTGGCCCGACGTGAGTCAGTAAAATAGCCTTGGTTAGCTAAAGGGAAGATTGGAAACCAAATTGGAAAACAACCATAACATACAAAGAGAATCGAACCGGTTATGACATCGACTCCCATACTCACACGCGTGGCCGGAACAGACCGGAGTCCTCACTTCCCCCGTTAGCACTTGTCAGCAGTTCATTATTGAACTCAATACACAAATAACAGTAATAGGTCAAGTCTTATTAGACACACACAAGGGAAGAGAGAGTCATACTTATCAACATAATAATATTTCACAACTGTAAACTCTTTACATGGTTTAATCTTACAAAGTCATAAACACACAGAAAACAAACAACACACAAGCCGGTGTAAACCGGTAGGCAACAGACTGCAAGAAAACCATACCTTGGTCCTTGCCTCGATTCGTTTCCAACTTGAGAGATCCTAAACACATTAGTAACGTTGGTTAATTAACGCACTAGTCCATTGTTAACTTGTTACTTCACGTATCTATTTTATTTTTATTTTCACACTTGTTATAACTCTTCACCATTTTAATTATCATATAACACTCCTCTCATGTCTTAATTAACCTCATATCATCATTACTAACTAATCACCATTTTTAGACAACTTCCTCTACTTTAAAACAAAGTTTTTTCCATACAGTGACCTGTCCGAACTGTGTCCGGACTTCCCAAGTTCGGACACAAGTCGAGACTCAAAACTGAAAACAGACGCCTGTCCGAACTTGTGTCCGGACTTCGGAAGTTCGGACATAGGTCGAGAGAATTTCAAAGTAGGAGCAGGTACGTCCGAACTTGTGTCCGGACTTCCCAAGGTCGGACACAAGTCAAGACTCTGCAGATTTTCACACAACAGGCCTATCCGAACGTCCATGTCCGGACGGATGTTCGGACAAGGCAAAACACTCACTTTCTAAACCTTTAAATACTTAACCAACTCCCCCCCTCAAACCTCTAACACTTATAATATTTCCTAACATCATTTGCTACACTTACATCCACATATAACATCCATGAAACTCATTATCTATCACCTTAAACACTTACTCATTTCATACCGAAATTCCTAACACCTATGTTGTTTCCTCCTTAGTTTTTTCAAGTGGTGTTTCATACCTATGATAGCTACTTTCCCAAAATGCTTTCTCCTCATCTTAACATCATCTCCCAAGCATCATTTCTTACCATCTAAACCCTAGTTGATGTCTAAGTCCCTTTGTTTACCTAGAACACCTTAAGACATTATTTCCCCTCTTGTAAAATACTTAAGCACTTCCAACATGTCTAGTTCACCAAACCTTATGTAAACACTTAGAACTTCTTGCTCCTTACCTAAATTTTGACATGGATTCTCCTAGAACATTACTAAGCCAAAACACATTGTTTTCTCCACTAAGCACACAAGAACACCTAAATTCACCAAGAACACTCTCACACGCCAAGTTTCACCAAATTTACACTACATCACAATATAGTGCTTAATTTAAATTGCATGGCACTTAGGCCCTTAAAATGCATGGCTCTTAGGCCCTTAAAGTGCATAACTCTTAAACACTGAATTTCCACAATATATATGCCTTTGACCTACAAATACATACAACAAGACATATGTTCTTTTATTAGTCTCCTTGAGAACATTTCCCTAGGTCATTTACCATTTGCTCTTTAGGTAGTTTTAACAAGCATTATAAGCTCATTTCTCCTAAGGCATTAAACTACATTAGGTTAGTATATTTACCTCTTTTCCTCACGACTTCTGTCTTGTTTCCTTATAAAACCGGTAAGGTATTTGATTCCTTGTCAACTACTAAACAATATACAAACATTGAAATGAGTATACAAGCTCCAAGCTTAAACTCATTGTAAACCCTAGTTTTTACATTGTTTCAAAAACATTAATGTAGTTGTTTTACCTTGGTCTTTGAAGAGAGTTTGAAATCTATCAAGAGAGGACTCCACCTAGTCCTTGAAAGGTTGGAATGGAGCTAAAACAAAGCCATATAAAGAGCACCTTCAATGGGTATTTTCGGTCAAAAAAAAACATGGAGGAAATGAAGTTTTTATTTGAGATTCCTTACCTAGAAGCAAAGGAGAGTAATAATATGTAGAAATACAAGCTCAAGCTCCTTCAATGGTGGAACTCCATGGCACCGAAATGGTGGTCTTGAAGTTTTGAGAAGATAGGAATGAAGAGCTTGATGAGACTAAGAGAATGGTGGTGTTTGTTTTTGATTTGGTTAAGTGAGCTAGATTTTACAAGAGATCAAAGAAGAGGTTTAATGGTGGTGGTGTGGTATTACCGTGGAAGAGAGAAGAAGAGAGAGAGGTTGAAGAGAGTATGGAGCTGTGTGAATACAAGGAAGAAATGATAGAATGAGATAGACTTACTTTTTGAAGATATTTGTAGTAATAAAGTAAAAAGTAGTTTAATTAGTTTTCTTTATTTACTTAATATGTTAACAAGAGAGTGGTGAGTCACCCACACTTAAGAAAACTGGCCCCCATTAATACTTAGGGGTATTATAGTCTTTATTTGTCAATTTAATTACTTATACAAACATATGTTACAAAATAGCTTATTAAAATCACTATTCATAAAACAAGGCACTTAGAAGTGAAATTTTTGATTTCCCATTGATATAGACCTCCAAATGTGATACTATATAGTACACATATTAATTAAAGAGTAATGATGGACATTTAGCCATTCAAAATCATTTACAAGACAATTTTTCGAAAATGTGCTTTAAGACTTCTTAAAGCACATTTTGTGTTTTAACTTGTTTTCAAGCTTAGTTTTCTTTGGTAATTGGTTTAATATGTTCATTAGTATATAAATGAGGTCTTGGTAAGTTCATTAGGTCTTAAGCAAGCTTATCCCAAGCTTAGAGCACGTTTTGGCTCTTATTGACCTTAAAGCACATTTTGTGTTTTCTATTGTTTAAATTTGTTTACTAATGTTTCTAAGACTCTTTTTAGTCTTAATATACCATATTTAGGTGTTTAAACAATATACTAAGGTTTGGGGTATTTCAATCTACCCCCCTTAAAAGAAATTTGTCCCAAAGTTCATACTTCCACATATCCCAAATATTAGAACATGGGAACACATATCAACAACACTTCCATATCACATTAACAACATCTTTACATCACATCGGACACATGGTCCAAACAACAAAATATCACAACATCATTCAGACTCAGCGGTCTGTAACATTAACAACATAACAACACAACACAGACAATGTATCCAAATACATGTCATACACATAACCGAAACGGCTCTACCCCCTTAAATAGGGTTACGCCCTATACCCTATACATACAAACATAAGAAGTAAACAATGACGGGTACTTCGCCTTCATCTTATCTTCCAGCTCCCAAGTGGCCTCCTCAACGCCCTGGTTAGACCAAAGAACTTTCACCAGTCTCACGGACTTATGGCGAGTGTCTCGAGTCTTAGTATCCAGAATCCGTACCGGAGTCTCCACTGATCGCATGGTCGGCTCTAAGGTTAGCCTTTCAGGCTGAAGTACATGAGACGGATGAGACATATATTTCTTCAACTGGGACACATGAAATACATCATGTACCTTGCCTAGCACGGCAGGTAAATCAAGTCTGTAAGCTACCGGGCCGATCCGCTCCGTCACAACATAAGGCCCCACATATTTGGGCTCAACTTGCCTTTCTGGCCAAAACGAAATACTCCCTTCATGGGGGATACTCTCAAAAATACCTGATCACCCACGGTGAACTCCAGGTCACGTCGGCGCACATCTGCGTACGACTTTTGTCTATCCTGAGTTGCCTTCATGTTAGCCGGATCTGGCGAACTTCTGCCTGAACTTGTTCAAGATACTCTGGTCCTATAATGACCGTCTCACTTGACTCATCCCAGCATAATGGTGTGCGGCATGGTCTACCGTACAAGGCCTGGAAGGGAGACATCTTGATCGAAGCATGGTAAACTGTTGTTGTAGCTAAACTCGATCCGATGTAACTTGTCAATCCAGCTGGTCTGAAAGTCAAGTGCACATGCACGTAGCATATCCTCAAGTGTCTGAATGGTGCGCTCACTCTGACCATCGGTCTGTGGGTGAAACGCTGTACTCAATTTCAAATCGGTACCCAATGCTTCTCGCGTAGACTTCCAATATCTGGATAATAATCTGGTATCTCTGTCAGATACAATCGTTTTCGGTACCCCATGGTGCCTTACAATCTCTCTGTCAAGAGTTCTGCCAATTTTGCCACTTTCCAGGTGTCCTTCATCGGTATCAATCGAGCCACCTTGGTCAGTCGGTAACAACAACCCAAATCATATTCAGACCTCCCCTTGCAGGCGGAAGCCCTACTACGAAGTCTATAGATATGTCATGGAACTTCCACTCAGGCACTGGCATTGGCTATACCATACCACCAGGCCGTCGGTGCTCAAACTTGACCTTCTGACAAGTGAGACACCTTAACACATAGTCATTCACGACCTTTTTCATTCCAGTCCACCAAAAATATCTTTCATACCCTTAGACATCTTTGAAGCTCCGGGGTGAATCGAAGTAGTAGAACAATGGGATTCACTCAATATGCGCTCCTTCAACTCAGCGCTACTCCTAGGTATACACAATCGGCCATTAAGCCTAATCAGGTCATCATCGTGGAGTCTGAAGTCGTACTTCTGACCCTCGAATGTGCCATCAATAAGCTTCTGTCTAATCTCCAACATGTAGTGATCCGTCATCTGAGCACTCCGCACCTCTTCAACCAAGCTAGAATGAGAGACTAGCGAATGGAGAGAGTGTGCTCGGCGACTCAGTGCGTCAGCTACCACATTTGCCTTACCCTCCTTATATTGCAGATTAATATCGTAGTCATTCAGAAATTCAACCCACCTTCTTTGTCTCATGTTCAACTCCTTCTGAGTGAACAAGTACTTTAAACTTTTATGGTCAGAATAGATTGTCACACTTACCCCATACAAATGATGTCGCCATATCTTCAGTGCAAAGACAATGGCCCCCAATTCTAAGTCGTGGGTAGGGTAGTTCTCTTCATGCTTCTTCAGCTGTCGGGAGGCGTATGCTACGACCTTCCCGTGTTGCATCACACACAACCCATACCCCTGCCTGATGCGTCGCAATAGACCTCAAAACCATCTAGACCGTCTGGTAATGTCAGAACCGGTGCAGATGTCAGAGCATCCTTGAGACTCTTAAAAGAACTCTCACAGTCGACTGTCCACTCGAATGGTGCATCCTTTTTCATCAAGGAAGTCATCGGCTTCGAGACACTGGAGAAGTCCTTTACAAACCTCCTATAATAACCTGCCAGACCGAGGAAGCTCCTGATATCGGTAACTGTCTTCGGCCTAGGCCAGGTGCGCACAGCATCAATCTTTGCCGGATCAACAGCGATCCCGGCCTCAGAAATCACATGACCAAGAAAGGATACTTGGTTCAACCAAAATTCACACTTTGAAAATTTCGCATACAACTGATTCTTCCTCAATGTTTGTAACACACTTCTCAGGTGGCTTTCATGCTCACCTCTCGATTTCGAGTATACAAGTATATCGTCGATGAAGACTACCACTGACTTGTCCAACTGATCTTGGAACAAGCGGTTCATTAAGTCCATGAACTTAGCTGGTGGATTTGATAAGCCAAACGGCATAACTGTGAACTCATAATGCCCATACCTAGTTCTGAATGCTGTCTTTTCGATATCACTGTCACGGATGGCAATCTGGGTGGTATCCGGATCGTAGGTCTACTTTGAGAATACTGATGCTCCCCTCAACTGATCAAATAGATCGTCGATGCGTGGTAAAGGGTAACGGTTCTTCACCGTAACTGCATTCAGCTCTCGATAGTCAATACACAGGCGGAGGCTACCGTCCTTCTTCTTCACGAAGAGGACCGGCGCTCCCCATGGTGAAACGCTAGGGCGAATGAAACCCCTTGTCGAGTAGGTCTCTCAGCTGCTCCTTGAGCTCAGTCATCTCTGCTGGAGCCATACGATAGGGCGCCTTCGCAATTGGTCCGGTGCCCGGAACCAAATCAATCTCGAACTCCACTTCCCGTGCTGGCGGCATGCCCGGCAGTTCCTTAGGAAATACATCAGGAAACTCCGACACTACCGGCACATCAGGACTAAACTCTGGATCTCTCTCTATGTCCTGGACATAGCAGAGGTATACATCACTCCCTCGTCGTAATTCACGACACATAGCCATGGCGGTGATGATCTGAGTCGAAGGCTCCCTGGGCCTCTGGCGGTAAGATAAGATATAGTAACCCCAGATGGACTCCGAAGAAGCAGTCGATGCTCGGCACACAGGATTCTGCCCTTGTACCGCTCCAACCAGTTCATCCCGACATCACATCAAAACCAAGTCCGTCGAACTCTATCAAAGTCGATCGGAAATGCTTCACCTCTGATTCGTACAACAGCATCTCGGTGGTAGCGGGTACACCTGATCCGCTCTTTCGATGGGAGAGTGACCAAGAAGTCTGGCATCTCATCACCATCTAACCCCAGCCTCTTCGCAAAAGATAGCGAAATAAATGTGTGTGAGGCTCCGGAGTCGAACAAGATCGAAGCGTCCACGCCATTGACTGGAAAGGTACCGGTGAGGATTGTGCCGCTCTTGCCGGCTTCTGCCTCACTGCAGACACTCAGTATACCTCCCGTTCCGAGTGCACAGCCTAATTCATTGGCAAACTAATAAGTACTGGGTAACAACACGGTTTATATGCTTCAAACAACTCCACTTTATTCATTAGCACACTCTTTTTACAACATTCATTGGCTTATATCGTCGCCATGATTAACGCTTACAACATCCTTAACATACACTGGTTTATCACATCACATAATTATACAAGGCTAAAACTGTTTGAAGGTCATATTCAAACGTCGGGGTTTCATGTGTTTGGCATTGATCACTGCCGACGGCGGTGCGGTATTCAGTTTGATCTTTCTGATGCCATGGTATAGCATCCTTGACTGCCCACCCATGATTAACTCATCTCCAGATTTCAACAGTAGCTTTTTGCGAGGTCAGCACGCTTCTGCTCGCCATACACAAACACTGCGGTATCACCAATGGACCAAGACACCACGGGTACTCCCTTACTTAGAGACTCGGGTGACTCGTCCTTGTCTTGTTGTGTAAACCTAACCGTCCACCTTTCTGGTAGAAGTTCACAATGCATAGATCTGCTTTCACACTTGGAATTGAATCCGTTTCAACTTGTTGAGCAATTCCCACGGCGTGGCTAACAACCGCAGGAACTCCTCAGGTATACTTGGTACGTGTTGCTCCATCTTCAGCTCGCACTTCTTGATATGTCTTGGTGTAAGGGTTCCAGTCCTTACCCATGCACATCATCTTCAATTGCATTCTTGATCCGTTCGGGTATTCGGGTGTGTAGAAACCTCCTGGTTTTGCTCCAAGTTCGTCGCATCGTCTGATGATATGGATTTGTGCTTCCGGTGTCAGGTATCCATTTAAGAGTACCATACCTGGTTGGATGACCTGACATTGCTCCATTGGAAAGTCGGTGATGTTTGGTGGTTTCTTCAGGGTTTGGTGTGGGTGGGATTGGATAACATATATTGAAGGTTCCTTTAAGTTTAGAGTACTCTAATTAGGTGACTTTCACACTATACTTTAATTATTTACTCACATGGTTGTTTACTTAAACTCACTAACACACGTGCATGGAATGCGGTATGCAAACACTTATTACATTCAACAGTTTAGGCGGTACCTGGTCTAGAAGAGGGCCCTGGCGCCTCAGACCGGTCCACCACATTCAGGGCGGCCTTGTTGGACCCCGACCCCTTCCCCTTCTGGGACTCTGTGTACCTCTCTCTGGGGTGGCTGATTCGCCGTCTTTGGGCTATCGGTGGTCGCAGTGGTCTTACCCTTCCATTGCCCCTTGGGCCTGTAGTTTCTACTGTTCGGGTTCTGCCAGCATTCATAATCCCGGTGACCCATCTTCTTGCAGTATCGGCACTGCACGTCATTACCCTTGCAGTCCTTGCCGGGGTGGTCTCCGTTACACCACTTGCAGTAATAGTGGCGCTCCGGTCCAGAGCCCGTGCTAGCTGCTATCACAATACACAATCAATGCTTGTTCACAACTTATCAACATACACTTCAACTTATCACACAGGATTAGGTAATTAGCCTTAGGTGGGTAAGAACGTAGGGGCTTGGCCGCATACGCATAGGTGAGCTGTAGAGGCTCCTCAGCAGGGGGGGTCTGGGTCTGGCCCTTGCCACCCTGTTGCTGTCCTTTCTGGGACTGGGGGTATGACTTCTTCTTCTTCCCCCCCATTGCCCTTGCGTGCCTTGGCCCTTGTTCATAGCCTTGCGCTTGAGCGCACTCTCCTCGTCCCTCAGACGGATGGTGATCTCCACAATTGCAGCGGCATGATAGCACTCCTATATTTAGGGTGTCAGTTATGCCCCGCCAAACAGATTCACAACACATTAACACATTGTACACACTTATTCACATTACGGTAGTCCCATTACCTGCAAAGTGGTATATCCAGTAGGCCCCTAGCCATAGCGTAGGCGATAGTTCAGTCCGTTGTAGAAACGGTTCACAAGAATCCGGTCTGAGTAACCCAGATCCGGTAGTAGGTGGATAAGTCCGATGAAGGCTGAGTAGTACTCATCTACCGTCATCTTATCCCCTTGCCTCAAATTATCCAGCTCCAGGCGCTTGGCCTCTTGCACGTGTATCGGGTAGTATTTGGCTCGCAGCAGAGCCGTATACTCCCTCCACTAAAAGGTCGGGTCAGCAACTCTGCCCTCCCGTACTAGCTTCCACCAGCTCTGTGCCGAGCCCTTCAAGTAATATGCAGCAAGTCGAACCTTGACCTGCTCAGGTACTGCTAAGGTTTCGAAGGGGTCTCCATTTCGGAGATGTACGCCTCGAGCTTACGGGGATCGGTCTCCCCACTGAATGAGGGTGGCCTCAGATCAGCCAACGCCTTGACCCAGTTGGTCTCTCGTGGCGGTGGCGGTGGTGGTAGTTAAACTCCGGGCGTTTGCCCCTGCTGAATCGCAGCTACAAGTTGGGGTACCATTTGGGCTACGGCGGCTGCTACTGCCTCAGCCATAACCTGGGCCGTAGTGTTCTCGCCCTGGTCACCCGTATCTCCATTGCCACGGCCTCTACCTCTCGGTCGACCTGACATCTGAATTCACATGAATATTCATTAGCAATATGCTTGCACACTTATCGGTCCAACGGTTGTAACGCTTCCCGATAATAAGGTATCTCCACACTTAGTTAGTGGTTAACCTTTCCATAACTGTTCACTTAGGTAACTGTAGTTAGGTTTCCTAACTCGGTATATCGCTAAGCTCGGTATTCTAGTCATCAGAGCGATACTTCGGTCTGATACCACTTTTTGTAACACCCCTACTACGCACATAACACTACTTGAAATCGCAGCGGAATTTAAACAACTAAACAGTAACTAAACGAATGGTGCTACAACGCCGTCAACCACCCACGTGGTTAACAAGGCTGAATAAATACAAGTGTACCGGTCTGATGATCAGACTCCCGAGCATAGAACTAATAACCATATATATACATTAACAAAATACCGAGTGTTTACATACATCCTTTACTGTAAAACATCGCTGTAAACCATCACTGTAAACCGTCACTGCAACCAAATATATAACGCCACGGGAGCAGGCGCATCCCGGGCCAACATCCAAAAGTAAACAAAAGTAAACCTGCATCCTAGGATCTAAAGCCACTCCGCTTCTTCGATCCTCATCCTGCAGTAAAAGAAATATGGATCCCCCGAGGGGTCAGCAACCCTTGGCTGGTATGGTTAACGCGCAGCCCATCAGCTACACCGGGATGCGCGCAAACTAATTGTCATGATGACATGGCATTCATTTTAAGACACACAACGTATACATATATATCATAACATGGGTATTGTACACAACATCACACACAACACACAAGAATAATTCCTTTTAGGAAGAGAACCAACATAGTTAGTCCCCATAGAGAGCCTAGAGAATGTTGCCATGCTCATGCTAAGCTCGTTACATAACTCGTTACCGTCCTATTAGATTGAACGGATAACTTAACACAAGGCGCCCGGATATAGTGATCCAAGCCCACCGAAATAACACATAGTATGCCCCTGTGGCCCGACGTGAGTCAGTAAAATAGCCTTGGTTAAGCTAAAGGGAAGATTGGAAACCAAATTGGAAAACAACCATAACATACAAAGAGAATCGAACCGGTTATGACATCGACTCCCATACTCACACGCGTGGCCGGAACATACCGGACTCCTCACTTCCCCCGTTAGCACTTGTCAGCAGTTCATTATTGAACTCAATACACAAATCACAGTAATAGGTCAAGTCTTGTTAGACACACACAAGGGAAGAGAGAGTCATACTTATCAACATAATAATATTTAACAACTGTAAACTCTTTACATGGTTTAATCTTACAAAGTCATAAACACACAGAAAACAAACAACACACAAGCCGGTGTAAACCGGTAGGCAACAGACTGCAAGAAAACCATACCTTGGTCCTTGCCTCGATTCGTTTCCAACTTGAGAGAATCCTAAACACATTAGTAACGTCGGTTAATTAACGCACTAGTCCATTGTTAACTTGTTACTTCACGTATCTATTTTATTTTATTTTCACACTTGTTATAACTCTTCACCATTTTAATTATCATTATAACACTCCTAACATGTCTTAATTAACCTCATATCATCATTACTAACTAATCACCATTTTTAGACAACTTCCTCTACTTTAAAACAAAGTTTTTTGTCCATACAGTGACCTGTCCGAACTTGTGTCCGGACTTCCCAAGTTTGGACACAAGTCGAGACTCAAAACTGAAAACAGACGCCTGTCCGAACTTGTGTCCGGACTTCGGAAGTTCGGACATGGGTCGAGAGAATTTCAAAGTAGGAGCAGGTACGTCCGAACTTGTGTCCGGACTTCCCAGGCCGGACACAAGTCGAGACTCTGCAAATTTTCACGCAACAGGCCTATCCGAACGTCCATGTCCGGACGGATGTTCGGACAAGGCAAAACACTCACTTTCTAAACCTTTAAATACTTAACCAACTCCCCCCCTCAAACCTCTAACACTTATAATATTTCCTAACATCATTTGCTACACTTACATCCACATATAACATCCATGAAACTCATTATCTATCACCTTAAACACTTACTCATTTCATACCGAAATTCTTAACACCTATGTTGTTTCCTCCTTAGTTTTTTCAAGTGGTGTTTCATACCTATGATAGCTACTTTCCCAAAATGCTTTCTCCTCATCTTAACATCATCTCCCAAGCATCATTTCTTACCATCTAAACCCTAGTTGATGTCTAAGTCCCTTTGTTTACCTAGAACACCTTAAGACATTATTTCCCCTCTTGTAAAATACTTAAGCACTTCCAACATGTCTAGTTCACCAAACCTTATGTAAACACTTAGAACTTCTTGCTCCTTACCTAAATTTTGACATGGATTCTCCTAGAACATTACTAAGCCAAAACACATTGTTTTCTCCACTAAGCACACAAGAACACCTAAATTCACCAAGAACACTCTCACACACCAAGTTTCACCAAATTTACACTACATCACAATATAGTGCTTAATTTAAATTGCATGGCACTTAGGCCCTTAAAATGCATGGCTCTTAGGCCCTTAAAGTGCATAACTCTTAAACACTGAATTTCCACAATATATATGTCTTTGACCTACAAATACATACAACAAGACATATGTTCTTTTATTAGTCTCCTTGAGAACATTTCACTAGGTCATTTACCATTTGCTCTTTAGGTAGTTTTAACAAGCATTATAAGCTCATTTCTCCTAAGGCATTAAACTACATTAGGTTAGTATATTTACCTCTTTTCCTCACGACTTCTGTCTTGTGTCCTTATAAAACCGGTAAGGTATTTGATTCCTTGTCAACTACTAAACAATATACAAACATTGAAATGAGTATACAAGCTCCAAGCTTAAACTCATTGTAAACCCTAGTTTTTACATTGTTTCAAAAACATTAATGTAGTTGTTTTACCTTGGTCTTTGAAGAGAGTTTGAATATCTATCAAGAGAGGACTCCACCTAGTCCTTGAAAGGTTGGAATGGAGCTAAAACAAAGCCATATAAAGAGCACCTTCAATGGGTATTTTCGGTCAAAACAAAACATGGAGGAAATGAAGTTTTTATTTGAGATTCCTTACCTAGAAGCAAAGGGGAGTAATAATGTAGAAATACAAGCTCAAGCTCCTTCAATGGTGGAACTCCATGGCACCGAAATGGTGGTCTTGAAGTTTTGAGAAGATAGGAATGAAGAGCTTGATGAGACTAAGAGAATGGTGGTGTTTGTTTTGATTTGGTTAAGTGAGCTAGATTTTACAAGAGATCAAAGAAGAGGTTTAATGGTGGTGGTGTGGTATTACCGTGGAAGAGAAGGAAGAAGAGAGGTTGAAGAGAGTATGGAGCCGTGTGAATACAAGGAAGAAATGAGAGAATGAGATAGACTTACTTTTTGAAGATATTTGTAGTAATAAAGTAAAAAGTAGTTTAATTAGTTTTCTTTATTTACTTAATATGTTAACAAGAGAGTGGTGAGTCACCACACTTAAGAAAACCGGCCCCCATTAATACTTAGGGGTATTATAGTCTTTATTTGTCAATTTAATTACTTATACAAACATATGTTACAAAATAGCTTATTAAAATCACTATTCATAAAACAAGGCACTTAGAAGTGAAATTTTTGATTTCCCATTGATATAGACCTCCAAATGTGATACTATATAGTACACATATTAATTAAAGAGTAATGATGGACATTTAGCCATTCAAAACTCATTTACAAGACAATTTTTCGAATATGTGCTTTAAGACTTCTTAAAGCACATTTTGTGTTTTAACTTGTTTTCAAGCTTGGTTTTCTTTGGTAATTGGTTTAATATGTTCATTAGTATATAAATGAGGTCTTGGTAAGTTCATTAGGTCTTAACCAAGCTTATCCCAAGCTTAGAGCACGTTTTGGCTCTTATTGACCTTAAAGCACATTTTGTGTTTTCTTTTGTTTAAATTTGTTTACTAATGTTTCTAAGACTCTTTTTAGTCTTAATATACCATATTTAGGTGTTTAAACATTATACTAAGGTTTGGGGTATTTCACCCCTAAATTAATTTAAATTAATTTAGGGGATTTCTTTTGTTAAAACCATAAATAATACTATTAACTATTGTGAATAATAAATCATTAAATCCTTATATGGAATTATGAAAATTAAATCATGGGATTTCTCCCATTTAATCCAAAAGAATACTATTAAATATTGGATTACTATATATTATTATATAGTATTATGAATTTAATAATAAGATTTATAAGTCAATAAATCTTGGAAAAATTTCTAAACAGTCCAAGTATATTATAAAGATTTTAAGAAGAGTTGGAACGTTGATTTGAAGCATAAAAGTCAATATAAAATCCTAGAAACCCTAAAACTTCTCAAGCCTTGCTAGGGTTGACTTTTTAAGAATGGTCAAATCAGCCCCATGAAACCTATACCAGTAAATAGGTTATGGAAAACCATGAAGATCGATAAAAAGAACGTCAAAAACGGATCATCCTAGCCAAAGTTATGATAGAATGAAGTTTAAAGCCAAAAGTTTGAAAACCGCCACGTGTCAAGCTCACACGGGTCACCTGTACTTAGCACGAAAATCGGCCAGAATCCTGACCTGCCATCAGCGTTTTTGCCCTAACTTTAGACACTTATATCTCACTCATCTTTACGAATTTTGCAACGCCGTTTTCTTCATTCTACTCTCCTTAATCTCATCTTTGCAACCATAGCTCACACTCAATCTAAATCTTCCTAAATCCACTGGAAAATCAATCCAAAGTCGCCTCCTTGCTCAGTCGCAAACCAGATTCCCAGTTTTCACACGAATTCAGGTAAACTTCGTTTGATCATAACTTCTTCGTTTCTCATCCAAAATTCGAGTTCTTTAGCTTGTTGTGTAGATCTCTAATCCCTCTACAACTTTCCTGTTTACACCCAAGGCTAATTCCCCACCGTTTGTAAGAACGAGGTGCCTAAAGTTCGTGATCCGACATCACATAAAATCATAGGAAAAACATAAGGTAAACTCGTAACTTCCGGGTCAGATTTCTTTCTTTATAATGCAAATTAGAGTGAGTTATTGCTATCATTGTGTAGAGCTATGATTCCTCTTTAGATTAAGCCCAAGAACAAATTCTAACTCGATCTGTACCGAAACTTATAGTGTTGCAAAGTTGGCTACTCAATCAGCTCATAAAGGTTGAGTTTTTCCAGAAACCGAAATCGAATTCCTTCGATTCGTGCAATTCTGGTGAGCTTTCCTTCAAATTCTTTTGATTTTGCTAATCGACATTGCATTACCAGTCAGAACCAGGTTCCAATTTCAACTATTATGCGTTAGATTGAGAGAATTTGTGAGAATTCGAATCGGAAACCCGAAATAAACCCTAACCTCGAACCAGAATCGAAAAACACTGAATTCCGCATGTTAGTTAGCGAATGTGGTATCATTTGAACCGGAATTGAATTTCGAATTCATAGAAACAAAAATCATTGAATTTGGTTCTGTGAGTTGAGAGAAATCAACATATTAGTACTCGGGTATCGGTTTTGGTTTCCTGAAGAACTCGAGACTCAGTGGCCGTCCGATCGTAAGTTTTAGAAACGGACGGCCGAGATTAGATCTGGGGAGTTTAAGTTGGTTATGAATTATAATATTTCCGGAATTAAACCCTAACTTGTTGAATTAATTTAAATACCTTCCCGAATGTATTTTGACTTGAAATTTTTACCATAGATTCCTTATAAAATCTAGTTTATTTTGATGTAAATTAATATGGTTTTGGAGATTTTAAACGTAAGTTATGATTTTTGAAAGTTACGGGTATTATGGAATTATTTGGTTAAATAAAAGAATTTTTTATGAAATAAAAATTTATAATATGTCTAAAATGTTATAGCTACTATATATTTAATTTAGGAATTTTTGGACAATGGTAAATGGGTTAAAATATTGTGTTTATGAGTTTTTCATAAGAATAACTTATAATATATGGTTTTTAATGTAACAAAAATTAAAGTATGGTTTGTTAGTAAATTTTTTAAGCTGGAAAAAAATAAGGGAAACTAAATTAACATTTTACAACATTATGTTTATAAATACTTTGGGTATTAGCTCTTAAGAGAAGTGAAATTATTTACATATATGTATATCTACTTATGGGAGAATTAAAATGGAAACTTATGTTAAATAAAAGTATTTAATTATTCTACATTTTATTTATTATATTATATGGGAGTTAATATTCTAATTGAAACTATGGAAAAAAAGATATATTGACACATATATTAAAAAGGAATAAAATAGAAACTTAGGGTAAATCAGGGAGCTAAATAAATCAAACTTATATTAACTTAATACTATAGAAGCTAATATTCTAAGTTGTAGTAAAAGAAATACTTTATAAAACATACATGGAGTGCAGATAAATGTGGAAGTAATAAAGGTAATTTAAATACAATAAGCTACATAGGGGATGACTTAAATAAATTCTAATACGGGTACATACGTATATATACTAAATAAATAAAGGAAAACACTTTATTTGTAAACCATATATCGGTTGTGGATATGCCTAAAAGTTATTAAACATAATTAAATACAATAAAAATTTCTTTAGATGTCTGGATAAACCTTAATACACAAAGATATATATAAATATGTATATATATAAAGATATATATATATATATATAACATTTAAAATAGATAAAGGAAATATCATTCCTTGTGAGAGATATAATAAGAAGAATATATATATTAAACTTTAGGATTTTAATCGGTGTGTAATAAAATAGTCATTGATAACTGAAGGGTTTAATTACACAAGATAAACGTAACACGGTCTTGGGTTAACCTACTGAGCCCAAGTTTATGAACTCCAAAAGCCCACTTAAGCAATTCAAAGAGAGTTTGGGCCCACTCTCAGGGATAAATCCTAAATCATTCCAAATTAAACGAAATGGGCCTAACAAAGGATTTAATTAACGAAATCAAGCCCAAACCTCTGTGCGAGAGTAATGGTGAACCTGGAACTATAAATCAGTAGGAATAGAGGATGATTAGTTTATAAGTCCCTTAACTAATCGACACTTGGAACACCATAATTATAGGTTACTATTGGGGGATCACTCATTCGAGTTAACTATTGTTTCTTCACATACCAGGTACGATTTCTCGTACTCTTATGCTTTGCTAACAAGACATAAGGGATGTTTTTTACACACGCTAATTGAGCTAAAATGGATTTTCTAAAAGGGAATAGTTGTGTGACTAACTCAGCATGTGTGATTGACTGAGCCTGTTTGTGAAACTTCCTTGGTTATTGGTTCCTCCTACCTAGTTGTTTCACTAGATATTAACTGCCTAGGGTTTACGCTTCTGCACTCTGTAGGACTGAGTGTTTTGGTATTGCTCTGGTGCAGTTAATGATCTAGTGGGGTAACTGGGAATATAGGAAATATCTGGTGTTGGTAATCTTTCTTCCTTTGGATAATGGGTATTGTTTCATCCATGAGTCGAGTTTGATCAGCCTTATTGGGAATGGATTCTTTCTATTGGGTATTAATTGCTGAGGGTTTACGCCTCTGCACTCTGTAGAACTAAGTGTTTTGGTATTGCTCTTGTGTAGTTAATAATCTAATGGGAATATGGGAAAAGGTTAATCTTGGTACTGAGTATGGATTCTTTTATTAAGTGGTGCACGAACTTTTCACCAATGATTGAGAACGGGTCGGTGGCAGCGGAGGACTGATATACCTCGTCCATATGGACAACTGACAACGAAGGTCTGTTTACCTCGTCCTTGTGACAACTGACTGGCGGTGGGGGCCATCTCTCCCAATGGGTTTTATTCCACTCTTGAGTTATGGTTCTTGGATCTCTTCTTTCATTCCTAGTCCTTGTGACTACTTGGGTCTTCATACTCCTAACTGGAACTGAATCTAACATAAGCAACAGATGTACACTAACTTATGGTGTGATTCTTTTGATTGACTAACTTTAACTTTCTGTTATGTATTACCTTTGCAACTTGTTATCTTGACTTGGTGATTTTCAAGTGCCTTGTTCCTCTGTGTGGTTTTAAGTGATTGTATTCAAGCTATTATTTATTTATTTGTTGTATTATGAGTTGTTTTGGAGGATCGTACCAGTTCCATTCCAGAGAACTGACCCACCCCTCTCGGGGTGGGCTGCTTGGTTTTATCTTACATGTACGAGTTGTTATTCAAGTGGCCACGAAGTGAACTAGTGATTGGGATGGGATTAGGTTTTTGTGGAGAGTTAATGTGTTTAATTACTATTTTATTTTTGTTAAGTTTTCTCGAGGATCAGACTGTGACTGTTGTAAGCTTTTAAGTTGTAATTGGTGAGGTTTGGTGCCGGGTGTTTGGAACCCGATGGTCTGTTACGCCTTTAGTATTTTATTTCCGCTATAAATATGTAAAATAGGGGCGTTACACAAATTGGTATCAGAGCGCAGTTACGCTCTGAACCCGAGAAAACAAGCTGAGTGAAATACTTAGAATTGGGAAGTGAGAATTCCAGAAAGGCGCGTGACCCCTACCCCATACTTACTTTACTACTTACGTTTTACTTCACGTACCTGCGAACCGTCCTTAGGACGTTATAAATATTACATACTTTACTACATAGATATTTAGACTCAACAATACGCCTTCTGAGTAACAAAACCGTCAATACCAGCTAGATGTCTCGAAGAGGAGGAAGAGGAGCTGGTCCCTCAAGAGGCTATGGACCTGACGCTGTCACCCCAGAGGTCATAGCGTAGATTGTGACGGCTACATTAGCTCAGCAGCAGGCCCAGATCCCACAGCCACCACCGCCACCACCCATGGTCCCCGGGAGTTCAACTGGCTGAAGGCAGTCAACGACCTTCGTCCCCCAGTCTACGAAGGCAAGCCAGAACCGAAGACCTTAGAGAGATACATCGACGAGATGCAGAAGGCCTTCACCTCTCTACACGTTCCAGCGGGTCGCCAGGTGGACATATTGACCTACTTTCTCCAGGGACCCGCACATCGATGGTGGCAGACCGCCAGAGCTGAGCTGACTGCCCAGGCGGACTTCGGCTTCCCAGCCTTCTTGGTGGCCCTAAGAGCCATGTTCTATCCATCATACCTGCAGAAGAGGATGAGGAGCTAGTTCGAGCAGCTGAAGCAAGGAACTTCCTCTGTTGCTGAGTACTATAATAAATTTGTGGAGCTGCTCGCTGTTATTGGAGAGTGAGCTTACGCTCCGAGGTATCTGGTGGATAAATTCCACACCGGCTTGAACTTCAAGATCATGACTATGATCGGTTCCACCAGAGGGATGACCCTACAAGTATGGAACATGATTTAGAATTTCTGGTACGCAAAGATTTCCCCACTAACACATATTGTCACCATAGGAGCTAGCGGATGACGCGAATGACTGCGAGACCACCATTGCCTATCAGGACTCTATGCTAGGTAAGAGGAAGGGAGATGGTGGAAGAGGGAATGAAGGAAGCTCTTCCCAGAATCATGACAAGAAAGGAAGAGTTTTCAAGGGAGGGAACGAGAAAGCCATTGTCTCTTATCATGCGGATGCTAAGCCCCTCCGCTCCTAGCCATTTAGGGGTGGGATAAATTAGAATCTCCAATGTGGTTACATTTTGTTATCACGTTACTAACCTTGAACTGAAACAGGAAACCAACATGTAAGGAAGTACTTCTGTAGGAAGTGCGAGCGGGACCACCCACCCAGGCAACGAGTGTGACGGAACCCTGGTGACGTGCCACCACTGTGGCAGGAAAGGGCACAGATCCTTCGAGTGCTTCCTGAACCCGGATTCCAGGAACTACTAGCCACGCACCGGGAACACTACTAGAGCCCCACCTGCTACTACTACTGGAGGAGGTCGAGGTGGCACAGGAGGTGCTGGACCATCTACCAGCCGCCCTACCCAGAGCCATCCACAGAGGCCGGGACAGAACTACCCCCAGAGGCCGGGCAAGGCACCGATCCTTGACCTGGTGGACCGCGTCGAGGCAGCGAGTGATGACCCGAGTTCACCTGGTGAGGACTACTTCCCTCACAAAGAGGTTTAGACTTTTACTTTCTTCACATTTCATTGGCTAGTTTTTTTTTTTCCAATGTAAAAGGGATGAACTATAAACCCTTTATTTTGTTTTGCTTCGAACTTTTTCATTACCAGTTGTGAACCGTGACTTATTTATTTAATGACAAATTGTTGTTTCCATTCAGCTTCTGATATTTGCTTTCCTATTTTGCCATTTTCCGCACCCAACATCCCTTTGAAGCCAAGCCACACCCACTAGAGAAGTGTGAGGTATTGAGACCCGGGATGACCTTACTACGAGAGTACCTGACCCCAGCAGTTCAGTATGCATTGATCCTCAAGATCAGGGAGTTAGTTGTGAAGGAAGGAAATTTTTACACCCCTACCTTCAAGAATGGTTAAACCATGAAGGTGAAGATCATGTGCCTAGGTAAGAAGTGGGACCACACCCACCAAAAGCTATGAAGAGGTGGAGGTGCCACCAATCCCGGAGGAACTGCAGACCATCATTAAAGGCGCAGTTAAGGCAGCGCAAGAATTGGAGGATGAGCCCGTCCCAGACCTAACCTCCGACGTATGCATCATCAACTTCTATGGAAAGGAGGGTAAGCTAGGGATGCACCAAGACAAGGACGAATCGCCAGAGTCCGTCACTAGAGGAGTTGCAGTGGTGTCCATATCGCTTGGAGATGACGCGGAGTTCCTATTTGGTGATCAAAGGAGGATGGACCTTGCTACCAAGATCCTCCTGAAGTCGGGTGAGGTACTGATTTTGGGGGGGGGGGGGGGCAGCTAGACTCATCTACCATGGGGTGAAGAGAATCAAGCCCAACACAGCCCCCACCCCCATCATTAACCAGACCCATATGAAATCGGGCCGTCTAAACCTAACCTTTAGATAGACCTAGCCTTGTACTTTACAATTTCAACATTGTAAATTTAATTTGCTCATGAAGGTTTCAATAAGAATCGAAATTCTGAGAATTTTATTGCTTCATTGTAGGGGTTGGAAACTTAGGGATCAGGTTGAATGTGTTGAACCAGGCTCAAGCAAAGAGCAATGAAATGGTCGTCACTGGTATAAACATTAACCCTGAGTAATTACCTTGGAACGTTTACCGAGAATCTTAAAATTCTCCTATAATTTCAGGCACGTTCCTAGTTAATGGAGTGGAGGCCACAGTCCTGTTTGATTCAGGAGCCTCCCATTCCTTCATATCACAAGTGTACCATGCTAAGATCGATGCCCCTACAGAGGATATCCGTGACTGCTCAGTCCTGTTGCCATCTAGAGAGCTGATCAAATGCATTAAGCAATGCAAGGATTAGAGTATACACATCAAGGGAGCAGACATCCTTCTTGATGCCATTGTCTTCCCTGGCATGGGATTCGACCTAATTGTGGGCATGGACACGCTACAGCGGTACCGAGGCAAACTACACTGTGCAGAGCACCGTCTTCTCCTAAAGTCAGCTACAGGGATCACAGTGTCATACTGAATGCGACCTAAACAGCCGACTGTGAAGGTTGTATCGGCTTTATCCCTGATGAAGGAGGTGTCCAAGGGCGCTACCACCTACTACTGTTATGCCCAGGATCTGAGGACGGACCCGAAGTTCCAGAACGATGTTCCCATTGTGTTGGAGTACCCCGACGTTTTCCTAGAGGAGCTACATGGACTACCACCACTGAGAGAGGTTGAATTCAACATTGACCTCATACCTGGCACGGGACCGATTGCTAAGGCTCCATACCGGATGGGCCCTACAGAGATGGTTGAGTTGAAGAAGCAGCTGTAGGAGCTACTAGATAAGGGTTTCATCAGACCCAGTGTCTCACCTTGCGGTGCTCCAGTGCTTTTCGTCAAGAAGAAGGATGGGAGCATGAGACTCTGCATCGACTATAGGGAGCTGAACAATGTCACGATCAAGAACAAGTACCCACTGCCCAGGATCGATGACTTGTTTGACCAGCTGAGGGGAGATAAGGTGTTCTCCAAGATTGACCTGTGTTCCGGATATCATCAGATAGCTGTAGCTGAGTAAGATATAGAGAAGACAGCATTCCAGACCAGATACGGCCACTACGAGTTCACCGTGGTGCCGTTTGGACTGACCAATGCACCAGCAAGATTCATGGACCTGATGCAGAGAGTCTTCCAAGCCCAGCTAGATAAGTCAGTGGTCGTATTCATAGATGACATCTTGATCTTCTCCAAGAGCCGGGAGGAACACGAGCAGCATTTGAGGACAGCCTTGGAGACTCTGAGAGAGAAGAAACTATATGCCAAGTTCAGCAAGTGTGAATTCTGGCTGGACAAGGTGTCATTTCTTGGACATGTGATCTCAGCTGAGGGAGTTTCAGTAAACCCAGCTAAGATTGTTAGGAATTAGTAGAAGTCAGTACTTCATTTCCATACATTCACACAATACACAAGTACACAATACTTATACATACTCCTCATTTCCATTCATTCATTTCATGAATTATACAAACCAATTGTTCAAGAAGATACAACAGGAACAATATAGTTCAAACACAATTAAGTGCAGTAAAAGTCCGATTCGTGCATTTATCTTATTGGTGGTCACATAAGCACACAAATCGGGGTAACCAAGTTAGGATACAGGGCATGAAGAAATCATACCGTTCACCGTCGCAATGTACTACCGGGTTCCTTCGATGTTCAACTATTTGATCATATACATACATGGAGTAGTATGATCAATGGTCTATTATTGATTTATCATACTCCTTCATTGGTACTTTCAATGTATACTTACTACTTCATTACTTTCTTACTTGATTATAAAACCATTCTTTTCTTTACTACTTCTTAAATTTGTTGCCTTACTCATTTACTTACTTTCTTACCATCACTACTTCATTCATGGTGTGCTACTACATATATATATGTTATATGTATATAGGCATATATATATATACATATGATTACTATAATCATATAATAATTTTTTTTTTGACTCGACCGAACTTGCAAGTCTGGTCGCAAGTCCGGTCGATTCCAGTAGCTCACCTTACGGGAAAATCTTCTGGTCCGACCGAACTTGCATGTCCGGTCGCAAGTCCGGTCCATTCCAGAAGGTTTCTGCCGGGGAATTTTCTGGTCCGACCGAACTTGCAAGTCCGGTCGCAAGTTCGGTCCATTCCAGAAGCTTGCATTACGGGAATTTTTCTGGCCGACCGAACTTGCAAGTCCGGTCGCAAGTTCGGTCCATTCCAGAAGGTTTCAGACGGGAGAATTTTCTGGTCCGACCGAACTAGCAAGTCCGGTCGCAAGATCGGTCGATTCTAGAAGGTTTCCGTCTTTGTAATTCTGGGCTCGACCGACCTTGCAAGTCCGGTCCCAATGTCGGTCCGACCCAGTACTTCAGTTTTAAAATCTATTTTCAGTTGTATTCCTTACCCATTGCTTCCTCAATCTTTACCAATACTCCCCCCATGATTTAGTACTAATTAGGCCCTCTAAATCACCTTGGTTCCTCCACCAAACTTACTACTCAATTCCTACATCCACTTACACATTTTCCTCACTTCTTCTCAACACTTATACTAGTCTCCATTTCACTCATTGATACAGATTTTTGTTTCCCTTCTTATGCTACAGATTTTCATTCAAACTTCTATCCTCCATTACTCCCTCAACTAATGCTATTCTTAGCATCCAAAATACATTACTTTACATCCTATTTCTTCATCTTACCTAAACCCTTTTCAAATCCGCTTCAAGATACTTAACTACTCATTTTTAACCTCTCCAAATACACCTAGTCACTACCTAGGTTACTCCCTCTTCTTAAACCACTATGTCCTCAAATTCCTAGACAAAATTTGACATAGTCTCCCCTATAATTCTTACTTGCTCACACACTATTTCAGCTAACAAATTTGCTCATTCACATGCCTGTTTATTCAATACACTATACACACAATTCAACTCCGCTACAACAACAATAAAATTCCTGCACATATACACATACTACCCAATGTTTTCCCAAGCTTTTAAACATCATTTAAACTTCAAAACTGTTACATATCATTCCTCATTATACTACAACATGCTTACTACTCATTACTCAATACATTACTCATTTTTACTACTCCAAAAACTGTTACATTACACAATACAAAACTAGTTCAAGGTAAGAGCAATTACCTTGTCTTGCTAGTTTTTTTCTTTCTTTCTTTTCCTTCTCTTCTTTTCCTCTTTCCTTCTCCTCTTGTTCCCGGTTTTTGTTCAAGAATGGCAACGCTACAGCAAGCCATACATACCCATACTAGTTTAGCACCTTAACTTTAACTAACCCTAGAATTTAGATGTTTTAGGGTTTAGAAAAGGGTATTACCTTCCAATGGATGAATGAAGTTCTTGACTAGTAAGAGAACAAGATTCCTAGCCCAATGGAGAAGCCAAAATCGGCTGGAGCATGAAGAACAAGGCATTCAGAAACAGAAAATTCTTATAATGCTAATGAGGGCTAGAAATGATGGATTTTCGAACTTCTTTTTACCTCAAGATGAAAAGGAGGTGAAGGTGCTTCTAATGGTGGACTTGAATCTTCAAATGGAGGATACCCATAAAAACGAAAATGGAGTTTTGGGATTTTTGAAAGGAGGGAAGTGTTCTCCTTTGCAAGGGGATCCCAATGGTGTAATTTTTATTGGATTTGGAGAAGGTTTGAGTACTCAAAGAGAGGAGAGAAGATGAGAGTTAAGTGGGGGCTTCATTCCTCCATGGCTGTCGCAGGAGAGGAGAAAAAAATTCAGAAGAAGAAGAAGGTGGGCACGGTGAGAGAGTGAGGGATGGAAGAGAGAGAGAGCCCCACTTCCCTTTTTACTTTTTCTATTTATTTCTTTGTCTTTTAGCTAATAAGAAAACAATAAAGAGGGTGAGAGTGAGAGAGGCAAATCGGTCCCCTATGCACCCCTCTACAGATTTTCGATTTTTATTTGCAAAGTGGACACACTAACTTTGTTTATTTGCATTCTCACCCCACAACTTCCCAGTTGTTACAGTTTTTACTAACCGGAACCCGTTTTCCGGAATTTTCTCGTTTAATAAATTTTTATTGGTTCTAAAGCTCCACTAATATTTATTAGTGACTATTTAGTTGACCAAAATTGTTACGAGTCTATTTGACCTGCTTAAAGTCACGTTTTCTCGTTTCCTTGAAAAACGCGCTTTAAGGTTCGTTTATGCTTTTAAACCATTTTGGTCCGTTTTCTTCGGGATTTGTTCCCTCATGTTTATTTAAGTGTAATTAAGCCTTTAAAAATTGTAATTAGCTTAATTAATCACTGTTTTTAATTACATGGTATTTCAATCTACCCCCTTTAAGGAACTTTGCCCTCAAAGTTGCTCAAGGTTTACGGTTATTACTTCTACTCATTTGGCAAACCACTTGACATTACGTATACTACTACCACCTTACGAGGTGTTCACAATTCCTACACTACACGCATACACAATTCAGATACCATACAAAATACTCAATTCAAATACCATACACAATACTCATCCAATTCGCACCTTCCACAATTCATTCACAATACACTTCACAAAGTCATTCGTGTCATATACCGTACAACACAATGCATTACTGATTACATACATACCATACACATACCATACTCATCGTACTACATACCGAATACTACTAGCACTACTTGTGCCAACAAAATACAATTACAATACATACATACTACGCAATGCTAACCCGAAGCAATACAAAAGCAAAAGGCTCTACCCCCCTTAAAAAGGGGTACGCCCCGTACCCTCCATGCTATACGGATACTAGACTTCTAGTCTTCAAATAAGTTCGGGTACTTCGCCTTCATGGCGTCCTCTAATTCCCAAGTCGCTTCCTCGACGTCGTGGTTAGACCACAAGACCTTCACCATTCATACAGATTTATGGCGAGTGTCTCTTGTCTTTGTATGAAGGATTCGCAATGGAGTCTCAACATATCTCATCGTCGGCTCTAGGGATAGATGTTCGGGTTCTAATACATGAGAGGGATCGGCTATGTATTTCTTGAGTTGTGATACATGAAAGACATCATGAACACGCCCAATTCTTCAGGCAACGCTAGCCTATACGCCATGGCTCCAATCCTCTCGGTAATGGTGTACGGCCCTACAAATTTTGGGCTCAGCTTGCCCTTTTGGCCAAATCGAAAGACGCCCTTCATAGGTGAGACGCAAAGAACACTTGGTCGCCCACGACGAACTCAAGGTCGCGTCGTCGCACATCCGCATAGGATTTCTGTCTATCTTGGGCTGCTTTCATGTTTGCTCGGATTTGTTGTACCTCAGCTTGTACTTGTTCCAAATACTCCGGTCCTATGATGACCGCTTCACTTGACTCATCCCAACACAACGGGGTACGGCAAGGTCTACCATACATAGCTTGGAATGGCGACATCTTAATCGAAGCATGATAGCTATTGTTATACGAAAACTCGATAAGATGAAGCTTGTAAATCCAGCTCCCCTGGAAGTCTAAGGCACATGCCCTAAGCATATCCTCTAGTGTCTGGATGGTCCTTTCTGTCTGACCGTCGGTCTGTGGATGGAAGGCGGTGCTAAGTTTCAATTCAGTGCCCAGCGCTTCCCGTGTTGCTCTCCAGTATCTCGAAAGAAATCTGGTGTCACGGTCAGATACAATGGTTTTCGGGACTCCGTGGTGTCGGATGATCTCCTTGTCGAATAGCTCTGCGAGCTTCGCCACCTTCCAGGTGTCCTTCATCGGTATGAATCGGGCAACCTTGGTGAGGCGATCGACTACTACCCAGATCATGTTGAGTCCTCCCCTGGCAGGTGGGAGTCCAATAACAAAATCCATAGAGATATCGTGGAATTTCCACTCCGGAATGGGCATGGATTGCACCATTCCTCCCGGTCTTTGGTGCTCGAACTTCACCTTTTGTCATGTGAGACACCTCAGAACATACTCAATCACTTTAGATTTCATTCCTAACCACAAGAAGTACCTCTTCATGTCTTTGTACATTTTAGAGGCTCCCGGATGGACATGCAATGTCGAACAATGTGACTCTCGTAGAATGCGATCCCTTAGCTCAGCATTGCTTCGGGGGACGCATAATCTGCCATTCAATCGGATCAGACCATCTTCATGCAATTTGAAGTCGTACTTTCGGTTCTCGAAGGTACCCTCTGTGATTTTCTGTCTGATCTCTGTGAAGTAAGGGTCGCTTAGCTGAGCGTCTCGCACCTCGTCAACCAAGCTAGAAGAAGCGAGTAGCGAATGGAGTGAGTGTGCTCGACGACTCAGGGCGTCGGCTACAACGTTTGCCTTCCCTTCTTTATACTGGAGGTTGATGTCGTAATCTGAGAGGAACTCCATCCACCTCCTCTGTCATAGATTCAATTCCTTCTGTGTGAATACATACTGTAAACTTTTGTGGTCGGAGTAGTTGGTGATGCTTACCCCATAGAGATAGTGTCGCCATATCTTCAAGGCGAAGACAATGGCTCCTAACTCTAGATCGTGTGTCGGGTAATTCTCCTCATGCTTTTTCAGCTGGCGGGAGGCATAGGCTACTACCTTGCCATGCTGCATGAGTACGCATTCCATTCCCTTGCCCGATGCATCACAATACACCTCAAATCCCTCTGTGCCCTCTGGAAGTGTGAGAATTGGCGCCGAGGTCAATGAGTCTTTTAGTCTCTAGAAGGATACCTCGCACTCGCTTGTCCACACAAACGGTGCATCTTTCTTCATCAATGACGTCATGGGCTTAGCAACTTTTGAGAAGTCCTTTACAAACCTCCGGTAATAGTCGGCTAGACCAAGAAAGCTCCGGATGTCGGTAACAGTCTTAGGTCTAGGCCATGATCACACTGCTTCGATTTTGGATGGATCTACTAAATACCCGCGCTCGAGATGACATGACCAAGGAAAGATACCTGATCTAGCCAAAACTCGCACTTGGAGAATTTCGCATACAGCTGATTCTCGCGCAGTGTCTCAAGTACTCTTCTCAAGTGGTTTTCATGATCTTCTGCTGACTTCGAATACACAAGGATGTCGTCGAGGAATACTATTACTGAAGTGTCTAGCTGATCACTGAATAACCGATTCATTAGGTCCATGAATTTTGCTGGAGCGTTATACAAACCGAATGGCATCACCGTGAATTCGTAGTGGCCATATCTTGTTCGGAATGCTGTTTCTTGATATCTTGCTCTTTTGATAGCAATTTGGTGGTATCCGGATCGGAGATCAATCTTAGAAAAGACCGAAGCTCCCTTCAACTGATTGAACAGGTCGTCGATGCGTGGCAATGGATATTTGTTCTTTACTGTGACCACATTCAATTCGCGGTAGTTGATGCAGAGGCGGAGACTACCGTCCTTCTTCTTCACGAAAAGGACCGGTGCTCCCCGGGGTGATACGCTCGGGCGTATAAACCCTTTGTCGAGTAGATCATGTAGTTGCTCTTTGAGTTCTGTCATTTCTGCTAGTGCCATACGGTATGGGGCCCTAGCAATGGGACCAGTACCCGGTACAAGGTCGATTTCGAAATCTACTGCTCTCTGTGGTGGCATACCAGGTAGCTCTTTCGGGAATACATCAGGGAATTCTGAGACTACTGCTACATCATCACTGAACTCTGGATCTCTCTCCAGATCTTGCACATGGCATAAATACACTTTATGTCCCTTTCTGAGCTCCCGATACATTGCCATAGCGGAGATAACTGTAGTTGAAGGCTCACTTGGCCTCTGCGGTATGATATAGTGACCCCAGATGGACTCTTGAGCAGCAATCGGTGCTCGGCGCATAGGATCCGTCCCTTGTGCCGCTCCAACCAGTTCATTCCAATTATTAAGTCGAATCCCAATCCGTTGAATTCAATGAATGAGATGGGAAACGTTTCGCCTTTGATTCGGATTGTGGCGGTGTGGTAATACTTAGTACTTTACTTTACCGCTCCTTCGACGGGAGAGTAACCAAGAAATTTGGTAGCTCATCTGCGTCTAGCCCCAACTTGGTAGTGAAAGATGGCGATACAAAGGTGTGAGAGGCGCCGGAGTCGAATAGTACTGAGGCTTCAATGCCGTTTACTGGGAATGTTCCCGTTAAAATGGTGCCACTCTTGCCGGCTTGTTCTTCGGTGAGGATGCTCAGGTTACCTTTGGTACCGAGTCCACAACCTATTGATTCATAAGATGATAAGTAACGATGGTGGAACGCAAGTGGAATTTAATAACCAACACTGCTTTTATTGAATAACCAACCATCATACATACTGTGTCTCTAATACACGTTACTACTGGATTACATGCTACTACAAGATTAATACTTCCTAAAGGTAAGGTTTAGGCGTCCTGGTTTCATGTGCGTGGCATTGATTACTGCCGGTGGTGCCGTGTTCAACTTGATCTTCTGGATCCCGTGATACAGCAACCTTGATTTTCCACCCATGATTAGGACATCTCCTGATCTCAATACCAATTTCTCTACGAGGTCCACACGCTTCTGCTCGCTATACAAAAATACGACGTCATCACCAACGAACCAAGACACTACGGGCACTCCTAATTCAAGAGATTCCGCTGTCTCGTCCTTATCTTGGTGTAATCCAAGTCATCCTTCTTTCTCATAGAAGTTGACGATACATAGATCTGCTTCAAGTGCAGGGATTGGTTCATCTTCGTACTGTTGTGCATTTCTACAGCTTGTGTGACAAGCATTTGGAATTCAGGGGGTATTGCTGGAGGTGTGGCTCCGTCTCCTGCTCGTGTCGTTTGGTATGCCTTGGTATAAGGATTCCAATCCTTTCCCAAGCACATCATTTTCAGCTTCATTGTAGCTCCACCGGGGAATTCGGGTGCATAAAATCCTCCTGGACCCATTCCTAACTCGTTTTCTGGTCCGACCGAACTTGCAAGTCCGGTCGCAAGTTCGGTGCATTCTAGAAGCTTGCATTACGGGATACTGGCCGACCGAACTTGCAAGTCCGGTCGCAAGTTCGGTCCATTCCAGAAGGTTTTAGACGAGAGAATTTTCTGGTCCGACTGAACTTGCAAGTCCGGTCGCAAGATCGGTCGATTCCAGAAGGTTTCCGTCTTTGTAATTCTGGGCTCGACCGACCTTGCAAGTCCGGTCCCAAGGTCGGTCCGGCCCAGTACTTCAGTTTTAAAATCTTTTTCAGTTGTATTCCTTACCCATTGCTTCCCCAATCTTTACCAATACTCCCCCACATGATTTAGTACTAATTAGGCCCTCTAAATCACCTTGGTTCCTCCACCAAACTTACTACTCAATTCCTACATCCACTTACACATTTTCCTCACTTCTTCTCAACACTTATACTAGTCTCCATTTCACTCATTGCTACAGATTTTTGTTTCCCTTCTTATGCTACAGATTTTCATTCAAACTTCTATCCTCCATTACTCCCTCAACTAATGCTATTCTTAGCATCCAAAATACATTACTTTACATCCTATTTCTTCATCTTACCTAAACCCTTTTCAAATCCGCTTCAAGATACTTAACTACTCATTTTTAACCTCTCCAAATACACCTAGTCACTACCTAGGTTACTCTCCTCTTCTTAAACCACTAAGTCCTCAAATTCCTAGACAAAATTTGACATAGTCTCCCCTATAATTCTTACTTGCTCACACACTATTTCAGCTCACAAATTTGCTCATTCACATGCCTGTTTATTCAATACACTATACACCCAATTCAACTCTGCTACAACAACAATAAAATTCCTGCACATATACACATACTACCCAATGTTTTCCCAAGCTTTTAAACATCATTTAAACTCAAAACTGTTACATATCATTCCTCATTATACTACAACATACTTACTACTCATTACTCAATACATTACTCATTTTTACTACTCCAAAAACGGTTACATTACACAATACAAAACTAGTTCAATGTAAGAGCAATTACCTTGTCTTGCTAGTTTTTTCTTTCTTTCATTTCCTTCTCTTCTTTTCCTCTTTCCTTCTCCTCTTGTTCCCGGTTTTTGTTCAAGAATGGCAACGCTACAGCAAGCCATACATACCCATACTAGTTTAGCACCTTAACTTTAACTAACCCTAGAATTTAGATGTTTTAGGGTTTAGAAAAGGGTATTACCTTCCAATGGATGAATGAAGTTCTTGACTAGTAAGAGAACAAGATTCCTAGCCCAATGGAGAAGCCAAAATCGGCTGGAGCATGAAGAACAAGGCATTTAAAAACTGAAAATTCTTATAATGCTAATGAGGGCTAGAAATGATGGATTTTTGAACTTCTTTTTACCTCAAGATGACAAGGAGGTGAAGGTGCTTCTAATGGTGGACTTGAATCTTCAAATGGAGGATACCCATAAAAAAGAAAATGGAGTTTTTGGGTTTTTGAAAGGAGGGAAGTGTTCTCCTTTGCAAGGGGATCCCAATGGTGTAATTTTTATTGGATTGGAGAAGGTTTGAGTACTCAAAGAGAGGAGAGAAGATGGGAGTTAAGTGGGGGCTTCATTCCTCCATGGCTGTCGCAGGAGAGGAGAAAAAAAATCAGAAGAAGAAGAAGGTGGGCACGGTGAGAGAGTGAGGGATGGAAGAGAGAGAGAGAGAGCCCCACTTCCCTTTTTACTTTTTCTACTTATTTCTTTGTCTTTTAGCTAATAAGAAAACAATAAAGAGGGTGAGAGTGAGAGAGGGAAATCGGTCCCCTATGCACCCTCTACAGATTTTCGATTTTTATTTGCAAAGTGGACACACTAACTTTGTTTATTTGCATTCTCACCCCACAACTTCCCAGTTGTTACAGTTTTTACTAACCGGAACCTGTTTTTCCAGAATTTTCTCGTTTAATAAATTTTTATTGGTTCTAAGCTACACTAATATTTATTAGTGACTATTTAGTTGACCAAAATTGTTACGAGTCTATTTGACCCGCTTAAAGTCACGTTTTCTCGGTTTCCTCGAAAACGCGCTTTAAGGTTTGTTTATGCTTTTAAACCATTTTAAAGGTCCGTTTTCTCCGGGTTTGTTCCCTCATGTTTATTTAAGTGTAATTAAGCCTTTAAAAATTGTAATTAGCTTAATTAATCACTGTTTTTAATTACGGGGTATTTTCAAGCACGTAACCTAGCCATCTGCCGGATGCATCACAATATACCTCAAAGCCCTCCGTACCGACTAGAATAGTCAGAACCGGTGTAGTGGTCAATGAGTCCTTCAAACTCTGAAACGAACTCTCACAATCGGCCATCCATACGAACGGTGCATCTTTCTTCATCAGACTGGTCATCGGCTTCGCGACCTTGCTGAAATCCTTAACAAACCTCCGGTAGTAACCTGTCAAACCAAGAAAGCTCCAAATGTCGATAACTGTCTTCGGTCTCGGCCAAGTACGCACGGCATCAATCTTTGCTGGATCCACCGAGATCCCAGCATCCGAGATGACATGACCCAAAAAAGAGACCTGGTCAGCCAAAACTCACACTTGGAGAACTTTGCATATAGCTGGTTCTCCCTCAGTATCTCTAATACCCTCCTCAGATGTTCTTCATTTTCAGCTTTCGATTTTGAATATATCAGAATATCGTCGATGAATTCCACAACCGACTTGTCCAGTTGCTCCCGGAACAAGCGGTTTATCAGATCCATACATTTCGCCGGTGCGTTCGACAAACAAACCGAACGACATCAATGTAAACTCATAGTGGCCGTATCGTGTCCGGAATTCCGTCTTCTCAATATCTCCCTCCTTAATGGCTATCTGATGATACCCCAGATCTGAGATCAATCTTGAAAACACGGATGCCCCCATCAAGTGATCGAACAGATCATCAATGCGGGGTAGTGGGTACTTATTCTTCACTGTCACTGCATTCAACTCTCTGTAGTCGATGCAGAGGCGGAGACTACCATCCTTCTTCTTCACGAAGAGAACTGGCACTCCCCATGGTGATACACTCGGTCTTATGAATCCCTTATCTAGCAAGTCTTTCAACTCTTTCATTTCTGCCGGAGCCATGCGATATGGTGCTTTGGCTATCGGCCCGGCTCCAGGTAGCAGCTGATGGTGAACTCTACCTCCCGAGTGGGGGGCATGCCAGACAGTTCCCGTGGAAAGAATCGGGAACTCCGACAACTACCGGTAAGTCGGGGTCGAACTCGGGGTCCCTCTCTATGTCCTGGACATTGCAGAGATATACTTCTTCCTTCCTCCTCAACTCCTTATACATTACCATAGCGGTGATGATCTTAGTCGAAGGCTCTCTGGGCCTCTGGCGGTATGATATTGTTACCCCAGACGGACTCCTGAGCAGCAGTCTATGCTCGGCAGAGGATACGACCCTTGTGCCGCTCCAACCAGTTCATCCCGAAGATAACATCAAATCCTAACTCCCTGAACTCAATGAAACTGACTGGAAAATCTTCCCCCTTAATTCTAACGATGGCTCCTCGGTAGTAGCAAGTGCAACGAACCTTCTCCTTAGACGGGAGCATAACCGTGAATTCAGGTAGCTCATCAGCGTCTAGCCCCAACCTTCTCGTAAAAGATGCCGAGATAAAGGTATGCGAGGCCCCCGAGTCGAAGAGAATTGATGCCTCAGTCCCATAATCGGAAAGGTTCCGGTGAGGATAGTAGCACTGGCGTCGGCCTGTGCCTCTATAAGTATGCTTAGCGCACCTTCCGTACTGAGTCCATAACCTAATTGTATTCATAAGCTTCATGAGTAATGATGGTATAACAAGAGTCGTAACAATTAATATGAACAACACTGTTATTTTATTCATAACCATCCTGTTTACAACATGTGCTTCTTTCTTACATCTCAATCCTTACTTCATACTTAAAATATTACATGGCTAATATTGTCTAAAGGTTAGGTTTAACCGCCCTGGTCTCATATGCCTCACATTGATTACTACTGACGGTGCTGTATTCAGCTTGATTCTCTTAATCCCATGGTATAACATTCTTGATTCTCCTCCCATAACGAATACATCCCCTGACTTAAGTATCAACTTATTAGCACGGTCCGCACGCTTCTGCTCGCCGTACAAGAACTCTGTGTCATCTCCAATGGACCAAGACACTACGGGTATCCCCCTTTCGAGAGACTCCGTTGTCTCGGCCTTGTCTTGATGTAGTCCGAGTCGCCCGTCTTTCTCGTAGAAGTTCACAATGTAGATGTCTGCTTGTATGTCTGGAATCGGGTCAGCTTCCAACTCCTGAGCGATCTCCACGACCTGTGTAATAACTGGATGGAACTCTTCAGGTATTCCCAGTGGTGAGACCCCATCTTGTGCCCTCGTAGTCTGGTAATTCTTGGCATACGGATTCCAATCCTTGCATAAGCTCATCATCTTTAACTTCATCCTTGCTCCCCCTGGGTAGTCCGGTGTATAGAAACCTCCCGGTCCCACTCCTAGTTGACTGCATCTCCTGATGATGGCTATTTATGCTTCTGGTGTCAGGTATCCCCTTAATAAAATCATACCTGGGCGGATAACCTGACAATGTTCGGTTGGAAAGTCTCGGGTTTCGATGTCGGTGTCTTCCAGGTTAGGCGTTGAAGGTATTGGATAGCAAATGTTGAAGTTTCCTAAGGTGGTAATAGGTCATATCTGACTTAAGGTTCTTTTCTTATCTTATTCTCATCTAACTTAATTATTTACCAAACATGCATGATAATGCGGTAAGCAGACAATTTTATAACTTAAAGGTTTATAGCGGTACCCGGCCTCGATGAGGGTTCAAGCTCATAGTCCCGGTCCACCATGTGTAGTGTGGGTCCAGACTTCTGGACTACTCATGGGTTCTTATCTGTAGCTTGCTGCACTCTCTTTTGACCGTCAGATCCAGCTCCCTGATCGGTCTTGCCCTTGCCCTTCATCTCGGGCCTATAGGCTCTGCTCTCGGGGTTCTGGAAGCACTCGTATGCTCAGTGCGCATACACCCCAAATAGTTGCACTCAACCTTGTTCCCCTTACAATCGAGCCCAGGGTGGTCCTTGTGACACCACTGCAGATGTAGCGTCGCTGGTAGCCACCACCGGCTCCCTTACTAGTCTCAGATCCTGATCATTTACAATATTAGTACTCATATCCTTAACGGTTTGCTAAATGTCTCTCAACTCCCTCAATATTAATTTCCTTACCCTTTGGCGCCCTTGAGCGCAGGGGCTTAGCAGCATATGCATAAGTCAATTTCAATGGCTCTTCAGCAGCCTTCTTAGTTCCTTCTTTTCCTTTTTGGTTCTGATTCTTTTGGGCTTGAGGCTGGTACTTCTGTTTCTTGTACCCACCTTGCCCTTGGTTCTCTATGCTCTTCCCGACATTCTTTCTCTTGGCATTGTCCTCGTGCCTTACCTGGATGGTTATCTCAACCTTAGCAGCGGCGGCATGATAGCACTTCTGCTTCCCAAAGTATTAGTTTCTCTTATTTCTCAAGTCTAAATCACATTCACTCATTCATATTTCATTTATTCTCTTTACCTGCAAGGTAGTATAACTCGTCGGCCCCATGCCGTAGCGTAGTCGATGGCTAAGCCCGCCATAGAAGCGGTTCACTAGAATCTGGTCTGAATATCCAAGACCCGGCAGAAGACGAAGCAAGGTGGTAAACGCTGAGTAATACTCGTCTACCGTCATCTTGTCTGTCTGCTTAAGCGCATCCAACTGTAAGTGCTTCTTCGTCTGGACATGGGTGGGGTAGTACTTTGCTCGTAGTAGTGCGGTGTACTGCTCCCAGCCGAACTCTGGATTGGCCACATGCTCGCCCTTACCAGCTACCACCAATCGCCCGCTGCCCCTTTCAGATAGAATGCAGCCAGGCGCACCTTGATCCCAGCAGGGATATCAAGGGTCTCGAAGGCGGTCTCCTGCTCGGAGATGTATGCCTCAAGCTTGGCGGGATCAGTCTCCCCCTTAAAGTGTGCGGGTCGAAGGTCTGCAAGGCTCTTCACCCAATTTGGTTCCCGGGGGTGTGGCGGTGGAGGTGGTGCACCCACACCAGGCTGATAGCCCATATGCCCTAACGCGGCAGCCACGATCTCTACGATCGTCTGCCCTCCCAGTATCTCAGTAGCATCATCGCTTCGGCCATGGCCTCGGCCTCCTCTAGGACGTCCTGCCATCTGAACAAGTACAACTCACATTAGGTCTGTCTTCACCACGGTTTTGGTTCAAGAATTTATAACGTCCGTAGACGGTAAAGACGATCCACACTTAATAGTGATCATCTGACTCTACTCACTCTAACTTCTCACACCCTTAGCCCATTACTTTTATCTAAACTCATATCCTAACTCGGTGGTTACCTATGTCCGGTATTTCTTGATCAGAGCGTAACTACGCTCTGATACCACTTTTTGTAACACCCCGTCCTAAGCCAATCGTGGTTATCGCAAACTTAACAGCTGAACCATAAACATCACAGTGGATTCGACTAACACCGGGACCTTGCCACGGTCTGATCAATAGAATATACCGAACTTGAAATATTTACAATGCTTATCCAAAAGATTATACAACTATCTAAAACATCCACCGACCGAGTTCACAGTATCTCAAGCGTGAACATAACTACTATCAGTTTTAGTATCAATAGATGGGAGCACAAGCGCAACCCGTATTCAAAATAAAAGTCCCACCTAAGTCTACCCACTCCTACTCTCCGGGTGACTCTTCATGGGCCGCTTACCTGCAAAAGTAAAAACAGCCCCCAAAGGGGGTCAGCAAGAATGCTGGTACGACCCTCTCATTGCCCCCAAGCTAACGGGGCTACGACGACTAATTGTCGGTAGCATGGAAGTTGATTAGAATCACAATCATAATATGAAGTGCAATAAAACAACAATCCACTAATGAACATACGTAGTTCACACACAACGAATGACTTAAAGCGTTCTCTTAGTAAGTGAGTTAGTAAGTAAACTTCTTAAGTTCCAACTCCTCTTTTCCTCAGTCCATCTTAACTTAACTCAGTCTTAGCCTTATCTTAATCTTAGTATACAAACTGTTCTTTAAATAGAAGTGGTCGTATCTTATCTCAATGTTTATTTTGTCGGGTCAAAAGCAACCCTAGCCAATGAGGTATTAACTCCATTGGTTGAATAAACAACTTATCTTATAATTTAGGATTAAGGTGATCCTACCGCACCATCTTAAATGCTCCTACCTTGGACTGGAAATCCAATGTAGCTGAGCCGACATTCGACCCTAGGCAACAAGTCCGAAGACAAGTCCTTAAGCGGAAGTCGGATCTGATTTTTCAGATACCAACCCCTTTCCTTAGCATGCATGACCGGAGTCCGTCCCGGGTTCCTCACTCCCCCCTTATGTTCCAGTTAGTGAAAATCTTACAACCCATGTGTTAGTAAACCAACGGTATTAACCAACTGTCACCAATATATAATTCCTCTCCTTAATTCAATAGGAACTAAACTTAGTTAGTAGCTAACCTCAAGTTCTCGGGGTAGTGTAAATAAAGAAAACACACACACAACGAGAGTAGTAAAAGCCGGTTGCATGCTTTATCTTGTCTTAGTCATAGCAAATAAACAGATCACACAACCCGAGGGACACCTCGTAGCAAGCAGGTCAAGAAAGACTGTACCACTCACCGTTGGCGATTGTTTGGTCTATCTCCCTTCAAGTCCAATCACAGTCGTAAAAATCCATTCGTTTAGGTTATTATTTAGCTCTACTTAACACAATCTACTTAACTTCCTTAGGCTCTAATATTTACCCATTGTTATTCACTAAGTCCTTATAGTTTTAACTTAAACTTTTAAGTACATCATTTCTTCATTATCTATTACATTTGTTCACCCACTTAGTAGCCATTACACCCATCAAACATGCCCTTAATAACTTATAACATCAATAACTAACCATCCACATCAGTTCCTAACATTTTCCAAGCTTAATTCACATTTTTATGGTGGTCCGGGATTTTGTCCTTACCTTAAGTCCCGGACCAATACTTGGTTCAATCTCTCGGCTGTTTTAATGTGGTGGTCATGGACTTCATACTGGACCTAAGTCCCGGACCATTACTTAGTGAAATCTCTCGGGTGATATTCAAGGGGTGGTCCGGGACTTCTTACAGACTTAAGTCCGACCATAAGGTTGCAACAACTATCGGCCATGTTTTTGGGTTGGTCCGGGACTTCACCTGGGCTTAAGTCCCGGACCAGCTACAGATTTCTACATTTTGCATTTCTAAGTCTTGTTGCATTGTCCTCTTCATCCATAAATCACCCAAACTTACACATGATCTTAGGCATATTCTAATACCAAAATAACCTCTTAAACTTGCCTAATTCCTTCTCTAACCTTATAACCCAATTTCTAACATAATCTCTTAACACTTGTAATATTTCCTTAGTTTTCTAAGTGGTATATCATACCTATAACTCAAACTCACAAAATGTTATCTCACATCCAATGCCACCACTCCCAAGCATTATTGCTCCACAAACCCTCCATTACATAAACCTCCTTCTATTTTCCTCTAGCTTACACTTAGATTCTCACGAGGCATTATTCATTCTTTGTTTACCAAAGCTTGCAGAAGACTTAATCACCCTCTCACCATATCCCTAGAGCATTACACTCACTCATTTGAACTCTAATTCTTTCAAGACAACTCCTAAGTCCTTTAGGCACTCAGAAACACTCTAGTTCCACTTTCTTTCACCAATTTGAGCCCTATGAATTCCTAGTACATCCTATGTCATAAAACTTCATTTATAAATCTTAAACTTCTTGTATCCTCACCAAATTTTGACATGGGTTCCCTAGTATATTTCTACATCCAAACACATGGTTCTACCATTTAAAATCCTGGACACCCAAATTCTTTCCAATTCTTAACACCCACTTACACCAAACTACACTACATCACAATATAGTTCATAAACTTAAATTGCTTGTCACTTAGGCCCTTAAATGACATAAAGCTTAACCATTGAATTTCCACATATATTAGCCTTTGACCTGCAAATACACACAACAGGCTCCCATTGAAACATAAATGCTCTTATAATTCACCTTTCAAATGTCTAACTATCTCGTTTCCCATTTGGTCTTTAATCACAAGTTCTCAAATATAATCATTGTTTCTCCTAGGTATTTATAGCCCTTTACTAATGTAAACTCTAAGCTAAGCTATCATATATCTAAATCCCATTCCCTTCAACAATAAAACAACTTAAGGTAAGCAATTTACCTTGTTCTTTAACAAGCTTCTCAAACTTTCTTACTTAGGCTTCTCCTTGCACAATCTCGGTCACCAACCAAATTCTCCTTGACAATGTTCTAATCAATATTCAAATGACTCTAATGAGTGCTAGACAATACACTAACCTAAAGGAGCAAACCCTAGGTCAAAAAATGTGTTTTAAGGTATTAAAATAAGTATTTTACCTTGAAGTCTTAAGGTAGGATTGGATATGAATCAATAAGGACCTCCTCTATCCCTTGGAGAATAGAAATCAAGCTAGAACAAGGCATAAAATGGAGCCCCATGAGTAGAAATTTTCGGTAATGGAGAAAAATTGGTGGAAACCTAGTTTTTCTTACATATTCTTTACCTTAAGAGAATGGAGAAGCTAATAGGCTCCTCAAGCTTATATTTCCTCCTCTAATGGCGGTTTGCCTTGGCACCAAATTGAAGCTCTTGAAGATTTAAGAAGATAGGAAGAGAGAGCTTGAGCTAACTAAGAGAAATATGTATTTTGTTTTGGTTTTGGAGCTAAGATAAGTGTTTGGCAAGCAAATGGAGATGGAGCAAGCATGGGGGTGTTATACCCAAAATTTCAACCCCCCGGAGGTGAGTCTCTTCTAATAGGCTAGTAGTGAGGGTTCCCAGATCGATCGGCACATTTCAGAGTGCTAGGGACAGCTTAGTCATCTCCAGGGCCATTTTCGTAATTTTTCAAGGCTCCTAAGCCCCCTACAGGCTTTCTCTCTCCTCTAAATAAGGGTCAAATCAATTCAAAATGCTTTGAAATTTTTACCCAAGATAGAGGATGACATTTTAAGCATAATGGCGTTGGAATTTTGATTTTTCGAATTTCCAATAATTTTCTAGCAATTTCTGATTGAATCTGACGAGAAATTGAATTTAAAAATATTCCAATATCCAAAAAATTCGATTCCACTTTAGAAAAATCAGAAATATCATCCTTTACCCATGTGTGAAATTTCATAATCAAATTCCTTTTGGAAGCCCTTGAGCTAAAACGTCGGTAAATCTCGGTTTTTACCGGATTTTTCTATCTTTAAAGAGGTCTATATAAGGAACCTTATCCCATGATCAAAGAAGAACCTCAAGAACCCTAAGCAACCAGAAAACCTAGCCGTCTCATTCTCCTCACGTTTTTACACATCCAAGCACCAAAATCACATCAAAAATCTCTCGAAATCACCACCTAAACACACTTTTCAACTCCTAACACATCAACAATCATCAAACATCAACCAAACCACCTCCAAAACGTGAAGAACATCATCAACAATCAACAACCAGAAGCGGGTCGAATCTCGGACCGGCATCACGGAGCCTCGAAGAATCCCCGTGAAGAACATCTTGAATTCGAAGGTAAAACAGGTTACAATCCACTTTTCTGATTCACACTTGTTACTCTTGTCAAATTTGGGTTCAAACAACCTGTTTACGCTTCTGTATTGACGTTTTTAAGCTTCTGTCCAATAACTTGTTTACAAGTTTCGTGCTTAATTCGAGTTCAAATTGAAAACTTTCAATCACTAACGATTGTAAATCTTTCAGGCTACACACCCATAAAATTTGAGCTCAAAACACCCTCGGGAACCTTCAAACCCCTGTCCGTGGGTGTCCGTGACCTCGGACCTATGGTCCGGGACCTCGGACGCTTGTCCGAGACCACGGACACCCACGGACGGCGGCGGGATTTTAAAAATTCAAAACTTAGGTTTTTCTAATGTCCGGGCCCACGGACAGCCTGTCCGTGGCCCCGGACTTTGCAAATTTTTGTTTTCCTTAATTTCGACTTTTCTGCATATTTAGGTTAACTGGGGTCCGTGGTCTCGGACTTTGGTCCGTGGCTACGGACGTAAGCAAAATTTGACCTAATTCTGCCTCCGAAACCCTAGTTTAGGTATTTCTTTCACTTTAATTTTCTGTCAAAAAACGCTAAAAAAAAAAAAAACAGAAGCTGCGCACTTAGGTTAAAACGACTCGTAATAAGCCGTAATAAACTAAGTAGAGGAAAAACGACTAGGAGGGTAATGAAAGTAATTGAACCCTAATTAAGTCGAATATCAAGCCCCCGAACCCGAACTCTCCTTTCCTAATTTGATCTAGGTTAAAATTAGGTGGCGACTCATAATAGGTTCCAGTGAGCTAGCTTAGGTTTTAATAATTATTGTTATATGACATAGTTATTAATCTTAGGTTATAAGTGGACCTAAAACCCGTTAGATCCTAATCATTTAATCAACATAGGATAGGGTTTAAAATCGAGGCTCACAGACTGGCGACTCTGCTGGGGACAAACTTCTTAATTTTAACTTGTTTAATTTTAAGAAAGAGGGCTTAACTCGAAAATGTTTATTTATGGCTTTATTACTCTGTTTGTTTACCTTCGTGCGCACTTTAATTTTCTGCACCTTGGCATCATATGAGAGCGAGGGTCCACACAAACCAATTTCACCCCGGGACCCATTTGAGGGTCCCCTGTCAGGGACTCACACCTTTTAGGTGATGTGAATAAGCGGGGGAAAAGAGGAGGGTGTCGTCTAACCACACCCCCTTAATACCTGGGCTTTAGCCCCAAGCGTCTTCCTGGCAGTGCCCTTACCTAGCCCTTTGTTTGGTCAGTCAAAGACCCGACCGTAGACGCACACCTTCAGGTGATGTGAAAAGAGTGGGGAAGCCCAAAGAGAATAGCGTACAAGCCCTATTCCTTTGTGGTGACCTGGGCCCGCGCCCCAAGCACCTCTCCGGATCGATCCATACCCGGTTTGACTTAAACGTCTAGTGAGGACATGTTGAATTTGTGTGGGCCTTGTTTGCTTGTATGATCGGCCCACTACCCAGCCTAGAGATTGATAGGAACTTCTCCTACATCAACCTAGCCCAAAACGAATTGGCAGCTCTATTTGTTTGCGGCCCAGAGGCCCTGTTTGGTTTAACATGTGAGTCGTTCGGGCTTCGGCCCAAAAGCTTAGACTTAGGTGATTTCTCTTCTGGCCCATTTTGAATTATCCAATTAGTTCTAGGCCCATAAAAAGGAAATCCATCTGAACTCGAAATAACTCACAAGTCCCGAAAGCAAAATCTTTTTCTGCTTAGCAACCATCTTCTCTGGCCCAAAGAAAGTTGGGCCCATTTGTGATTTAGGGACCATTCCAGCCCATGTGCTTTACTCCAGGCCCAAACACATTCCGGCCCAAGGGCTCATTCTAGACTAGGTAGACTTCTTATCCGGGCCCTAGCCCCAAACCCTAGATCTAGGTGTCACCTCTCAGGCCCAATCAAAGCCATCTGTTTACATTTCAGTCCAAATTCCAGTTCATAGCCTGAGAGATACTTCAGCCCAAGCACCTCATTTCCTGGGTATCTTGGCCCACTTGCTTTCAGCCTAAGCCTGTTTCGATCTACCTTGTGAAGTGTCATTATCACCTTAGTGTCTTTCAACCCACTTCCTCTTGTTAGCTAATAATGGACTTCTTGGAAACAGGCAAGCCCGAATCCAGATATGGCAGAAGGAGGAAACCCGATCAACACCGAGGCCCAGTTGGCCGCTGTGCTGCAAGGGTACAAGGTCTTGGAGTCCATTGTCGAGGAACTGAGGAGTAAGGCTAATCTCCAGGAGACAAACCAGCACACTCTGGAAAAGCTTGTGGATGAAAATCTTAATCGTAATTACATCGAGATTGACTCTGTTAGGGCCCAAGATCCTCAAACACGTATGGGGAAGGATGTTCCTGACAACCAGCTAGCTGCAGAGGTCAAAAGGGTTTTGAAAAGGATTGAGCGCATAGAGAAAACCAACAAACCAGCTGGCTTCGATTATTTCTCCACGGCGTCGTATCCCGAAGTTGCTCTTCCCCTAAAGCTGAAGCTGCCTGCACTCGCTTTGTACAAGGGTTCCTCGGATCCACAGATTCACTTGGCTATGTTCGACCGAGAAATGTCCATCTTGGGGCTCAACGATATGCAAAAAGCCAAAGTTTTCGCACGCTATCTAGACGAGACTCCTCAGCGTTGGTATCTCACTCAGAAGATGAATACCAAAACCTACGAGGAGGTTTGCGAGGCTTTCCTAAATCATTTCGAGTATGCTAAGAACCTCGAGGTCACCAGAATCGATCTGGCAGGAACTCGACAGAAAGACGGTGAGTCCATGTCTGACTTCATCAAGCGTTGGAGGAGAAAGGCTGCAGCCATGCCTACCAGAATGGACGAGCAGGAGCAAATCCGCATGATAATTGAGAACATGCGAAAACAACACAACCATGAGCTAAAATTTATGTACTTTCCGAGTTTGGACATGTTGATGGGACAAGTCGGTATTCTAGAGGAAAGGATTCATAAGGAAGGTTTGGAGCTCGAGTGCTCAAGAAACTCCGGCAGTGGCTCCAAATTATCTAAGCCAGGACCAGAAAAGGCTTATCTTCAGACAGTAGCTTGCGCTCAAAGCAGTTTCCCAGAAGTGAATATGGTTCAACGACCTAGATCTCCGCATCAAAACCTTAGGACAATACCCTTACCACGCCGAGACTCATCGCAAAGGGAATTCACCAACATTGGCCGAGCACCAAGTCAGGCGTTTGAAGAGCTTCAGAAGAGAAACCTGCTACAGCCCCTGGCCCCTCGGCCAGGAACCACTCATTTGGGGAGGCATCTTAATCAATTCTGCCACTACCATCAGTTGCCTGGCCATTCTGCTGACAATTGCCGAGCATTGAAGCACAAGATTCAAGACCTCCTCGAGCAAGGAGTCCAATTTTTCTAAGTGTGCAGATCGTTTTCTTGCATCTTCAAATTTTCCTAGTAGCTTATTAGTTAGTTTTCAGTCACCTCTGATTGTAATCTTTACGTTTCTTTCATGATTCATAAATAAAATCATAGTTCCATTTTCACAACTCCTGTACTAACCATTTTTCATTCATCGAAAAAAGAAGGAAAACAAAATAGTTTTTTAAGGAAAAGGATCGCGAAGCAATCATTTTCTGACTATGCAATGGAACGGCTTGTCTCTTGTTTCTAAAAATTTGAACATGCCTAACCAAACACCACAACTCACCCTATAATATCCAAACAACCCACAAAGCATTCCAAAATCCACATCTGTTTAAGTGTTGTCATAAACCCCAGGTCAATACTGGGGGCAATCTGAGTTCAGGATCGTCATCTTTAATCTTTCGTTTACGCGTGCGAACTAGTCTCTGAGTGAAATTCACGAGAGTGTCTTGAGTGGAAAAACCATGAGTGAACGAGCGTGTCATTTTTACACGACTCCGGTGAGTCCACATTCAAAGGTGAGGCAAACGGTATAACTCCGACCGAAGGAGATAATTTGTAAATTTACGCTTAGACCTGTGAAAAGTAACAAAGAACGGATATACAACTATCAGGAATGACGAAGCACCTAGGTACAGCACCACATAGCCAAAAGCTTGTAAACCCTGACATTAAACCCTAGGCACCCCCGTTGAGCCTTTTGTATATCCCTTTTCAATATTATGAGCCCCACAAAATAACCCAGCCAATGATGAATGTCCGACCCGGTGACCAAAGGAAGCAAGGAGCCCGACTCTCGGATAACATTATCATCAGTCCGAAGAAGCAATGCCGCTATCAGCATGACGAAGTGATCCGTAAATGGTCCCAAAGTGACACAGGATCAAAAGAGCTCACGTCAAAACAGCTCTCGAAGCCCAAAACCGGGAAACACAAGAACCCCAAAGGCAAAGTCAAGAAAGGATAAAACAAAAAGGCGAACCCGAAGTGCCTCGAAGAAGTCCAAATGACAAAAAAAGAGAAATGGTGTAAAGGACAACTCCAAAAGTCCAGGTCCAGAAGCTCAAAAACAACGTCAACATGAAGCAGTTAGACGACTTCAAGACAAGGAAGATGAATCTGAGAGAGGACGCAAGTTGCAGCTTTGGTCACCCATTTTAGCTCCACATACCTCAAATATCCCTCCATGATCCCGTCGTCTTTCATCACACCCTATGGCCACGTTATAAGCTTTAAAGACTTCCGACTTGATAGTTGTGTGTCCAATCACGTGAAAGTAACAGATCAAATGCGTAAATCCATCAAATATCGAATTCAATGGTTTAGAAGTTATGACCATGAGCGAGAAATGAGTGCAAACACCGACCACATCGAGTGTAGGTTAGGGAGCACCACATCAAAGCATAAACCTCGACCCTGTGAGGGTGAGACTTGTTCGCATGTTTAATCAAAGAAAATACTGGGGGCAATTGATCGTTCCGATCAATTGCCATGAACTCTAGCTCAGATTGTCCTAAGGAAAAATACTGGGGGCAATTGTTGGTTCCAACAATTGCCATGACAACACCAATTGAAACCTAAAGCTTGAGCACCACCATCCCACCACAGGCATAAGCCCTTACCACCACACCTCCACTACACAGGCCCACATAAGCCCTTACCTCCACACCTCCACTACACAGGCACACATAAGCCCCTACCACCACACACACACACTCTCAAGCCCGTCATTAGCCTTACCTCCACAAAAACATCAAACCCGTCATAACCCTGACCACCATCCAAAATCACAACGCAGTCCCAGGTCTATCACAAGCACCACAACAAACACCACACACTTCCACCAACGGCATGTTCATTTTCTAAGAAACAAATTGCAGATTTGAAATTTTTAGTCAGGAAATGATTATTTCACTTTCCTTTTTCAGCAGAGTTTTTCTTAAGCATTGCCATGTTTAGCACATTTTTCAATAGTTCCTTGTTTTGGGCTAGCTTCCAACAAACACTTTAGTTGCATTTTACAACTTTTGCACAACACCTCAACATTGCCACCTTTTCCAACAGTTTCCTGTTTTGAACGAGTATCTTTCATGTATTTTGATTGCATACATCTTATCATCATTGCCATGTTTGGCACTCCAATAATCAGTTTTCATCATTTGCACGAGACCATTATCTTCCTAACTCATTTTTAGTTCGAGACCTAAAATCGGCGCAAGGCCCTGGCCCTGCAGATTCCTCTTTCAGTACGAGACCTAGCATCTTCATTCAGTACGAGACCTAGAATCAGTGTGAGAGCCAGCTTTTCCTTCATCCATTCAGTACGAGACTTCAGTGCGAGACCACCATCTTCATCAGTGCGAGGCCCATCATTTTCTTCAGTGCGAGACCACCATCTTCATCAGTGCGAGGCCCATCATTTTCTTCAGTGCGAGACCACCATCTTCATCAGTGCGAGGCCCATCATTTTCTTCAGTGCGAGACCACCATCTTCATCAGTGCGAGGCCCATCATTTCTTCAGTGCGAGACCATGCATCTTCATCAGTGCGAGACCCATCATCTTTATCAGTGCGAGACCCATCAGTTTCATCAGTGCGAGACCGAGCATCATCATCCAGTGCGAGACCAGTACGAGACCTAGTATCATCTTCAGTGCGAGATAGAGCGTGATCTAAGTTGGCGGGGCAGAGGCAATAAGTCCCCATCTTTATGTCAACTTCTTGGGAGAAGCAACTAGTGGGCAGTGGCAATAAGTCCCCTTGGTAATCTAGAAGTTATCCCAGCACCCCAGTTGGTGGGCAGAGGCAATAAGTCCCCATAGTATACCAACCAGGAGCATTGGAACGGGTTTCGGTCCCCAGAAGCATCCGAGCATCATCAGCATCAACATCATCATCAGCATCGTTAGCATATCATCATATCATCTTTTTTCTGCATGACATCTACATTGCATTACAGGTTCCCGACCCCTTAGAATGTTCGGCATACTTCATTTCATTCGTTTAGGTAGTCCGCCTTAGAATAGTTGACTTATTTCATTTTTTACCTTTAGGTGGCCGACGCTTTAGAATCGCTCGACATCCTTCCACTTTACTCATAGGTAGTCAGCGCCTTAGAACAGCTCGACACAACTTGTTGGTTTTCAATTGCACGAGGGGTCTTTTAAGATCCAAAATTTTGGGGAATCACTCAAGCATCAACTAGCCTTTTCATTTCCATTACAAAGTCTAGTTGACGGGGGGCAATCTGTTATACCCAAAATTTCAACCCCCCGGAGGTGAGTCTCTTCTAATAGGCCAGTAGTGAGGGTTCCCAGATCGATCGGCACATTTCAGAGTGCTAGGGACAGCTTAGTCATCTCCAGGGCCATTTTCGTAATTTTTCAAGGCTCCTAAGCCCCCTACAGGCTTTCTCTCTCCTCTAAATAAGGGTCAAATCAATTCAAAATGCTTTGAAATTTTTACCCAAGATAGAGGATGACATTTTAAGCATAATGGCGTTGGAATTTTGATTTTTCGAATTTCCAATAATTTTCTAGCAATTTCTGATTGAATCTGACGAGAAATTGAATTTAAAAATATTCCAATATCCAAAAAATTCGATTCCACTTTAGAAAAATCAGAAATATCATCCTTTACCCATGTGTGAAATTTCATAATCAAATTCCTTTTGGAAGCCCTTGAGCTAAAACGTCGGTAAATCTCGGTTTTTACCGGATTTTTCTATCTTTAAAGAGGTCTATATAAGGAACCTTATCCCATGATCAAAGAAGGACCTCAAGAACCCTAAGCAACCAGAAAACCTAGCCGTCTCATTCTCCTCACGTTTTTACACATCCAAGCACCAAAATCACATCAAAATCTCTCGAAATCACCACCAAACACACTTTCAACTCCTAACACATCAACAATCATCAAACATCAACCAAACCACCTCCAAAACGTGAAGAACATCATCAACAACCAACAACCAGAAGCTTGGGTCGAAATCCTCTCGGGTCTGCCATCAACGGAGCACTCGACGAATCCCGGTGTGAAGAAACGTTGTGAATCCGAAGGTAAAACAGGTAGAAACTCCACTTCCCTGATTCACCACGGTATTATCTGTCTTGCCTCAAAATTTGGGCTCAAACTAACCTTCGTACGCTTCTGTATTGCTGTTTATTCAAGCTTCTGTCCAATAACTTGTTTACCAAGTTTCGTGCATAATTCGAATTCAAATTGAGAACTTTCGACCACTAACGTATTGTACATTTCAGGCTACGCACCCAAAATTTGAGCCGAAAACACCTTCGGGAACAGCCTCAAAGCCGCCGTCCGAGGGCTGTCCGCACCCACGGACGTCGTGTCCGGGGTCCCGGACTCCCTGTCCGTAAGCTCGGACACCCACGGACGGCGGCGGGATTTTAAAAATTCAAAATTTAGGTTTTCTAATAATGTCCGGGCCCACGGACACCCTGTCCGTGGCCCCGGACTTTGCAAATTTTTTTTCCTTTAATTTCGACTTTTCTGTATATTTAGGTTAACTGGGGTCCGTGGTCTCGGACGTTTGGTCCGTGGCTACGGACGTAAGCAAAATTTGACCTAATTCTGCCTCCGAAACCCTAGTTTAGGTATTTTAATTTCCACTTTAATTTTCTGTCAAAAAACGTTAAAAAAAAAAAAAAAGAAGCGCGCACTTAGGTTAAAACGACTCGTAATAAGCCGTAATCAAACTAAGTAGAGGAGAAACGACCTAGGAAGGGTAATGAAAGTAATTGAACCCTAATTAAGTCGAATATCAAGCCCCCGAACCCGAACTCTCCTTTCCTAATTTGATCTAGGTTAAAATTAGGTGGCGACTCATAATAGGTTCCAGTGAGCTAGCTTTGGTTTTAATAATTATTGTTATATGACATAGTTATTAATCTTAGGCTATAAGTGGACCTAAAACCCGGTTAGATCCTAATCAGCTTTAATCAACATAGGATAGGGTTTAAAATCGAGGCTCACAGGGGGATGCTCTTACGTGAATGGAGAAGGGAAGAAGATGGTGAAAATTGGTGGAAAGAGAAGAGAATGAAGAGGTGAGGAGAGAGATATGCAAAAGTAAGATATTAATCCTAAAAGCAAATAGTAACTACATACTTTTTCCCTTCTTATTTTATAAACTAACTTACTCATGTGGTGACTCATCCCCTTAGAAACCGGCCCCCTTATTTAATTAAGGCTGGTCATGGTCTTGTTTGACCATTTAATTAGACTTAGTTGACTAAAGCTAAACTAGGCACTATTTGGTTACTATTCACAAACTAGTGCACATATTTGTGAAATTTTTGATTTCCCATTGATTTAGACTTCCTAATGTGATACAAGTAGTACACAAGTTGATTAAGGAGTAATCATGGGCATTTAGCCACTTAAAACCCCTTTCTAAGACAATTTTTCAAAAATGTGCTTTAAGAGTCCTTAAAGCACAATTTGTGTTTTAGCTTTTTTTTGAGCTTGGTTTTCTTTGGTCATTGATTTAACATGACCATTAGGATATTACTAAGGTCTAAGAATGATATTTGGGTGCTCACCCAAGTTACTCCAAGCTTAGAGCACATTTTTGCCTAAATTGCTCTCATGGTGCTTCCTTGTGTTTTCTTTGGTTAAATTTGTTTCTTAATATTTCTAAGGCATTATTTAGCCCTATTATATCTTATTTTATCATCTCAGCACCATATCTAGGTTTGGGGTATTTCATTAGCGTTGTTCGGAAATACCAGATTTAATTAGTCATTTGGATTGACTCATAGTGATATTAATATTCTAGATCATACGTCAGACAAAAGCGCTAGACGAGCTTAGGGTTTCACACATCCTTGGTCTTGGTGTACGGTATGTGGACGGTTTGATCTAGATTGTCCTAAGGACTTCCTCGGGTCCAGACGTTATTGATATGTGTTAACAATTCTATATGGGTTCTTATATGTGATGTATGTTTGAACTGTATATCTGCCTGTAATTATCGCATTCTGACTATTGTGCGCGAACGTCCTTTCGGACTAATACTACATCGACTATAGATCGACTTATATAAACATACATATGCGATTATTGTGATGAAACGGTTGTTACTTAATATAATACTCTTAGTATTATAATTACGTATATAATAACTTAAGTAAAACACTTAGGTACGAGATACGACAATGTCGGTCTCTAGAGCATGGATCTCAAACATGAATACGACCTAGATTACTTCTAGGTATGAATAAGACCCACAGGGCAGCTAAGTAATAAATGAATTCTCCAGACCTAAGACTATACTTTAGGTAACTGATTAAATTAATCAAGTGTTTGAGAGTTAATGAGTGTGTTGATATATAATGAAATACCCCTAACCTTTAAATAATTAAATAAAGGGATATATATATATATATTATAAAGGGAATTATTAAACCCTAAGAAAGCATATAAACACTCAGATGTTAAAAATGCACCTAAAATTCCTTAAGGTCATAAACGGGCGTTAAGCCGGACCATAAGCTAAACAAGTTATATAAGCTATGAGACTCGTATGAAGATAATCAAGGATCATTATATGACCCTTAGAACACAGGACCTCAGTTAGAACTGAGTAAAAATACAATATGCCTGGGAGTTCCCTTAAGGGTCCGAATGACCCGAAAGTCCCAGAAATATTTTATAAGATGAAATAAAGCATTACACTTCATTCCAAATACACCATAACACTTTAATGAACATACAATAGGAAGTTCTCATGATAAATTCTCAGTTAAATGCTAAGTGCTCTGAAGTTCCCGATGGGGGCCCCATAAACCCTCGGGAATGCCCCGGAGAGGTACCGATGTGGCACAAACTCCAATATCAATCATTCTTAGAGTTCCTAACATCAATATTCATCATTCTAAAGAGAATGCTCAAGCTAATTTTTCAAAAATACACAAAGTGCTCAGGGGAATTTCTTAATGCTCCTTTTGCCCCGGGAGTGTCCTGGTAGCCCGGAAATTGTGTCTTGAGTTGATATAAACCCATATAACTCAATGTAACACCTTAATATATTATTATTGACTAAAAAAATTTTTATAAACACTTGGTACTCATAGCGACTACTTATTTTTCAGAATATCCTTAAAGCACAAAAACGCACCTTCGGGTGTCATAAAAACGCGTTTTACGCAATTGCCTTGAAGTTTTTGAGGAGCCACGAGTTGATAATATTAAAAGGTGATGAATTTAACATCTAAATCAATTCATGCCAGTGCTAAACTCATAGCACAAGTAGGGCCGAATGTTGGGTCAAAAAGGTACCTAAAATCAGCATTTTTACCTTAGAACTTTCACCTTTTACCTTAGTATAAATGTACCAATTAAATGCTGGAACTTATAACATGTTATAATATGGTCTTCATGAAATATAGTGTGACAGGAATCAAAATAAAAATAAGTCCCATATGGTCATGAGAGTGGGCGCCATTTAGGGTGATTTGGACTTGATTTTTAGCAAAAATAATGCCTTATGGATGGTGACTCACCTTGCACATGCCATATTATATTGTGTCAAATAATGTCAGTCAATTAAGGCTACCATTACCGTATGACCTGCAAGACAACAACAAAGGAATAAGTTAAACAAAAGTAATGAAATTAAATAAGTGGCTAGAATCTACTTTATACCATGTGCAAGCAATCAAATAAAACAACCCATGTCACTAGCCTATGCAGCCGATTTATGCAAGGAAAAAGGGGGGATTGATTGCTGTCTATCTAGTCAATAAAACAACTACTTAACTAAGCATAATTCATGGTCAAATATAGACAAAAATCAAGTGTATACAAACAACACATGGTGCCGATTTTGAGCAAGAAAAGAAGGCTTGATTGCCTTATTAAAATCAAGCTAAATCATCTACCAACCTAGGCATGTGATCATGTCTTTAATTGTCAAAGAAATCAATTGCCTATCTTTAGTATATTACCGTAAATACAAGAGGGAAACAAGGAAGTATCAACATTTAAATTGCTAAATTATTACCTTGCCCACCTTGTCTTTGTCCTCTTGTTCCTAGTTGTCAAACAAGTCTTCATTCCCTTGACAACCAGCCGAAAGGTAGCTCCATTATGAGCAATTTTATGGAGCCAAACAACAAGCAATAAACTAAGGAAAAGCATGCCTAATCAAATTAAGCAATAAACAAAGCCAATCAAATTTTTAATTCTCTTTCCTTGTTTTACCTTAAGTCCAACGTGAGCTAGCACTAGTAAAAAACGGGTCTTTTTCGGCCCCTTATTTTCGGCGGTTTTATCGTTGTAGCCGAAAAAGATAACGTAACAGGCAAATTTTCGGTGGTTTATAGGTCAAAACCGCCGAAAATTGTCATCTTAATGAGCAATTTTCGGCGGTTTGTACCAACAACCGCCGAAAATGTTACATTAAGAAGACAATTTTCGGCGGTTTTGACCTATAAACCGCCGAAAATTTGTGTTTTAATATCACCCGCGCCGGGTCGTCTTCCCCATTCATTCGCGCGCGACTGAAAATACATTTCGACTCTCTTCGTTTCGCCTCTGTATCGCCGCCCTATTTCTCCTTGTCCATTCGCCGTCTCCGCCTCTGAGTCGCCGCCGTCGCCCCGTCGCCGCCTCGCCCAAGTCGCGCCCAAGTCCCGCCCAAGTCGCGCCCAAGTCTCCGCCCAAGTCGCCGCCTGCTCGTTAATTGTCAATTTAGGTTAGTTTTTTTCAGTTTTCTAATATGGTTGATAAATTTGGTATTAATTTATTGTTTATAGGTGATTGTTGACTGATTTATGTGATTTGGAGTGTAATTGAGTAATTGTTTTGGTTGGAACTATTAAATTTGTGTTAATTGTACAAAATTGCTAGTTTTTCCTTTTTTTTTTATAAGTAGGCTACAAACGTAGCAAAATAACCGAACAGCGGTTTACACAGCATTGGACCGATAGTTCCAAGCCAAACAGAAATGACAGAACACACATATAACACACACAACCAAACTCATCATAATCACCAAACTAAACAGCGAAAATCTCATTAGTGTTGCTGTCTAGATCAAAACTAATTGTACGATAATCTCAGTACTGCTGCTGTCAGTGTACATCAATTTTTATGTTGTCTCTGATGTTGTCTGATGTGAGCAGGAAATTCACAGAACCCTTCATCCTTCTATCCTTAAATCCCCACTCCACAATCTGGATTTTGTTTGATAATGCTGATTCTGATCAATAATGAACAACCTGCTTGAAAAAAACCTTCTGGTCTGCAGCCTCCATATCTGGTACATGGTGAATAAAAGGGTGGCATGCCATCTGTCTAATAATAGAAGTAATTCATACTGCAAGCAATAGCTAAAGTGTGTTACCACCATCATCAACTCCATTCGTACAACAACCTTCATCTGCAGCAGCACCCGCGACATCATTTAAGCATCCCGTGCTTGTATTGTGGTCCACCTTCGAGAGTTTGCTAATGCGATTTAAACATTGACCAATGCACAATTACGTTATCTCAAGACACTAGTAACAGATCTCTTCTAACGCTTTGAACAGTATAGGAGGCACATAGTTGAAAGTATTTGAAGAATTTCGCATCAGCAACCACATCATGTCACCGCTACTGATTAAACCATATTTTGGATGTTATCAGCAGCAAGTAATATGCTAATAGAGACTTGCATTTTCCTGTCCTTCAAACCCCACTCCAAAATCTGCAGTGCTAGTTTTTCATTTGTATAAATAGGTTTTGTCATTTATAAAGAATAATTGACATGTATTTATATGTGAAGGTTGAATCATTATTCCTGTATCTGCTGCATCAGTCGGATACTAGTTTGCAGTCGGGGCTAGTCTCTTCACTCACGGTAATTAAAATGCATTGTAGTTTTAAGTGTTAATTGATTTATAATTATTATTTTTTGATTAGATATTGTTGATTCATAATTATTATTTTTGATTAGATAACCAAATAATAACTAGTTTAAGTGTTGAACATTAAACAATAATATTATTCATTTGTCATTGTCAACAGACAAGACCAGACCACCGTTAATCAAGACACTGTACCAGTTGTATCTGACTCAGCAGGTTAGTTTTTATGTTTTATTTGTTTTATTTTTTAATTCTTCATAAATTTACATGTGCCAGTTGTTTGAATGTTTTCTGGTTGTATGAGTTTGGTCAGTGCTCAATAATAAGCACGGAAGAGTAACATTATTCATAGGTCATGCCAAATTTTTCTAGAAATGCATTAGTTATTGGTAATTCTCCCAAAATACTAAGAACCACTTAGTTGTAATGTATATATACGATCACATACCAAAGTTATGATGATTATTATCTGCACAATTATTAGTCATTGTAGTGTGGATGAAAATAAATCTAAAATATTTGTTTTGAACTTTCATCTAATGTGGATAGAATGGACCGTGGATGGATGTACGGTCAAAGAGGGAACTATTTTGAAAGTAAGGTGGATAACGAATTTTGCAAAGTGGCACTCGAACATCAGAAGAGGATGAACGAGACACATATTCCTTGTCCTTGTGCTCAGTGCGAACTTCGAAATAAGTTCCCTAGCTTACACACAATCAGATTCCACCTTTCAAGGCGTGGGTTTATGCCGAACTATAAAATATGGTTCTTACATGGCGAGTGTGCAGAAGCTAGTAGTAGAGTACAATCTTCAAGTCAGTATAATAGCGACGTAAGGACGGAAATCATTGTTGACACAATCGCCAACACCGAGCGTGATCAGAGTGACATTGAAATCAGCGATGACGGTGATAATGTTGGACAATGTGACCCAATACTCCAAGATGTTGAAGATAATTTCACTGACAAGCCAGCTGTGTATCAAAGATTGATTGACGCATCACGGATGCCTCTGTTTCCCACATGTGGCAAATATACGAAATTGACATCTGTGCTTCACATGTTCAACCTGAAAGCAAGATTTGGCTTGAGTGACAAGAGTTTCACTGCACTGCTCGAACTCTTCCACGACATGCTGCCAGATGATAATGTACTCCCTACTTTGACTTATGAGGCGAAGAAGCTCATGTGTCCTATGGGGATGGAGTATGAAAAAATACACGCATGTCCAAACAGTTGTGTATTATACAGAGGAGAGAATGCACATTTGGATCAGTGTCCAAAATGTAACATGTCACGTTATAAACAGAAGGACAGACAACCTTCTAGCTCCAAAAAAAAAATCCTCCGGCGAAAGTGATCTGGTATTTACCCATAATACCAAGATTCAAGCGTTTGTTTGCAAATGTTAGAGATGCTAAAAATTTAAGGTGGCACGCAGAAGGAAGAAAAAAGGATGACAAGTTGAGACATCCCGCCGATTCACCACAATGGAACAACATCAACAGAAGATTTAGTTATTTCGCAGATGACAACCGAAATTTGAGGCTTGGATTGTGTACTGATGGCATGAATCCGTATGGCACACTAAGCAGCCAACACAGTACTTGGCCAGTTCTACTGGTGATCTACAACCTGCCTTCGTGGTTGTGTATGAAACGGAAATACATAATGTTATCGTTGTTGATTTCTGGACCGAAACAACCGGGAAATAATATAGATGTCTTCCTTGTACTGCTGATTGATGATTTGAAATTGTTGTGGAATGAAGGAGCAATGGTGTATGATGCCTACGGCAGACAAAATTTCACACTTTGAGCTTTGTTGTTTTGCACAATCAATGACTTTCCTGCATATGGAAACTTATCTGGGTATACAGTGAAAGGCGCATTTGCTTGCCCAATATGTGAGGATGACACTTGTTCTGATCGTCTAAAGCATTGCGGGAAGAACATTTACATGTGTCATCGTAGATTCCTACCAATGACGCACCCATATCGTAGAAAAAAAGAGTTGTTTAATGGAAAGTATGAGAAACGTGTGGCCCGTGTCCCTTTGATTTCTGAACAAATATATGAAAAGGTGAAAGACATTGAGAACGTGTTTGGTGATACGTCAAAGTCTGCCCAAAAGAGCATTTGGAAAAAATATTCAATATTCTGGGAACTTCCGTACTGGAAGCATTTACCAGTTAGACATTGTCTAGATTTTATGCATATCGTGAAGAACGTTGGTGAGGCATTTGTCGGGACATTGCTTAACATACCTGGTAAAACCAAAGATGGAATAAAGGTTCGTAAAGACATGGTAGCTATGGACATACGTCATGAGCTACATCCTCAAGAAAGAGGCAACAGGACATATCTACCTCCAGCCTGTTACATTCATTCATCCTGTACGTATTTCATTTTGTTTATATTTAATTTATTAATTTATTCATTTGTTGATATAATTTACATTTTTTTTTAATTTATGAACAGATTTTTGCATGAAAAAATGCAAACCTTCAATCTTAGAGAATATGGATTTCTGTGTCCTGAGAGATCATCCTACACAGCTGCAAAGGGTGATTCGGTCGCATTTAAGAGCTACATGCAGTGTGGGATCACCAATTGCATCAAAGCAAACAACAAATATGCATTGTTGCCATATCATCAAAAGTAAGTATTTTTTATTTATCAATTTTACTAAATAAATGACTTACTCATTGATGATGATATTAAAAATGATATATTGTTGTTTTGTGGTCTATGAACAAAGTGGACATTGGGTCTTACTTGTGCTGTGTCTGGATCGTACGAAAATCCTATTTCTGGATCCTCTCTAGCAGGGTCACGCAAAAGACATCAAGATAAAACCTAACCTCAACATGTGAGTACATTTTTAACATTTAATTTATGTATTTTATCTCTTTTATTATGCTTTGTATATGTTTTAATTAATGCCTTCAATTATTCAGCACTTATCAAAGTGTTATGATGATGGAACGAAAAGTGAAGATTAGAGGTGCGGTCCCATGGACTGCGGTGAAGGTATATGTTTGTCATAACTTACAACTTCTTAAAAATTTAAGTGTAATAATGAACTTATGCTTATGTGCATTTGTTTATTTGTTTTGTTTCATCGTCTTTCAGTGTCCACGTCAACCGGGACATTCAGAGTGTGGGTATTATGTCATGAGGTACATGCATGACATAATCACCCTATTTGGACAGATGGGAGATCAATTAGAAAACGTATGTCGTAGTTTAATAATAAGTTTTTTCATAATAAATAATTGTATGTGATTGGCTAACTTTTCTCTTATTCTATGTTTTAAAGGTTTTCCCAAGCGTCGGAGAGTACAACAAACCAATTATTGATGATATGATGGAGGATTGGGCGGAGTACCTGTATATGAATTTGGTTTGATTTTTTACAAACTTTCTGTTAGAACTTGTAGTTTAGATTGTTAGGAATAGATAGATCGAGTTTGTGACATTTGCGTTTAAGTGTTTATGTGAATGGTCTTTGTGACCATTGGTATTGAAAGTGAATTGCGGTTGTGTGAATTGGCATTTTGGTGTGAATGGCATTGTGGTAACCATTCAAAGTTAGGTTGTTTTGGTTTGTATTTTATATTCATTGTGAGCAATTCGACATAATCCAGCAAGGGTGTATATATGTGTTCCCCTGCTGCAATGTGTATGATTAAAACAGGTTTTGCATAGAATGTGGGAGTATGAACAAAAATGAGGAAAACTTTTTATAAAAAAAATTATTTTCGGCGGTTCTAACAAAAAACCGCCGAAAATGAGTCATTTTCGGCGGTTTTTTGTTAGAACCGCCGAAAATAATTTTTTTTTTCGATGTATAGAACCACCAATATTCGGCGGTTTTTGGTGAAAAAACCGCCGAAAATAATAAACTTTTTCGGCGGTTTTGAAACTGCCGTAAATTGGCTAAGACCTTTTTCGGCGGTGTTATTTTCGGCGGTTAAAAACCACCGAATAAGACCCTAAAAAACCGCCAAAAAAGACTCGTTTTTTACTAGTGTAGCCATTATCCTTGCCCACTCCATTGCCGATTGGGTAAGTCTCTCACTTCCTCTCTTTTCTTCTTCATTTGTTAGTTCATTCCTTAGAGCTTCAAAGCTCCATTAATGGTGTATCAAGGTCTAACACCATTTCTATGTAATTTCCTAGTTAAATCTACAAAGTCTTGAAGCAAGAATCATCCTAGCAACTACCGAAGATTTCGTCAAGCTTAGATACTCCAAGGAGTTGTCTTGATTCAACAACAACACAAGGAACAACATGATCAAGTTAAGGTATATTTTCATGTTGAAAATCCTAGTAAATTCCTTAAGGCATTTCCGAAAATTGTGGGCTTCTAAATCTATATTCTCTTCATTATTTCATGAAGGAAACTTGGATCTACAATCATCCCAAGGTGTACCAAAAATACCTTGTTAAATACCTAAGGTAAACTCTTGTAAAACTACTCCAAATCTTATTTATAAATCTTTGTTAGAAGTCTAACAAATGAATCTCCTAAATATGTACAAGGAGGCCGAATTCTCTTCATCAAAATAGCATTTGAAGAGCTTGGAATTCAAGGAGAAATCAAGTACAAGAATTATTATGATTTAAGGAGTAAGTTTCTATAACTAAGGTTTATTAGTTTAAGTTTGATTTAAGCTTCAAACTTTGGTATAAAAATTATGTAAGAGCCTTAGTAATATTAAGGCCTAAAATATTGGGTTATAATGTCAAGAAAACAATTTATAACATATAAGGTAAGATTAGTACCTTAAGGTATAAGATTGTGTCACAAAAATTAAATATGATATACATATATAGTTAAACCGAATTGTCTAAGAATTAAATGTTCTATTTTGAGTTTATAATCATTCTAAGTCATTAGCATAATTTTTAGAAGTGTTATATGGCTTATATACATTTATATACATTTATTATAAGGTATAAATCAAGTTTTAAAACCATATGGTAAGTTTAAATAAGAACCGAGAACATAAAGGGGTTGTTTGGTGATTTTCGAAATATATGAGTGTATTAACTTATATCATAAATTTTGGGAGTATTAAAAATAGCTACAAGTATTTAAATGGCTAGTTTAATAATTTATGTGGCTAAAATGTAAATTTTGAAAAGTTTGGAGTGCTGAAAATAATTGCCGAGAATAAAAGGGTTGATTTGGTATAATTATGTTATAATATAAGGTAGGAATTGATATTATGAATTTTGGTAAATTTAAATAAGTGTATAAGTGTTAAAATAACAATTTATAAAGTTTTGGGGCTATTTAGTAATTATTGGAAACTATAGTGTATAACCGAGAATATATGTGAATTTTCTGGGCATATTAAAGTATTAATTATGAAATTAAGTCTTGGTAAAAATGTTGACCAAAAACTTTGGGTTAAAATGATTCATGACATAAAATATTAAGTTTATAAAATTTTAAGGGTGAATATGTAATTTATGAAAGTATTGGTGTAAAACCGAAATCAATTTGGGGCGAATACATAATTTGCAAAAGTATAAGGACCATTTCGGTATTTTAAGAAATTAAATATTAAAACTATAGTTTATAAGTTAATATGTAACTTATATAAAGTTTTGGGGTTAAATTGTGAATAAAGAAAAGATATATATTTAAACCGAAAGTATTTGTGGCCATTTGGCAATTTATCAAAATTCGATTGTATTTACCGAAAGTAATATGGATATTTGGTAAATTATAAAGTTATGTGGTCATTTAGTAATTTATAAAAGTTGGAGTAGTTGAATTGTAATGACCGAAAAGATATATGTGGTGATTTGGTAAATTACAAAAGTTAATGTGTCCAAAATATAAATACCGAAATTATAAGGTTAGTTTGGTAATTTAATAAAGAAGGGAATTAAAGTTAAGTAATATGATATATTATGGAATATAATATAAAGTTTATAAAATAAATGTTGTTATAATAAAAATAACCAAAGGATATTGATATATGGAATAAGTGAAAATAATTATGGATATATGATTAATGGAATTAAGATATACAACACAATGGAAAATTCATTATCACATGTAGCCATTACATAAAATAATGAACTGTTAAACTACCTCGACCACTGTAAAATAATAGGGGAAAATAAAGGATATACGAGGTTAGTATACTATAAGTATTAATTCTACAGTGACAATACTGTAATACTTAGTGAACAGTTATATTAATGCTACCCAGTATTGCATGTATATATAACAGCGTACGAGAACGAATTACTGAATGTGAATTTGTCAAGCTAGCAGTTATCACGGTGAACAGTATGTTAATTGTGTAGTCTGAATGTCCTATGGATTTTCCTGAGGTCCAGACGTTGTGTTTTTAAACTGTTAAGAGCGATATCTGTGATTTATGTATATGATATTGTATATTGTATTGCTCGACACCACTGCGTTTTATTTTACGCGAACGTCTTATGACTGGAAGTTTATACATCTAAACTGGAACAAGACTAACTGACCTTTAGATATTATTGGACCTAACTTGAAATACCCCAAACCTGGATATGGTGTTTAGATGACAAACTAAGATGTAAGAAGGCTGAATAATGCCTTAGAAACATTAAGAAACAATTTAAACCAAAGGAAACACAAGGAAACATCATAAGAGCAATTTAGGTAAAAATGTGCTCTAAGATAGGAGTAACTTGGGTTAGCACCCAAATATCATTCTTAGACCTTAGTAATATCCTGATGGTCATGTTAAATCAATTACCAAAAAAAACCAAGCCCAAAAACAAGTTAAAACACAAATTGTGCTTTAAGGACTCTTAAAGCACATTTTTGAAAAATTGTCTTAGAAAGGGGTTTTATGTAGCTAAATGCCCATGATTACTTCTTAATTAACTTGTGTACTACTTAGTATCACATTAGGAAGTCTAAATCAATGCGAAATCAAACATTTCACAAATATGTGCACTAATTGTGAATAGTAACCAAATAGTGCCTAGTTTAGTCTTTAGTCAATTAAGTTTAATTAAGTGGTCAAACAAAACCATGAATAGCCTAAATTAATAAGGGGTCCGGTTTTCTAAGGGTGTGAGTCACACATGAGTAAGCTAGTTTGTAAAAGAAAGAGGAAAAGTAAGTGGTTTTACTATTTGCTTTTAAGGAATCAAAATATCTCTTTTATGTCACCTCTCTCCTCTTTTCTTCATTTCTTCTTCATCTCACCGATTTTGGCTGCTCCTCTCTTCTTCCTTCACGTAAAGCTCAACCTCCATGCTAGCTCCATCTTCCTTTGACCATTACTCACTCATTTTAGCTCCAAAATCAAAACCAAGCACATATATCTCTTAGTTAGCTCAAGCTCTTTCTTCTCTATCCTTTCCTAAATCTTCAAAGCTCAATTGGTTGCCAAGGCAAACCCGCCATCAGAGGAGGAAAATATAAGCTTGAGGATCCATTAAGCTTCTTCTTCATTCTTAAGGTAAAGATTATGTAAGAAAAATCAAGTTTCCACCATTTCTCACATGTCTGAAAATTTCTACTCAATGGGGCTTCATTTTTATGCCTTGTTCTAGCTTGTTTTCTCTTCTTCCAGTGCTAGAGGAGTCCTTATTGATTCATATCCAGGACTACCTTAAACTTCAAGGTAAAACATTCATTTTAAACCTTAAAACACCATTTTTAACCTAGGGCTTATTCCTTAAGGTTAGTGAATTATCTAGCACTCATTGGTGTCATTGAATATTTGATTAGAACATTGGCAAGGAGAGTTTGGTTGGTGACCGAGATGTGCAAGGAAAAGCCAAGTAAGAAAGTTTGTGTAGCTGTAAAAGCACAAGGTAAATGTCTTACCTTAAGTGTTTTTAATGCATTAAGGGATGGGATTTAGATATAGGATAAGCTTAGCTCTAGTGTTTACATTAAAAAAAGGGCATATATAACCTCGGAAAACATTGACTAGATTTGATAACTTGTGATTAAAGAGGCAAATGGAAAGGAGATAGTTAACAATGTCAAGGTGAACTATAAGAACATTTATATTGCAATGGGAGCCTTGTTGTGTGTATTTGCAGGTCAAAGGCAATATATGTGTAAATTCAGTTGTTTAAGGTTTTGTATTTAAGGGGCCTAAGAGCCAAGTCAATTAAGGGCCTCAGTGCCAAGCAATTTAATTTATGCGCTATGTTGTGATGTAGTTTGTTTGGGTGTGTATTGGGTGGATAGATTGTACTAATGAGAATTGAAGTGTTCATGGTTGTTTGATAGTGAAAATCTAAGTGCTTGGGTGTAGAAATATGCTAGGGAACCAAGTCAAATTTGGTGAAGAAAACTAAGTGTTTAAAATGTTTTAAGGAGATTTTAAGGATAAGGAGTTCTAGTAAACCTTAAGGGTTGTTTTGATGAAAAGATGAGTTTAGGTTTGGTTCTTGAGAATTAGGGACCTTGGCAATGTCTAGGAGGAACTAGGGGTTACAATGGTGAATTTTAGGCACCAAGACCATGATAAAAGAACTAGAAGCGTGTGCAAGTTTTGATGAGAATAAGAGTAAAAACTTTGAAATGACTTAGGTGAGAACTATGTGTACGTCATAGGGAGGTTTTGGTAAATGATTGAGAATGGATGGTGATGCGTATGTGTAGCCAAATTCTTAAGGAGGGAGCATTTGGGTTTAGTTGAATTCTAGGTGGATTGCATGTTGGAAAATGTAGGAAAATAATGCTAGTGTTAGGAGTTTTGTAAGAATTTAGTAAATGGTTAAGAAGATCTTTGGAAGTGGTTTTAAAGAGTTTGGTGGATGTTATAAGGTGGTGTAATGTACCAAAATGGTGTTAGACATATTAGGACACTTATGGAAAGTTTGGTATTGAAAGAGCTATTAAGGAGGAAAATCTGTGGTTGGACGACCCACGGGCTAACCCAGTTCTTGGTCGGTCGGGCTGAATTCGGAGAACCAAAATGTTCTGGAATGGACCGACCCAAGGGCTTGGGTCGGTCGGTGGGTCGGTCGACCCTTAACATATATAAAAAAAAACTTAAACTAAGGTGTTAAATGCATTAGTGTATGCCCCTAGAGGACAATGATGATTTAAGAGAGTAAGCAGAATGAGGAATAAGGAGTTAAGTTAAGAAAATAAGTTAAGTATTTAGGGTTAAGGTTATAAGAACTTAAGAAGGTTTTAGATGGGAATCTTTAGAGATTAAGTAAGATAAGTGAAATGTAAATAACTAATGGCCTAAAACTGAATGAATGTTGTAGGTTTGTGAATTGGGATTTCGAGGGAGACTAAACAAATGACAGTCGACGGTGAACGGTACAGTCTTTCTTGTGACCTGCTTGCTAACGAGGTCTCCCTCAACTTGCGTGCTATCTGCTTATTTGCTATGACTAAGACAAGATAAAGCTTGCAACCGGTTTTTGTTGTTCTCATTGTGAATGAGTTTCCTTTACACTAACCCACGAGACTTGAGGTTTGCTACTAATTAAGCTTAGTACCTATTGAGTTAAGGAGATGAATTATACGTTGGTAACTGTTGGTTAATACCCGTTAAGGTTTAACTAGCACATGGTTTGTAAGATTTTCACTAACTGGAACTTAAGGGGGGAGTGAGGAACCCGGGACTGACTCCGTCATGCATGCTAAGGAAAGGGGGTCGGTATCTGAATCAGATCCGACTTCCGCATAAGGACTTGTCTTCGGACTTGTTACCTAGGGTCGAATATCGGCTTAGCAACATTGGACTTCCAGTCCTAGGTAGGAGTCATTAAAATGTTGTGGTAGGATCACCTAAATCCTAAATTATCAGATAAGTTGTTTATTCAACCAATGGAGTTGATAGCTCATTGGCTAGGGATGCTTTTGACCCGACAAAATAAACATTGAGATAAATACGACCATTTCTATTTAAAGAATGGTTTGTATTCTAAGATTAAGATAAGGCTAAGACTGAGGTAAGTTAAGATGGAATGAGGAAAAGAGGAATTGGAACTTAAGGAGTTGACTTACTAACTCACTTACTAAGAGAACGCTTTAAGTCGTTCATTTGAGTGTGAACTGTGTATGTTCATGTGTGGATTGTTGTTTTATTGCACTTCATATTATGATTGTGATTCTAATCACTTCCATGCTATCGACAATTAGTCGTTGTAGCCCCCGTTAATTTGGGGCCATGAGAGGTCGTACCAGCATTCTTGCTGACCCCTTTGGGGGCCGTTTTTACTTTTGCAGGTAAGCAGCCCATGAAAGTCACACCATGAGAGTAGGAGCGGGTAACTTAAGAGGAACTTTTATTTTGAGTATGGGTTGCGCCTGTGCACCCGTCGGTGGGTACTAAGACTTGCGGTAGTCGTGTTGTTGCATGAGATACTATGAACTCGGCTGGTGAATGTTTTGGATAGGTTGTAAATCCTTTTGGGATACGTGTTCTAAATATTTAAGTTTGGTATAATCTATTGATCAGACCGTGGCAAGGTCCGGTGTTAGTTAAATCCGCTGCGATATTTATGATTCAGCTGTTAAGTTTGCGATAACCACGATTGGCTTAGGACGGGGTGTTACAAAAAGTGGTATCAGAGCGCAGTTACGCTCTGATCAAGAAATACCGGACATAGGTGACCCCCGAGTTAGGTTATGAGTTCAGATATAAGTAATGGGCTAAGGGTGTGAGAAGTTGGAGTGAGTAGAATCAGATGACCACTATTAAGTGTGGATCGTCTTTACCGTCTACGGACGTTATAAATTCTTGAACCAAACCATGGTGAATACAGACCTAATGCGAGTTGTGCTTGTCCAGATGGCAGGACGTCCTAGAGGAGGCCGAGGCGATGATGCTACTGAGATACCGGGAGGGCAGATGATCGCAGATATCGTGGCTGCCGCGTTAGGGTGTATGGGCTATCTGAAATACCCCTAAATTAATTTAAATTAATTTAGGGGATTTCTTTTATTAAACCATAAATAATACTATTAATATTAAATTATGGTATGGAATTATGAATATTAAATTATTATATGGAATTGTGAAATTTATTTAGGGGTTTTCTCCTCTATTTAACCCTAATTATTATACATTATTATATAGTATTATGAATTTAATAATAAGATTTATAAGTCAATAAATCTTGGGAAAATTTCTAAACACTCCAAATATATTATAAAGATTTTAGTAAGTGTTGGAACATTGTTTTGAAACATAAAAGTCAATATAAAATTCTAGAAACCTTAAAGCTTATTAAGCCTTGCTAGAGTTGACTTTTTGAGAATGGTCAAACCAGGCCATGAAACCTATACCAATAAATAGGTTATGAAAAACCATGAAGATCGATAAAAAAACGTTAAAAACGGATCATCCTAGCCAAAGTTATGATAAATTGAAGTTTAGAGCCAAAATTTTGAAGGATGCTGACGTGTCCAAGCTAGGACACGTGTCGCGCCCAGTCAGCACCCAGGTTACTTAATCGGTTCAGTTTCCAGCAGTTTGGCATGTCAGGTCGATCTTTAGACGCCTATATCTTTTTCTCTACTCCACCATTTGGTATGCCGTTTGTTTCATTCGATTCTCCTATCTTTCCTCTTTCCAACCATTACTCACACATCTAACTCCTTCTACAATGATCGGAAAGTTGTTCCAAAGTTGCTCCTCGCTAGTTCGTAACCCAGAATTGGTTTTTCCTGTGAGATCGGGTAAACTTCGTCACGCCATAACTCTTCATTTCTCATCCAAATTTCGTGTTCTTTAGCTTGTTTTGAAGATCTCTAATCCCTCTATAACTTTCATGTTGATGGCCAAGGCTGATTCGCACTGGTTTGGGGGATAAATCTGTCTAAAGTTGCCTACTCGATCACGGTGGAAAATCTGCCCAGTTCATCCCGAAACCAACTAGGTAAACACCGATCTTGTGAGATCTGTAACTTTCTCCCTAGTTCATCAAATTCAATGATTCATCCACTAACATCTAGAGTTACATGTCTAGTTTGGATTGTGATAGGTTACATGAATCAAATCTCTTCAGTTGGTGCGAGTTGATTCGAGAAGTGGCATACCTGAACCGCACATAAAATATCGATTTCCAGATTTCCCGATTTGGTTTCACCCCGTTAATGCAATTCCAGTGAGTCTCCGATCAAATTGCTCTGATGTTGATGTTCGTAGTCATGTTTCCGATCAAACCCACATGCCAATTTAGTCTATTATGCATTATAATGGGAGAATTTGTCAAAATTGAATTCGAATTGAACTGTGAACCCTAACTTCGAACCCAGATTCGAAACTACTCAATTCGCATGAAATTGGGGAAATGGGTACCATTAGAACCGGGATTTATTACGAATCGATAGGAACAAGAATCACCGATTTCGTTCTGTGGTAAGGATTGGCAAAATCGTACTCGACATCTTGCTGCTGTTCGCTGATGAACTCGACAATATAGGCCGTCCGATCGTAGGTTATAGTAATGGACGGCCGAGATTAGATCTGGGGTTTAAGTTGATTATGTTTTATAATATTTCCAGAATTAACCCTAACTTGTTGAATTTAGTTAATGGCCTTCCCAAATGAGTTTTGACTTGAAATTTTAACCATAGATTCCTTATAAAATCTAGTTTTTATGATGTAAATTAATATGGGTTTTGAGTTTTTAAAACGTAAGTTATAATTTTTTTAAGTTATGAGTATTATGGAATTATTTGGATAATTTAAAAAGATATTGTTATGAAATAAAAATTTTATAATATGTCTAAAATGTTTAGTTACTATATATTTAATTTGGGGATTTTTGGACAATTGTAAATGGTTTAAAAATTGTGTTTATGAGTTTTTCATAAGAATAATTATAATATATGGTTTTTAATGTAATCAAAAATTAAAGTATAGTTGATTAATGAACTTTATAGGTTGGGGAAAATATAATAAGACTAATTAACATTTAATACAGTATGTTTAATAATATTTTGGGTATTAACTTTAAGTGAAGTAAAAATTGTTACATATATTTATATATATATTTATATGAGAGAATAAATAGAAACTTATATTAAATCAAGGAATTTAACTAAACTACATTTATTTATTATATATAATATGGAAGCTAATATGTTTAACGAAAACTAAGGGAAATACTTTATTTTATAAACCATATATTGGATGTAGCTATGTGTAAAAGTTAGTATAAATAATTAAGTGCAATAAAACTACACAAGGAATGTCTTGAATAAATCCTAATATATATACACATAAAAAAACTACATAAATAAAAGAAATAAAATGCCTTATAGAAAATATATGAAGGAATTAATGAGATAAACTAAACCTCTACATAATACTAATAAAAGAATATTATATGAGGCGGTATTAAATTAAATTATTAAACTTAAGGAGTTATCTTTGAATTTCTAAGATTTATTAAACCGTATTAAAATACATGTATAGTATTAGTCAACGACCATAATGTAAGTCTATAATTGGGTTAAGTAATTAATAAGTTAAAACTTAGGAAAAATTGTGATTAGATTACATAAATGTTACACAAATAGATCTTATTCTATAATTAATGATAAATAAATGTAATACTTTTACATCTAAATGTTCTTAATATATAAACAATAATAAAGTAAATAAAATACTTTTACATATGAATGTGAGGTGGATTAGTAAGTCTAGATTTAATCATTTCTTAACATTTAAGGTATTGAAATATAACTTAATGTTTTAAGTTAAAATCATTAAAGGATTATGATATAAAACTACATTAAACTATGATTTGGAAATTTATCTAAATAATACCTTAAGTTTCTTGGCATTAGATAAGCCATATGAATACATTTATAACATTAATTACCAATACTTAGGATGTGAGTCTACAATTAAGTGAGGTATTTAGTAGTTAGAATTTATAGAAAGGTTTATAATAGGAATTTGATACTTAAAACCTTTGAACCTTTTATTAGATAAAACTAAGTTACATAAGAGATTATATTGATCTACTTTACGACGCTAAAAATATTAATGTGTCATTTGAGTATAAGGTATGAGGATTTTTCAGAACATATTCTTATTAAGTAATTGACAATTTCACTTGTGAATGAGAGTTTAATTCTTAGATAAATTCTACCTTATGTTAAGATATAATGTTCATCCTAAAACATAATAAAGGAGATTAATTTATTAAGTTATTCCTTTGAAACCTTAGGTTTTGTAAACAATATGAAAAATGTATTTTAAGGCGTAAGTTTATTAAAATTTAGTATAAAAGGATTATACATAGTCTATAGCGGGAATGTGTGTAAAAATAAACATTTGGGAAATTAAATGTAAGCAAGGATAAATAAAAGGTTATCTTAAAGTGTGCCTTATTATATAGTTAATGATAAAGTAAATAATATACCTTGGAAATACTAAATGTAAAGTTCGATAAATCTAAGTTAACTATAATATAGTTATTCAAGATGAGAAGCAATTTAACATCTTATGATAAGATTATTAGATGGTTGCATAAAAGTCATCCTAAACTAAACATATGATAAATGAGTGTAGTAACTCAATTAGGTTATCATAAAATGCATCTATAACACCATGTTTCCAATATACAGATGTAGATCTTAATTAAGTTGAGGGGAAAACTTAATCATAATGGATTATTTGGTAATACTGATAAAATACATAATCATTACATTGTGAAATAATATAATATTCTAAGATAAACCTATCATAGGTCATAACCCGATATTTATAAATTCTAAATTAGATGAAATAATTAATATAATACGCACTTATGATATAAGGGTCTCAAGAGTCTTGAATTGAGAATTAGGGTTAAGTATGAATAAAGTGGATAAGAGGTAACAATTAACAAGTGTAATAACATACATTCCCTAGTCTTACAACCTTGGGTTATACAACATTCTAATATAAGTCAAAGGTTATACATAACATTTAAGTGAGGGCTTAAAAGACATTGAGACTTAGAAATAAGAGTGAGGAATTTATTTTTCTAAATTATATTGACTTAGGTTACAAGTTATTGATGTTAGATCTACTACCTTTATCCTCAGAGTATTGTTGATTATTTGCACAGTCGACTAGAACTGCACACAGTCCATACCAGGTTACAACTTCTCGTACTCAGATACTTTGGTGACGAACTTTATGGAATGTTTTGAGAAACGCTAAGTGAGCTTGAATGGATTTCAAAGGAGACTATTTGTGTGACTAACTCAGCTTGATGTGACTAACTGAGCCTTGAATGTACAACACCCATGATCATTGGTTCCTCCTATCTGGTTGTCTCATTAGATATTAACTGCATGCGGTGTTTACGCCTCTCTGCACTCTGTAGGACTGAGTGTTTTGGTATTCCTTGTGCAGTTATTAGTCTATTGGGAATATGGGAAATGTCAATCTTGGTAAACTCTTCTTTTGACTATGGATATTGTTTCATCCATGAGCTGAGTCTTTGTTGTGATGTGCACATCTTCACCGGTAAACAGCGAGGGCTGTATATCCCCTGTCCAATCGGACGTTGTAAACAGCGAGGGGCTGTATATCCCCTGTCCATCGGACGTTGTAAACAGCGAGGGGCTGTATATCCCCTGTCCATCGGACGTAGTTAACAGCGAGGGGCTGTATATCCCCTGTCCAAAACGTATTGGCAGTGGGGGCCATCTCTCCAATTGGTTTTATTCCACTCTTGAGTTATGGTTCTTGGATATCTTCTTTCATTCCTAGTCCTTGTGACTACTTGGGTCTTTCTAATCCTAATTGGAACTGAATCTAACTTAAGCAATGGATGTTCACTAACTTCTGGCGTGGTTTCTTTTATTGACTCACTTACTTCTTATTATTTATCTCTATCCTTGACTTGTTATCTTTGACTTGGTGTTTTGGTGTGCCTTGTTCTTCTGATTTGTTTTGAGCATTTGACTTCAAGTTATTGTTATTTTAAGAGTTATGTTTTTCTTTTAAACTGTTGTTTTGGAGAGTTGTACCAGTTCCATTCCAGGGAACTGACTCACCCCTCCTGGGGTGGGCTGCTTGGTTTCATCTTGCAGGTACGAATTGTATACAGGTGGCCACGAAGAGTATGAGTGTATGGGATGGGAATTAGGAATTTGGAGAGCTATGTATTTTGTTATTATTCTTTTATGTTATGTTTTCTCGAGTTCAGACCGTAGCATTTGTAATGTCATAAGTTGTAATTGGTGAGGTTTGGGCCGGGTGTTTGGAACCCGATGATCTGTAATCGCCTTAGTATTTTATTTCCGCTGCATTTATGATAAGTAGGGGCGTTACAGAAAGTGGTATCAGAGCGTAGTTACGCTCTGAGCCCGAGAAAACAAGCCGAGTGAAATAGTTAGAATATAGGTGCCCTTAAAACTGGGGAATTGGGGTAGAATTGGGAAGTGAGGATTCCAGTAAGGCACGACTCCTAACCCTTCTTGGATTAGTGAATGATTTCTTTATACACTTTTTGTATGAATGTCTGTTAGGAATAGTGTGTTGTCATACCGTTTGACATTAAACTATAGAAATAATAAATAATAATAATAATAAGTCTGGAACATTATCAATTGGGTATGATAAGATCTTGGTTGGAATAAATCATACATTGAACTACTTTCAAAAGCATACGTATGGAAAATACATGGCTAAGAAAGCAATGCTTTAAAAGCTTGAACATGTTCCCAGAATTTTAAAGAATACTTTTGGTTGAAATAGTATACAAGTGGAGCTTTGAATAACTAAGTGATATATACTTCAACTCCTTTAAAGCTTGAAATAAATCTCAAGAACTACTTGGTACAAATTATTACCTAAAGATAATGTTTAAGATAAATCTTAAGTCTAGAAAATTATTAAACTAACAAGAACTAGTAACTCATCAGAAAAGATCAACATCCAAACCTGTAATCCACACTAAAACTCTATGTTAACTTCAGAAAGAAAATACATAAACCTAACACCCTACGGGAAGTGCCTGGTGCGACGAACTCCTAGGCTGAAAGTAGTGGGGGTGCACACTCACTTCTGGAAGTCTAGGGGCTAGAAAAGCCTTGTCATCTAACCGTAAACAATCTTCTACGCAAGTGATGGATTGTGTTGAACTTGAGGAGGATTGGTGGTAAGACGTTACCATCATGAAATCTTGAGCTAGGCATATTTCATTACTAGCCACAATGAACAATTCAAAATTTGTATCTTAAGATTCAGTATTAAAATTCATACATGTAAAGGGTTTATTGAGTTAAATATTTGGTGAAAAATACCTATACATGGAGGAAGGGGATTTAAATTTGGGCACTCCAAGGTACAACATCTACCCCTTATTAAATATAAAAAAATATATATATTAAAGGAAGTAACTTAAAGATTGAGTGAAGGGAAGAGTAATACTAAACTAAATATCATTGATTCTTAAATACTTGGAGTAATGAGCATCAAAAAAAATGAGAGTTACTTAATTATTGGAAATTCTCATGTTTATTTGGAAGTTTAACATTATACATATGCAAAATTTTAGAAGTCACAGAAGGTGTATTTTTATAAAGGAATATAATACAAATTTTAATGTATGGTTGGCTAATAAAGCTTTGAATATAATTTTGAAAGACTATCTAGACTTATTATATGATCTAAAATATTATTTAAACTACTCAAACATGTTACACCTGATTTATAGCTTGTTAATATATTGATATGTGAAAATAACATAAATGGCACATTTACGTATTTTAGGTTATAAATTCGGTACAAGGTTTCATGAAAGATTTAATTGCATTAAAAAAAAAGAAGTTTTAATATATAGTATGATACTATTTTAAATAAGTTCATGAATTTTTAAGCCATGACAATTAAGAAACTTTAGGTTATAAAATGCTTCTAGAGAAATGTTGTAGTAAGGATGGCATTTAAATAATTACATTACATTATAATGGAATTTTTCTTTTATGAATTAATAGTTTCCAAATCACATGATTAAGATTTTGATACCTACTACACCCAATACTTAAATAAAGAAAGAGTGAACTAAAATGTTATTATAGTAATATCTAAGTATAACCTATGTTCCGTTCTCAAAATTTAACCTACTATATGAATGATGAATTCTAAACTTTGTTCTTCAATGACCGTAAGAGAGGCGAAATGAGTTAGGAAAGCATGTTGGGAACACTAAAAGATTTAATTATAATCAAGCTAGAATAACAACGAGTGATATTGTGCATCAAAAATGAACTGCATCCTTGAAGGAGGAATCTCCATAGGAGATGTAAAATATAGTGCTCCTTAAAAGTGAGTTTAAATTCCACTTCATTATTACGAGACGGATATGGGTCGTACCCTATTTTAAGGGGGGGTACGACATCTTCATAAAATAAACATACAATATAAAATGAACATATAATGGACATATCATTCGTACTGGTCATAAAATGAATAGGTAAGGATCATAAAATAAAATTTTATAATAATCAAGAAAATACAAATACATAACAATCAGGGGGTACAAATAAATATCGATCATAGATAAATTCAACAGTGCCATAAAATTTACAACAAAGCTTGATAATAAGGTGCTGAATTCTTTGAATGTAGTGTTTGATAACGGAAACAAATGTTTGGGAATTGTTATTGGATGAATACCCTTGAGTGGTTGATTGTTTGGTATACATTTTAAAGCTTGTAGTACAACTTGATATTTAGTTTACCCACACACCGGAAGCGGGTGTGAGTAGTTGGTAGATAAATCTTAAACTTCGGGACGAAGTTCTCTTTTAAGGGGGGGTAGAGCATAATTTCTTCGCTACCTCATCCAGATTATGCCCTGTTGCGTGATTAGCAGAGTAAGAGGTGTATGTGTGTACTTGGTTTTTACATTATGACACCGCATGTGACTTTTTTTTTTATCATGAAATATCTCGGTATATCTTGGTTCAGTTTGAGTTTGAGTAATCTCGAGTGGAATGTGGAATGGGAATGGATGGAAATAAAGGATTGGATTGGTATGGAATTTCGTTGGAATTATTATTGTTTAGCACACCCGAAGTGGTGTGAGTGCTTATTAGTTGATTTTTAAACTTCGAGGCGAAGTTTCTGTTAAGGGGGATATACTGAAATACCCCTAAATTAATTTAAATTAATTTAGGGGATTTCTTTTATTAAACCATAAATAATACTATTAATATTAAATTATGGTATGGAATTATGAATATTAAATTATTATATGGAATTGTGAAATTTATTTAGGGGTTTTCTCCTATTTAACCCTAATTATTATACATTATTATATAGTATTATGAATTTAATAATAAGATTTATAAGTCAATAAATCTTAAAAAAACACTCCAAATATATTATAAAGATTTTAGGAAGTGTTGGAACATTGTTTTGAAACATAAAAGTCAATATAAAATTCTAGAAACCTTAAAGCTTATTAAGCCTTGCTAGAGTTGACTTTTTGAGAATGGTCAAACCAGGCCATGAAACCTATACCAATAAATAGGTTATGAAAAACCATGAAGATCGATAAAAAGAACGTTAAAAACGGATCATCCTAGCCAAAGTTATGATAAATTGAAGTTTAGAGCCAAAATTTTGAAGGATGCTGACGTGTGTCCAGGACACGTGGCGCCCAGTCAGCACCGGTACTAATCGTTCAGTTTCCAGGTTTGGCATGTCATAGGTCGATCTTTAGACACCTATATCTTTTTCTACTCCACCATTTGGTATGCCGTTTGTTTCATTCGATTCTCCTATCTTTCCTCTTTCCAACCATTACTCACACATCATCTAACTCCTTCTACATGACGGAAATGATCAAAGTTGCCTCCTGCGATTCGTAACCCAGAATTCCAGTTTTTCCTGAAATCGGGTAAACTTCGTCACGCCATAACTTCTTCATTTCTCATCCAAATTTCGTGTTCTTTAGCTTGTTTTGAAGATCTAATCCCTCTATAACTTTCATGTTGATGGCCAAGGCTGATTCGCACTGGTTTGGGGATAAATCTAAAGTGCCTACTCGATCACGGTGGAAATCTGCCCAGTTCATCCCGAAACCAACTAGGTAAACACCGATCTTGTGAGATCTGTAACTTTCTCCCTAGTTCATCAAATTCAATGATTCTTCCACTAACATCTAGAGTTACATGTCTAGTTTGGATTGTGATAGGTTACATGAATCAAATCTCTCTCAGTTGGTGCGAGTTGATTCGAGAAGTGGCATACCTGAACCGCACATAAAATACGATTTCCAGATTTCCCGATTTGGTTTCACCCGTTAATGCAATTCCGGTGAGTTCCGATCAAATTCCATGTTGTGTTCGTAGTCATGTTTCGATCAAACCCACATGCCAATTTAGTCTATTATGCATTACAATGGGAGAATTTGTCAAAATTGAATTCGAATTGAACTGTGAACCCTAACTTCGAACCCAGATTCGAAACTACTCAATTCTGCATGAAAATTGGGGAAATGGTACCATTAGAACCGGATTTATTCGAATCGATAGGAACAAGAATCACTCGATTTCGTTCTGGTAGGAGAAAAAAAGATTTAGTACTCGATGTGTGTTCGTGATGAACTCGACAATCGGCCGTCCGATCGTAGTTATAAATGGACGGCCGAGATTAGATCGGGGGAATTGATTATGTTTTATAATATTTCAGAATTAACCTAACTTGTTGAATTTATTTAATGGCCTTCCCGAATGTATTTTGACTTGAAATTTTAACCATAGATTCCTTATAAAATCTAGTTTATTTTGATGTAAATTAATATGGGTTTTGAGTTTTTAAACATAAGTTATGATTTTTGCAAGTTACGAGTATTATGGAATTATTTGGATAATTTAAAAAGATATTTTATGAAATAAAAATTTTATAATATGTCTAAAATGTTATAGTTACTATTATTTAATTTGGGGATTTTTGGACAATTGTAAATGGGTTTAAAAATTGTGTTTATGAGTTTTTCATAAGAATAACTTATAATATATGGTTTTTAATGTAATCAAAAATTAAAGTATAGTTGATTAATGAACTTTATAGGTTGGGGAAAATATAATAAGACTAATTAACATTTAATACAGTATGTTTATAAATATTTTGGGTATAACTTTAAGTGAAGTAAAAATTGTTACATATATTATATATATATTTATATGAGAGAAATAAATAGAAACTTATATTAAATCAAGGAATTTAACTAAACTACATTTATTTATTATATATAATATGGAAGCTAATATGTTTAACGAAAACTAAGGGAAATACTTTATTTTATAAACCATATATTGGATGTAGCTATGTGTAAAAGTTAGTATAAATAATTAAGTGCAATAAAACTACACAAGGAATGTCTTGAATAAATCCTAATATATACACATAAAAAAACTACATAAATAAAAGAAATAAAATGCCTTATAGAAAATATAATATGAAGGAATTAATGAGATAAACTAAACCTCTACATAATACTAATAAAAGAATATTATATGAGGCGGTATTAAATTAAGATTATTAAACTTAAGGAGTTATCTTTGAATTTCTAAGATTTATATAAACCGTATTAAAATACATGTATAGTATTAGTCAACGACCATAATGTAAGTCTATAATTGGGTTAAGTAATTAATAAGTTAAAACTTAGGAAAAATTGTGATTAGATTACATAAAATGTTACACAAATAGATCTTATTCTATAATTAATGATAAATAAATGTAATACTTTTACATCTAAATGTTCTTAATATATAAACAATAATAAAGTAAATAAAATACTTTTACATATGAATGTGAGGTGGATTAGTAAGTCTAGATTTAATCATTTCTTAACATTTAAGGTATTGAAATATAACTTAATGTTTTAAGTTAAAATCATTAAAAGGATTATGATATAAAACTACATTAAACTATGATTTGGAAATTTATCTAAATAATAATCCTTAAGTTTCTTGGCATTAGATAAGCCATATGAAATACATTTATAACATTAATTACCAATACTTAGGATGTGAGTCTACAATTAAGTGAGGTATTTAGTAGTTAGAATTTATAGAAAGGTTTATAAATAGGAATTTGATACTTAAAACCTTTGAACCTTTTATTAGATAAAACTAAGTTACATAAGAGATTATATTGATCTACTTTACGACGCTAAAAATATTAATGTGTCATTTGAGTATAAGGTATGAGGATTTTTCAGAACATATTATCTTATTAAGTAATTGACAATTTCACTTGTGAATGAGAGTTTAATTCTTAGATAAATTCTACCTTATGTTAAGATATAATGTTCATCCTAAAACATAATAAAGGAGATTAATTTATTAAGTTATTCCTTTGAAACCTTAGGTTTTGTAAACAATATGAAAAATGTATTTTAAGACGTAAGTTTATTAAAATTTAGTATAAAAGGATTATACATAGTCTATAGCGGGAATGTGTGTAAAAATAAAACATTTGGGAAATTAAATGTAAGCAAGGATAAATAAAAGGTTATCTTAAAGTGCCTTATTATATAGTTAATGATAAAGTAAATAATATACCTTGGAAATACTAAATGTAAGAGTTCGATAAATCTAAGTTAACTATAATATAGTTATTCAAGATGAGAAGCAATTTAACATCTTATGATAAGATTATTAGATGGTTGTAATAAAAGTCATCCTAAACTAAACATATGATAAATGAGTGTAGTAACTCAATTAGGTTATCATAAAATGCATCTATAACACCATGTTTCCAATATACAGGATGTAGATCTTAATTAAGTTGAGGGGAAAACTTAATCATAATGGATTATTTGGTAATACTGATAAAATACATAATCATTACATTGTGAAATAATAGTATAATATTCTAAGATAAACCTATCATAGGTCATAACCCGATATTTATTCTAAATTAGGAATAAAAGTATTAAGCTTAAAAATTATTATTGAGATTCTAAGATTAGATGAATAATATAATACGCACTTATGATATAAGGGTCTCAAGAGTCTTGAATTGAGAATTAGGGTTAAGTATGAATAAAGTGGATAAGAGTGTAACAATTAACAAGTGTTAATAACATACATTCCCTAGTCTTACAACCTTGGGTTATACAACATTCTAATATAAGTCAAAGGTTATACATAACATTTAAGTGAGGGCTTAAAAGACAATTGAGACTTAGAAATAAGAGTGAGGAATTTATTTAAGTTTAACTTAGGTTACAAGTTATTGATGTTAGACTACCTTTAATATTCCTCAGAGTATTGTTGATTATTTGCACAAGTCGACTAGAACTGCTACAGCGATTACCAGGTACGATTTCTCGTACTCAGATACTTTGGTGATGAACTTTATGGAATGTTTTGAGAAACGCAAACTGAGCTTGAATGGATTTCAAAGGAGACTATTTGTGTGACTAACTCAGCTTGATGTGACTAACTGAGCCTTGAATGTACAACTCACATGATCATTGGTTCCTCCTATCTGGTTGTCTCATTAGATATTAACTGCTAAGGGTTTACGCCTCTGCACTCTGTAGGACTGAGTGTTTTGGTATTGCACTTGTGCAGTTATTAGTCTATTGGGAATATGGGAAATGTCAATCTTGGTAAACTCTTCTTTTGACTATGGATATTGTTTCATCCATGAGCTGAGTCTTTGTTGTGATGTGCGCACATCTTCACCGGTAAACAGCGAGGGGCTGTATATCCCCTGTCCAATCGGACGTTGTAAACAGCGAGGGGCTGTATATCCCCTGTCCCATCGGACGTTGTAAACAGCGAGGGGCTGTATATCCCCTGTCCCATCGGACGTAGTTAACAGCGAGGGGCTGTATATCCCCTGTCCTAAAAGGACGTACTTGGCTGTGGGGCCATCTCTCCCAATTGGTTTTATTCCACTCTTGAGTTATGGGTTCTTGGACATCTTCTTTCATTCCCAGTCCTTGAGACTACTTGGGTCTTTCTAATCCTAATTGGAACTGAATCTAACTTAAGCAATGGATGTTCACTAACTTCTAGCGTGGTTTCTTTTAAGTTGACTCACTTTACTTCTTATTATTTATCTCTATCCTTGACTTGTTATCTTTGACTTGGTGTTTTGGTGTGCCTTGTTCTTCTGATTTGTTTTGAGCATTTGACTTCGAGTTATTGTTATTTTAAGAGTTATGTTTTTCTTTTAAAACTGTTGTTTTGGAGAGTTGTACCAGTTCCATTCCAGGGAACTGACTCACCCCTCCTGGGGTGGGCTGCTTGGTTTCATCTTGCAGGTACGAATTGCTATACAGGTAGCCACGAAGAGTATGAGTGTATGGGATGGGAATTAGGAACTTTGGAGAGCTATTGTATTTTGTTATTATTCTTTTATGTTATGTTTTCTCGAGTTCAGACCGTAGCATTTGTAATGTCATAAGTTGTAATTGGTGAGGTTTGGGGCGGGTGTTTGGAACCCGATGATCTGTAATCGCCTTAGTAATTTATTTCCGCTGCATTGATGAAGTAGGGGCTTTCCTATCAGGCTGGTGTGGGTGCACCACCTCCACCGCCATAGCCCCGGGAACCGAATTGGGTGAAGACCTTGCGACCTTCAACCGCACACTTTAAGGGGGAGCTGATCCCGCCAAGCTTGAGCGTACATCTCCGAGCTGGAGACCGCCTTCGAGACCTTGATGTCCCTGCTGGATCAAGGTGCGCCTGGCTGCATTCTATCTGAAAGGGGCCACGGCGATTGGTGGAAGCTGGTGAGGGCCGAGCAGTGGCCAATCCAGATTCGGCTGGGAGCAGTCACCGCACTACTACGAGCTAAGTACATCCCACCCATGTCCAGACGAAGAAGCGCTTGCAGTTGGATACGCTTAAGTAGACAGACAAGATGACGGTAGATGAGTATTACTCAGAGTTATCGTCTTGCTTCATCTTCTGCCGGGTCTTGGATATTCTGACCAGATACTGGTGGACCGCTTCTATGGCGGGCTTAGCCATCGACTCCGCTACGGCATGGGGCCGCGAGTTTATACTACCTGCAGGTAATGAGGAAATTGAGACATTAATAAGTGAGTAAGATTTAAATTATGAGAAATAAGAGAAACTAATACTTTGGAAAGTCGGAGTGCTATGATGCCGCTGCTAAGGTTGAGATAACCACAGCTGATGACGAGACAATGCCAAGAGAAAGAATGTCGGGAAGAGTACCGAGCCCAAGGGCAAGGTGGGTACAAGAAACAGAAGTACCAGCCTCAAGCCCAGAAGAGTCAGAACCAGAAGGGAAAGGAAGGAACTGAGAAGGCTACTGAAGCCACTGAATTGACTTATGCATATGCTGCTAAGCCCCTACGCTCAAGGGCGCCAAAGGGTAAGGAAATTAATATTGCGTGTGTTGAGAGACATATAGCAAACCGTTAAGGATATGAGTACTAATATTGTAAATCAGGATCTGAGACTGGAAAGGGAGCAGGTGGTGGTACCAGCGACGCTACATCTGTCAGTGGTGTCATAAGGACCACCCCGGGCTCGATTGTAAGAGGAACAAGGTTAAGTGCAACTATTGTGGGGTATATGGGCACCGAGCATACGAGTGCTTCCAGAACCCCGAGAGCAGAGCCTATAGGCCCGATGAAAGGCAAGGGCAACCGGTTAGGGAGCTGGATCTGATGGTCAGAAGAGAGGGAAGCAAGCTGCAAATAAGACCCACGAGTAGTCCAGAAGTCGGGACCCACACTACACATGGTGGACCGGGACGATGAGCCTGCACCCCATCGAGGCCAGGTACCGCTATAAACCTTTAAGTGATAAAATTGCCTACTTACCGCATTATCATGCATGTTTGGTGAATAAATGAGTTAGATGAGGATAATAAAGATTAGACCTTAAGTAAGATATGACCTATTACCACCTTAGGAACTTCAACATTTGCTATCCAATACCTTCAACACCTAACCTGAAGACACCACCATTGAAACCCGAGACTTTCCAACCGAACAATGTCAGGTTATCCGCCCAGGTATGATTTTATTAAGGGGATACCTGACACTAGAAGTGCAAATAGCCATCATAGGAGTTGCAGTCAACTAGGAGTGGGACCGGGAGGTTTCTATACACCGGAGTACCCAGGGGCAGCAAGGATGAAGTTAAAGATGATGAGCTTAGGCAATGATTGGAATCCGTATGCCAAGACCTACCAGACCACAAGAATACAAGATGGAGTCTCACCACCGGGGATACCCGAAGCGTTCCATCCAGTTATTACCCAAGTAGTGGAGATCGCTCAGCAGTTGGAAGCTGACCCGATTCCAGACATACAAGCAGACATCTGCATTGTAAACTTTTACGAAAAGATGGGCGGCTTGGACTACACCAGGATAAGAGACAGCGGAATCTCTCAAAAGGGGGATACCTGTAATGTCTTGGTCCATTGGAGATGACGCAGAGTTCTTGTACGGCGAGTAGAAGCGTGCGGACCGTGCCAATAAGTTAACACTTAATTCAGGGGATGTGTTAGTTATGGGAGGTGAATCAAGGATGTTATACCATGGGATTAAGAGAATCAAGCTTAATACAGCACCGTCAGCAGTGATAAATGCAACACACGTGAGACCAGAACGGTTAAACTTGACCTTTAGACAATATTAGCTATGTAATGCTTTAGTTTGAGATAAGGAATGAGATGTAAGGATGAAGCACATGATGTAAACAGGATGGTTATTAATAAAATAACAGTGTTGTTCATATTGATTGTTATGACTCTTGTTATACCATCATTACTCATTAAGCTTGTGAAATACAATTAGGATATGGACTCAGTATGGAAGGTGCGTTAAGCATACTTACAGAGGCACAGGCCGGCGCAAGCGGTACTATCCTCACCGACACCTTTCCGATTAATGGGATTGAGGCATCAGTTCTCTTTGACTCAAGGGCCTCGCATACCTTTATCTCGGCATCCTTTGCGAGAAGGTTGGGGCTAGACGCTGACGAGCTACCTGACTTCACGGTTACGCTCCCGTCTAAGGAGAAGGTTCGTTGCACTCGCTACTACCGAGGAGCCATCGTCAGAATTAAAGGGGAAGACTTTCCAGTCAGTTTTATTGAGTTCAGGGAGTTGGGATTTGATGTGATCTTCGGGATGAACTGGTTGGAGCGGCACAAGGGTCATATCCTTTGCGCCGAGCATAGACTGCTGCTCAGGAGTCCATCTGGGGTAACAATAACATACCGCTAGAGGCCCAGAGAGCCTTCAACTAAGATCATCACCGTTATGGCAATGTATAAGGAGTTGCAGAGGAGGAAGAAGTATATCTCTGCTATGTCCAGGAGATGGAGAGGGACCCCGAGTTCGACCCCAACTTACCGGTAGTGTCGGAGTTCCCCGGTCTCTTTCCACGGGAACTGCCCGGCATGCCACCCACTCGGGAGGTAGAGTTCACCATCGAGCTGCTACCTGGAACCGGGCCGATAGCCAAGGCACCATATCACATGGCTCCGACAGAGATGAAAGAGTTGAAATATCAGTTGAAAGACTTGTTAGATAAGGGATTCATAAGACCAAGTGTATCACCATGGGGAGCACCAGTTCTCTTCGTGAAGAAGAAGGATGGTAGTCTCCGCCTCTGCATCGACTACAGAGAGCTGAATGCAGTAACTGTGAAGAATAAGTACCCACCCCTGCATTGATGATCTGTTCGATCAGTTGAAGGGGGCATCCGTGTTTTCCAAGATGGATCTCAGATTGATGTATCATCAGATAGCCATTAAGGAGGGAGATATTGAGAAGACGGCATTCTGGACACGATACGACCACTATGAGTTTACAGTAATGCCGTTCGGATTGTCAAACGCACCAGCGAAATTTATGGATCTGATGAATCGCTTGTTCCGGGAGCAGCTGGACAAATCAGTTATGGTATTTATCAACAACATTCTGATATATTCAAAATCGAAACTTGAGCATGAGGAACATTTGAGGAAGGTGTTAGAGGTACTGAGGGACAACCAGCTATATGATAAGTTCTCTAAGTGTGAGTTTTGGCTTGACCAGGTCTCTTTCCTAGGTCATGTCATCTCGGATGCTGGGATCTCGGTGGATCCAGCAAAGATTGATGCCGTGCGTACTTGCCCTAGACCGAAGACAGTTACCGACATTCGGAGCATTCTAGGTTTGGCAGGTTACTACCGGAGGTTTGTTAAGGATTTCAGCAAGGTCACGAAGCCAATGACCAGTCTGATGAAGAAAGATGCACCGTTCATTTGGACGGATGATTGTGAGTTGTCTTTTTAGAGTTTGAAGGACTCACTGATCACTGTGTGGAGGGTGATTTTTCGGTATGAGAGGGGGTCTATCTAAATGGTCTAACTAAGAAGTCTAGATCCTAGAAATTGCCATTCTGTGGAGGGTGAAAACCCGTTATTCTGGCATCCCTCAAATACCTACTAAATCGTCCGTCTTTCCCAGAAAGCATAAAGGGGAGTGCAAGTGAACACTACACCCGCTCTCAATGGGCTCCACGCGGACTTATGCCTCTATAAGGCGGATTGACTAGAGTCGCCACCTAGTTTGACCTAAGGAACTAGAAGGAAAGAGGAGGGTTCTAAGAACCGTTAGTTGACTCTGAGACTGTTGCCTATGGATAGGACTTACCTGATCAAGCCACAATTCGATTGTGGGTTCGCACTGGGTTACACCCCTTAGAAGTGGCAACGACCACGACTTCGGATTGGTGCCCGAGGAAACCTCGGTCTCCAATTGTCGGGATTGCCTTCCTTCAAAACCTTATTAGAGAGATTCAGTTAGAGCCAAAGGATAGGAAAGGAAAAGAGAATGAGAGTGTTAGGGGGCGAGCTTTTCTGCCAAGCTAGCGCCGAGAAGAGGAATTGATCAATTCGGATGGGTATAAAATAAAAGAAAGGGAAAATTCCGATGTTGAAGAAATGATTAAGATTGAGAGTCTGATGGTTTGAGGTTTGTGGGAGCTGAAGAAGGTTTGAGCATTTTGAGAGGTGTGAAGTACACCTTAGAGTGAGAAAAGGGTTTTTTGATTGGAATGGGGTCGCACCCTAGATGGGCTGCCTATGTACTCAACTCCCTGTTGAGATCAGACCTTACGTAGTTCTGCAGAATGGATTTATCGTGAGTGATTTAGAAGAGGTGTAGTTATTAAAAGAAAGAAATTAATACTCAAAATATCCGTCGGGCTGCAAATTAAAACCCGGTCGTAGTAGTGTAGAAGACAGAAGCGGCCGGGGTCAAACCGTGGGACTTATAGCGAGCTAAAGTAGTTCCTAAGCTTGTCACAAAAGGGGGGAAGTTAATTGACTTGTTTTTAGAGAATTAAAAGAGCAGATTAAATTACTGAGTGCAGAAGAATTAAATGGAACTCCGGGTTCAGGTTTTATATAATCTGATTAATTATGCTATCTCTTCCGGTTTAATAAATTAGTTTGGCAAAATTCCTTTTTTATCCTAAGGACTAAGTCATAGACCCTTAAGAACTCATTTACCAGAAAATGCTCGGTCTAATCAAGGTTCGAGCACTACTATGTAAACGGACGTTAAATTTGAGGAATTATAATTGCATCTGTAAATACTAACTTATTAAATCATAATAAGTTTTCTCCAGATTTACGGCTTAAATAACCTGTCTATTTATCACCTGGTCTGATCAAAATAGACTTAGGAAAGCATTTTAATAAATTCATGTAATTTATTAAAATGGTGAGAGAAATCCTTTAAGCGTAACAAACTGTATTTATTAAAACCGGTAAAAATATTGATTACATAATTAAACAACCATAATTAAAAACCTTGCCCGGAGCAAATCCTCCTTAGCCAGACATATTAACTGGTAATAAATCTGACAGAGGTTGGACGTAATAACAGCACGGAGACGTGATTAGTGAATGGAGAAATGGAGAGGTCGAAGAGTGAAACATGTACGTAGGTTATTATAAGTGAAGTGGGTGAATTTGAGAATTTAGAGAACTGGGGTATGAGATGTACGTGAGTGTTAATGGAAGAGAATGAATGAGGTGAGAATGAGTGATTTTCTGGTTTTCTCTCGTGCACTCGTACAAGGCTGTAGGGAATGGGTATTTATAGAAGAAATGAAGAGGTAGTGGTACGTAGATATTTGCTTCATTGATTGCTTCATTGATTGAAGCATTAATTGCAGGGGACAGGAGGCAGATTGCAGGAGCGATTTAAGGTAGGCGTCGGAGTAGATAGATAAGACGATTCAAGTTGAAGACGACTGCGCGAAGAAGAAACTAGCCCGGGTTGATTTTAGTCAGTACCGCCGGTTTTCTTGTGCTGACCGCCTCGCGGTTGCCATAGAGGTCCGCCCCATTACGGGCGGTTGTGTGTGAGTGTTCCGCCTCGCGGTTGTGCGAGAGTGGTCCGCCTCGCGGTTGTGCGAGAGTGGTCCGCCTCGTGGGTGAAGTCCGCCAGGCGGTTGCACCAGTCTCGTCCGCCACTTAGTAGGCGGTTGCCTGTGAGACGTCCGCCATGCGGTTGCATGTGAGACGTCCGCCTCCTCTTGGGCGGTTGCAGCTTGACCGTGGCCTATTTTACTTCAAACTTTGACCGGCTCTAGATTCTTCGTTTGGACTCTGTTTTCTGAGCCGTTTGCGTCTACGCGTTCGTCTCTTCGTCTATTTTACTCCCGGCTTGGTTTTCCTCATGTTAAACCAATAATTTTGTGAGAAAAACAATAAAACATAAACTAGAGGAAAACTAACCGAAGTGGAGAAATGAGCAAGAAAAGTGCTAATATTATACATGAAATACACCTAAATAACATGCTCATTTAGACACTTATCACACCCCCACACTTATCTTTTTGCTTGTCCTCAAGTAAAACCATGTACCTAAGCAAGTAGGAAATGCTCAATACTAACAAATATTATTATGAAGGGTAGGATAAAAAAGTCAATAGTTTATGATCTCTAAAACTTATTGAGGAGTGTGGAAAATTATCCGCTGGTGGCATAGGTGTGCTCAGGGTAAAAACAAATATAGAGTTTCGGGGTATGATCTAAGGTACTTCAATGTTTCTTTTGTTTAGGTGACTCCGAGAACTTTTACCATGGCCAACTTCTCTCAAGAATGGGCATTGAGGAGAAAACAAAAGGAAAAAATAGATTTATGCATTTGTTTCACTTTTGCGTAAGAGATGAGATAATATAGGCATCACGCCTTTGTATTCAAGAACACTCAACTCTCTTTTGTGGTTACCAATGGTGTCTCGAAAGTCCCTTATTTTTTTTTATTCTTTTTTTTTAACAGAGAAATACCCCTTAGCAATCCCTAAGAGAGAAGACAGAAAGAAACCCTGAGCAATAAAATCCAACCAATTTGCAGATTATTTGGTCACACCGCATATAAAATGCTCCTCAAAAGTAATCAAATGTAAAAATTTTAAAATTTTGTACCCTTTATCCTACAATTCATAATAGTATTAGTTTTTAAAGAGAACAACCTACATTAGCAGGGTACATAATTCAATTAGAACAAATGCGAGGTAAGCAGAAGATAAGCAGAGAGACTTAACAAATTTTTAAAGATTTAGATGTCCTAGGTTCTTCCCCCACACTTTAGCTCAAGCAATGCCCTCATTGCGTAGATGAAATAAAATTAATAGGGCAAGCAAAGTAAAGGAAAGAGTGTACTCCCCAGATTTCGTAGAGTGTGTAGAGCTCCCCCACACTTGAGTGTTGCTGTGGAATGTCATGAATTGAACCTGTAAAGAATATTCTACACAGCGAGAAGAACTCAAGTGAAGCCTGCATTTTATTATAGCAAATAAAAGGGAAATATAGTACAAAAAGGAAAAACATATTAAATTAAAGGAAAAATAAAAGATAGATAGTGGGTTGCCTCCCACCGAGCTGCCCGGGTTTAACGTCTCTAGCTAGACGTATTTGACCAAGTTTTAGTTTGGAGAAGAGTTCGAGGGCGAATTGTCCCGCTGTTCTTGGACAAAATAAGTAGCAGATAGGTTAGTTGAAATATTGGAATGAGAATTATACCTTTTAAGACGTGCCCCGTTGACCTTGAAAGTTTCGCCTTGTTTGTTCTGGAGTTCAAAGGCACCGTACGGGGTCACACTAACAATTTGAAAAGGGCCGGCCCAATGTGACTTGAGCTTCCCTGGGAAAATCCTTAATCTCGAGTTATATAAGAGAACCCAATCACCAACTTCGAATTCCTTCTTGAGGATCATCCTGTCGTGGAACTTTTTGGTGCGCTCTTTATAGATCTTTGCATTCTGATAAGCCTGATCTCGTAACTCTTCTAATTCGGTAAGTTGGAATTTTCTTCTCTCTCCTGCAGAAACCATGTCAAAGTTTAGGGCTTTGATTGCCCAATATGCTTTATGCTCCATCTCCACAGGAAGGTGGCATGCTTTTCCATAGACCAGCTTAAAAGGAGACATCCCGATGGGAGTCTTGAATGCAGTGCGGTAAGCCCAAAGCGCATCATCCAGTTTAAGTGCCCAATCCTTCCGTGATGAGTTAACCGTCTTCTGAAGGATCCATTTTAACTCTCGGTTGGAAACTTCTGCTTGGCCGTTTGTCTGGGGGTGATAAGGTAAGCTACCTTGTGACGTACCCCGTACTTAACCATAAGTGCTTCGAATAAACGGTTGCAGAAGTGTGTTCCTCCATCACTAATAATAATTCTGGGCACGCCAAAACGGGTAAAGATGTGCTTTTTGAGGAATCTTGTTACTGTCTTTGCATCTGCGGATGACAGGGTATAGCCTCCACCCACTTTGAAACATAATCAACTGCCACCAGAACATATTCGTGGCCCTGCGAGGAAGGGAACGGTCCCATGAAATCGATGCCCCAACAATCAAAGAGCTCTACTTCTAGTATCCCTTGTTATACCCATTTTCTGACAATTATCACATTGTCTGCAGAATTGGTACACATCTTTATGAAGGGTCGGCCAATAAAAACCTGATGCCAGGATCTTAGCAGCGGTCCTCGTGGGTCCATGGTGACCTCCGGCTTCCCGAGAATGACAAAAGTGGATGACACTCGAAACTTCTTCTTCCGGGAGACATCGTCGAATTAACCCATCAGCACTAACTCGGAACAAGTACGGGTCCTCCCAGAAATAATGCCTCGAGTCAGAAAGGAATTTCTTCTTCTGGGAGTAGGAAAAATCGTAGGGTACTGTTCCTGAGACTAAATAATTGGCCAGGTCGGCGTACCATGGCTCCTGTACTTTGGTGATGGAGAAGACAGTCTCGTCGGGGAAGAATTCGTTTATGGGCACACTATCCGTAGGAGTCACCAACCTAGAGAGATGGTCGGCCACGACATTCAGTTTTCCGCTCTTATCTTTGACTTCGATGTCAAACTCTTGAAGTAGAAGAATCCAGCGCAGTAAGCGAGGCTTGGCTTCTTGTTTTGTGAATAAGTATTTGAGAGCGGAGTGGTCTGTATGCACGATGACCTTGCTTCCCCATAAGTAAGATCTGAACTTATCGAGGGAGAAAACTATAGCCAAAAGTTCTTTTTCGGTGGTCGTATAGTTTTTCTGTGCGTCGTTCAGTGTTCTGCTAGCATAGGCGATCACTCTCAAGATTTTCTCTTTCTTTTGGCACAGAGCTGCCCCCACGGCATAGTCACTTGCGTCACACATGATCTCAAAAGGAAGAGACCAATCAGGTGGTATGACCACAGGTGCTGTCACCAATTTTTGTGTTATGGCTTGGAAGGCAGCTGAGCACCTCTCATCAAAATGAAACGGGGCATCTTTCTGTAGCAGGTCGGTCAAAGGTTTGCTGATTTTGGAGAAGTCCTGAATAAACCGCCGATAAAATCCTGCATGCCCTAGAAATGCTCGTATATCTCGAACTGTAGTTGGTGCTGGTAACTTCTCAATAACCTCTACCTTGGCTTTATCCACCTCTATCCCTTTTGCTGATATTTTATGTCCAAGGACGATCCCGTCCTTGACCATAAAATGACACTTCTCCCAGTTTAAGACGAGATTCGTATCCTCACACCGTCTCAGGATCAAATCTAGTTGTGCCAAGCATTTGTCGAAACTAGAGCCATAGACTGAGAAATCGTCCATGAAGACTTCTATGCTCTGCTCGATGAAGTCAGCAAATATTGCTTGCATACATCTCTGGAAGGTAGCAGGGGCGTTGCATAGACCGAAAGGCATTCGTCGGTATGCAAAGGTACCGTAAGGACAAGTGAAGGTTGTCTTGTCCTGGTCCTCAGGTGCGATTGGTATTTGAAAATAACCCAAGAACCCATCTAGAAAACAGTAGTACTCTTGCCCTGCAAGTCGTTCCAACATCTGGTCGATGAAGGGGAGAGGGAAATGATCCTTCCTGGTGGCCAAGTTCAAACGCCGATAATCAATACACATGCGCCATCCTGTGATCTTTCTTTGAGGGATAGTCTCTCCCTTTTCATTAATAACAGCTTCGATGCCCCCCTTCTTAGGGACAACTTGAACAGGACTGACCCATGGACTGTCAGAAATTGGATAGATGATGTCTGCGTCAAGGAGTTTTAGAACCTCCTTTCGAACTACCTCCTTGAGGTTAGGGTTTAGCCGGCGTTGAGGTTGTCGGATAGGTTTGAAGTTTTCCTCCATGTAAATATGGTGCGTGCAATAGGAGGGATCAATTCCTTTGATATCAGCGATAGTCCACCCGATTGCTGTCTTGTGCTTCTTCAATACCCCAAGTAGCTTCGTTTCCTCTCCGGAATTCAGAGAAGAGGAAATAATGACAGGTAAGCGGTCATTTTCAGCTAGGAAAGCATACTTGAGGTTAGAGGGTATTTCTTTAAGCTCGAGTTCAGGTGGTTGTTCTACTGATGGAATTGATTTTTGGGGTTTTCTGTCGAGTTCTTCGATTGGTGGCCGGAACGTTTGATAACCGGCCCTTCCTTTTTCTACGTACGCCAGCATGGCGTTGACTTCTGGATCCTCCATCTTTTCTTCTAGAGAAGTAAGTAATACTTGCTCTAGGGGTTCAGTTTCAGCTTCCTGGATGGAAGATGGAAAATACGTGTCCTCCTCTGTAGCAAAATCGCCTTCCTCCTCCTCGTCATCTGTGAATCCCACCGTCTTAGCATGAGGAGAAAAGTTTGAGCTTTTCTTCATCATTTTCTGCATGTCGAATTCAATCGTCTCATCTTCGTACCGAAGAGTGATTTTCCCGTCGTGGACGTCAATGATAGCTTTGGCGGTACTTAGAAACGGTCGACCTAGAATCAGGGGAACCTCGACATCGTCATCCATTTCTAGAATGACGAAATCAGCTGGAAAGATGAAGCGAGACACTCCAACTACCAAATCTCGGACTATGCCCATGGGCTTGATCTCTGATCTGTCTGCTAGTTGGAGTTTAAAAGGAACCGGTTGCATTTCTCCTCCTTTAACTTTCAAGAAGGTGGCGTATGGCATGATATTAATGCTGGCTCCTAGGTCGCATAGACCACTTCCACAATCCACCCCACCTATAAAGCACGGGATCACGGGATTTCCCGGATCTGTTTGTTTAGGAGGGAGTGCTCGAAGAAGGGCTGCAGAACATTCCTCTGTCAGGTGCACTGTCTCCTTTCCAGGTTTCTTTTTCTTCTTTGTCAAGAGATCCTTGAGGAATTTTGCGTAGTTAGGCATCTCTTGCAAAGCATCGATCAGAGGTATGTCGAGGGTCAGCTTCTTGAAAATGCTCAAGAACTTGGAGAATTGCTCATCAAGATGTTTCTTTTTCATTCTGTTTGGGAACGGGAGTTCACTGTTTTTATGAGTGGAGGTTGGGATGTCGATGGTAATTCGAGATGGAGGTGGAGTAACAGGAGTAGGAATTGGGATTTCTGAGGGAGGTAAAGTTGGGTTGGTGGTTTCATCAACATTGATATAGGAATCTTCAAGATTTTCTTTTTCTTTTCCTTTGCTGGTGGCAAGTTCCCTTCCACTCCTTAAAGAGACTGCACACAAGTTTGTTGATTGTGATGTGCCATCGTCTATAAGGACTGAATTTGCTTGTTCCTTCGGATTGGGATTTGTTTGTGAAGGGAATTGACCAGGTGGTCTTTGTTGAGTGAGTAGCTGTTGGATTTGAGATTGCAAGGCTTTTTGATCTTTGCGCAGAGCTGCGACCTCTTCTTGCGTATCTCGTGATTTACCTGTGAGCCTCGATTTTAAACCCTATCCTATGTTGATTAAAGCTGATTAGGATCTAATCGGGTTTTAGGTCCACTTATAACCTAAGATTAATAACTATGTCATAAAACAACAATTATTAAAACCTAAGCTAGCTCACTGGGACCTATTATGAGTCGCCACCTAATTTTAACCTAGATCAAATTAGGAAAGGAGAGTTCGGGTTCGGGGGCTTGATATACGACTTTATTAGGGTTCAATTACTTTCATTACCCTTCCTAGGTCGTTTTTCCTCTACTCAGTTTATTTACGGCTTACTACAAAGTCGTTTTTAACCTAAGTGCGCGCTTCTGTTTTTTTGTGTTTTTAGCATTTTTTGACAGAAAAACAAAGTGAAATTGAAAGCTACCTAAACTAGGGTTTCGGAGGCAGAATTAGGTCAAATTTCATTTCCGTCCGTAGCCACGGACCTATTGTCCGAAACCACGGACCCCAGTTAACCTAAATACACAGAAAAGTCGAAATTAAAGGAAAACAAAGATTTGCAAAGTCCGGGGCCACGGACAGGCTGTCCGTGGGCCCGGACATCATTAGAAAAACCTAAATTTTGAATTTTTAAAATCCCGCCGCCGTCCGTGGGTGTCCGTGGTCTCGGACAACGCGTCCGAGGTCCCGGACCATAGGTCCGAGGTCACGGACCACCCACGGACAGGGGTTTTCAGAAGGTTCCCGAGGGTGTTTTGAGCTCAAATTTTATGGGTGTGTAGCCTGAAAGATGTACAAGACGTTAGTGATTGAAAGTTTTCAATTTGAATTCGAATTAAGCACGAAACTTAGCAAACAAGTTATCTGACAGAGGCTTAAACAAACAGCAATACAGAAGCCCACGAAGGTTAGTTTGAGCTCAAATTTCGAGGCAAGACAGATAATACCGTGGAGAATTAGGGTAGCTGAGTTTCTGCCTGTTTTACCTTCAGATTCACAACGTTTCTTCACACCGGGATTCGTCGAGTGCTCCGTTGATGGTAGACCCGAAAGGACTTCGAACCAAGCTTCTGGTTGTTGGTGTTCTTGCTCTGTTCTTCACGTTTTGGTGGTGTTTTTGTGGGGTTTTGATGATTATTTGTGCTTTGGGGATCGGAAAACGTGTTTAGATAGTGGTTTCGGGGGATTTTCGGTATGATTTGGGTGGCCGGGTGTTGGAAAACGTGAGAGAGAGAGAGGAAGCTGCCTTTTCTGACTCTCTAGGGTTCTTGAGTATGTGAGGTTCTCCTTTTATCCAAAAACCTATCCCTTTATATAGACTTTCTTAAAGATAAAGAAAATCTAGTAAAAGTAAGATTTTTCGATATTTTAACTAAGTAACTTCCCAAAGGAATTTTGCTATGAAATTTTAACCACATGTCAAGAATGGATATTATGAATTTTCTGAGGTGGAAACGAATTTTTTAAATGCTGGAGCATTTTTAAATTGAATTTCTCGTCAGATTCAGTCAGAAATTGCTAGAAAATTATTGGAAATTCGAAAAATCAAAATTCCAACGCCATTATGCTTAAAATGTCATCCTCTATCATGGGTTAAAATATCAAAGCATTTCGAGCTGATTTGGGCACCCTTTGGAGGAGAGAGAAAGCCTATAGGAGAACTCAGAAGCCTTAAAAATTACGAAAACGCCCCTGACAATGACGAAACTGCTCCTCAGGCCCTGGAAACACGCCGATCGGGCCGGAGTCTCTTACTGTTTGATGGAGATGGCTCTCACAACCTCGTAGACCTTAACCAGGGGGTCAAAATTTTGGGTATAACAGATTGCCCCCCGTCAACTGGACTTTGTAACGAATGTGAAAAGTCTGGTTGATGCTTGAGTGGTGCCCCAAAATTTTGGACTCCACAGAATCCTCCATGTTGTGTGAAACCGGGTTAACGATGCCCAGCAATTCGGAGGCGCTGACTACCTAAGCTACAAAGCATTGTCGAGCTTTTCTAAGGCGCTGACTACCTAAAGGTAATAATGAGGTAATGTCAGACTATTCTAAGGTGCCGACTACCTATAAGGATGATACGATGTCAAGCTATTCTAAGGCGTTGACTACCTAAAATGATGATATGCTGTCGAGCTATTCTAAGGCGCTGACTACCTAAAGTGATGAAAATGATGTCAAGCTATTCTAAGGCGTTGACTACCTGAAATGATGATATGTTGTCGAGCTATTCTAAGGCGCTGACTACCTATGAGTGAGAATGAAAATGAAAAGATGTCAAGCGATTCTAAGGCGTTGACTACCTAAAATGTGGAAATGAGATAATGTCAAGCGATTCTAAGGCGTTGACAACCTAAAATGTGGAAATGAGATAATGTCAAGCGATTCTAAGGCGTTGACAACCTAAAATGTGGAAATGATGTCAAGCTATTCTAAGGCGTTGACTACCTATAATGAAATGATGTCAAGCTATTCTAAGGCGTTGACTACCTATAATGAATGAAATAATGTCAAGCTATTCTAAGGCGTTGACTACCTATAATGAAATGATGTCAAGCTATTCTGAGGCGTTGACTACCTATAATGAATGAAATAATGTCAAGCTATTCTAAGGCGTTGACTACCTATAATGAATGAAATGAATGCAATGTGTTTAATGGAAGCAGGTAAGCTAAGGAGTGGTGTTAGGTCTTACTACGAGCCTAAAGGGATGACTCCAGGTCTTATGACGAACCTAAGGATGGTGCTAGGTCTTATGACGAGCCTAAAGTGAATGAATCAGGGAGGTCTTATGGGTGCCTGTAGGGTAGGCCTTATGGGTGCCTGAAAGGATTTGAATGTAGGGTAGGTCTTACGTGTGCCTAAAAGGATTGAATGTAGGGTAGGTCTTATGTGTGCCTAAAAGGATAGAATGTAGGGTAGGTCTTATGTGTGCCTAAGGTTTAGGGATGAGACTCATCTTAACTCAGTTGCTTATGGAGACTGAGATCCATTCTACTCGGTTGCTTATGGAGACCGAGACCCAATCTACTCGGTTGCTTATGGAGACCGAGACCCAATCTACTCAGTTGCTTATGGAGACCGAGATCCAATCTACTCGGTTGCTTATGGAGACCGAGATCCATCTAACTCAGTTGCTTATGGAGACTGAGATCCATTCTACTCGGTTGCTTATGGAGACCGAGATCCATCTAACTCAGTTGCTTATGGAGACTGAGATCCATTCTACTCGGTTGCTTATGGAGACCGAGACCCAATCTACTCGGTTGCTTATGGAGACCGAGACCCAATCTACTCGGTTGCTTATGGAGACCGAGATCCATCTAAACTTGACCAGGCAAATGCAGTATGCTTGATGATGTGAGGATGCAAAACACGTTTTATGCAAATGATTGTCATTGTGATCAAATTGTTAAGGTTCCAAACATGGAGATGACAAGGTTTACCCGAGTATTGCAAAGTGAAATTGAAGTGCTTGCGAAAACCGAAAATTTGCACAAAGCAAGAAATAGCTGAAAATGTGCCAAACATGGCAATGCTTGAGAAAAACACTGTTAAGAAAGGAAAGCGAAATAATCATTTCCTGACTAAGAGTTCCAGACCTGCAATTTTTTTCTCAGAGGATGAACACGATACTAATGGAAATGTGTGGTGTTCATTGTGGTGCTGAAAGCTTTTGCTGGTGTTCAGGATTTATGACAAGCCTGGGGTTGGGGTGTGATTTTGGATGGTGATTTGGATTAAGATGAGCTGATGTTTTGTGGAGGTAAGACCAGTGACGGGCCTGAGAGTGTTTGTGTGGAGGTTAAGGCTTATGTGGGCATGTGTGGTATGATGTGAGGGTAAGGGCTTATGTGGGCCTACGTGGTAAGGGCTTATGTGGGCCTGCGTGGTGGTGTTTGTGGTGCCCACGCTTTGGGTTTCCGTTGGTGTTGTCATGGCAATTGTTGGAACCAACAATTGCCCCCAGTATTGTTCCTTAAGGCAATCTGAGCTAGAGTTCATGGTAATCGATCGGAACGATCGATTGCCCCCAGTATTTTCTTTGATTAAACATGCGAACAAGTCTTATCCTCACATGGTCAAGGATTGTGTCTTGATGTGGTGCTTTACACTCAAAGTGTTTGATTCTTGCACTCGTTTCTCACCTACGGTCACAACTTCTAGACCATTGAATTTGATATTTGATGAATTTACGCATTCGATCTGTTACTTTCACGTGATTGGATACACAACTACCAAGTCGGAAGTCTTCGAGGCTTATAACGTGGCCATAGGGTGTGATGAAAGACGACGGGATCATGGAGGGATATTTGAGGTATGTGGAGCTTAAATGGGTGACCAAAGCTGCAACTTGCGTTTTCTCTCGGATTCATCTTCCTTGTCTTGAAGTCGTCTGGCTGCTTCATGTTGACATTGTTTTCGAGCTTCTGGACCTGGACTTTTGAAGTTGTCCTTTACACTATTTCTCTTTTCGTCATTTGGATTTCTTCGAGGCACTTCGGGTTTGCCTTTTGTTTTATCCTTTCCTGGTTTTGCCTTCGGGGTTCTTGTGTTTCCCGGTTTTGGGCTTCGAGAGCTGTTTTGATGTGAGCTCTTTTGATCCTGTGTCACTCTGGGACCATTTGCGGATCACTTTGTCATGCTGATAGCGGCATTGCTTCTTTGGAATGATGAGAATGTTATCTGAGAGTCGGGCTCCTTGCATCCTTTGGTCACCGGGTCGGACATTCATCATTGGCTGGGTTATTTTGTGGAGTTCATAATGTCGAAAAGGGATATATGGAAGGCTCAGCGGGGGTGCCTAGGGTTTAATGTCAGGGTTTACAAGCTTTTGGCTATGTGGTGCTGTACCTAGGTGCTTCGTCATTCCTGATAGTTGTATATCCGTTCTTTGTTACTTTTCACAGGTCTAAGCGTAAATTTACAAATTATCTCCTTCGGTCGGAGTTATACCGTTTACCTCACCTTTGAATGTGGACTCACCGGAGTCGTGTAAAAATGACACGCTCGTTCACTCATGGTTTTTCCGCTCAAGACATTCTCGTGAATTTCACTCAGAGACTAGTTCACACGCTTAAACGAAAGATGAAAGATGATGAACCTAAACTCAGATTGCCCCCATTATTGATTTGGGGTTAATGACGACAATTTAAAAGATATGGATTTGGAACCGCTTTGGGGGTCATTTGGATGTTTTGGGATAAGCTGTGGGGTTTGGTAAGGCATGTCCAAAACTTCAGAAACAAAATACAAGTCTTTGTATTCCATTGTCGGGAGATAATTAATTCATGAACCATTTTCTCAAAAGAAACTTGTGTGAAACAAAACCTTCTCTTTTTTGTGTTATCATTTAGACTTGAAAAAGTCATCGATTTGTGAACATGAGGAAGAAGATGATTTAACAAGATCGATGCTTCTTATTAGTGGTCAGAAAACGATCATTCTTTGAAAAATATGAGAGGTGCATTTGGAAGATGAGTGTTATGGCAGGTTATGCAGTAGAATGCATGGGAACCCTAAAAATTCTGTTGAATCCAAATCCTGCTGAACCGTCTGAAGTCGGCATGCTGAAGACTCGAGCTCTTGACCGCCGGGATGTCGCTAAGATGACTGCGATCGTCTTCTTCTTGGACTCTTAGTAGGCTCCTAGGAATGCCTATGGATGACGCATGAGACACTTGGGCCTGCATGGGTTGAAACAGTTTCATGAATGTGGATTAGGCGCTCGGGCCTGGATGATTTTCATGGATGTGGATAGGCACTCAGGCCTGGATGAATTGAAAGTGAGGCACACATGCCAGAATGATTCATAAGCGGGTTGGCACTCGGGACGGAATGAGGATGCGGCACTGGGGCCAGAACATGTTGTGAGACTGTGGCACTAGGGCCGGAATGTTTAGAATATGTGGCACTTGGGCCAGAAAGTGTTTGAGGATGTGGCGCTTGGGCCTGAATGTGTTTAGGAAAATGGCACTTGAGCCGGAATGATTTGGGATTGTGGCACTTGGGCCAGAACGATTTCAGATTGAAGTAAGAAATATGGGCCAGAGGGACTTCTAGACTGGAACGGATGTGCGGGCCTGAATACCCTTAATCTGGAAGTGGAGTAAACGGGCCGAAGGAAGCCACATGGACCGTGAATGTGCCACTGGGCCGAGAGAGAAACCTTGAAGCCTAAGATTCGTTTGATGATCTTGTTGGGCCTTGAGGCCAGAAACTAGAATGAATGGGTTGCACAAACTATCTGGGATTCAAATGTTTTATGCTATGGGCCAAAATTTTGGATTCAGAGCAAAGTTCGTGGGCCAAAACTTGAATTGGTCTATGGGCCCAGATTAAGTGAGTTATGAGTGTGGCACTTGGAATATTCTAAGAATTTGGCACCTGGGCCAAAATGTGTTTGGGCTAGAAAGAGGGCGCATGGGCCGAAATGATTTCTAAACCATGTCCCAGATGTGAATTGGAATTTGGGGCCGAGTACTTCTGATTGGGCCTAAAAGATGATACTTATACCTAGGATTTTGGGCCAAAGCCCGAGTGGAAAGTCTTTCTAGACTAGAATAAACCCTGAAACGGAAAGGCCTGATGGATTTTCATGAACTGCTTTCGGTGGATTTGTTTTCATGGGCCTAGAACTAAATTGATAATTCAAATTGGGCCGAAAGAGAGAAATCACCTAGGTCTAAACTTTTGGGCCAGAGCCCAAACAAACAATTCATTTATTCAAACCAAACAGGGCCTTAGGGCCGCAAACAATGAAGTCGTGAATTCCAGGTTGGGCTGAGTTGACATAGGAAGAGTTCCTATCAATTTCTAGGCTGGCAGTGGGCCGATCATACAAGCAAACAAGGCCCACACAAGTTCAACATGTCCTTACTAGACGCTTCAACCAAATTGGGTATGGATCGATCCGGAGAGGTGCTTGGGGCATGGGCCCAGGTCACCACAAAGGAATAGGGCTTGCACGCTATTCTCTTTGGGCTTCCCCACTTTTTTCACATCACCTGAAGGTGTGCGTCCACGGTCGGGTCTTTGACTGACCAAACAATGGGCTAGGTAAGGGCACTGCCAGGAAAACGCTTGGGGCTAAAGCCCAGGTATTAAGGGGATGTGGTTAGACGACATCCTCCTCTTTTCCCCCGCTTATTCACATCACCTAAAAGGTGTGAGTCCCTGACAGGGGACCCTCAAACGGGTCCCGGGGTGAAATCGGTTCGTGTGGACCCTCGCTCTCATATGATGCAAAGGTGCAGAAATTAAAGTGCACACAAAAGTAAACAAACAAAGTAATAAAGCCATAAATAAACAATTTCGAGTTAAGCCCTCTTTCTTAAAATTAAACAAGTTAAAATTAAGAAGTTTGTCCCCAGCAGAGTCGCCAGTCTGTGAGCCTCGATTTTAAACCCTATCCTATGTTGATTAAAGCTGATTAGGATCTAATCGGGTTTTAGGTCCACTTATAACCTAAGATTAATAACTATGTCATAAACAACAATTATTAAAACCTAAGCTAGCTCACTGGGACCTATTATGAGTCGCCACCTAATTTTAACCTAGATCAAATTAGGAAAGGAGAGTTCGGGTTCGGGGGCTTGATATACGACTTTATTAGGGTTCAATTACTTTCATTACCCTTCCTAGGTCGTTTTTCCTCTACTCAGTTTATTTACGGCTTACTACAAAGTCGTTTTTAACCTAAGTGCGCGCTTCTGTTTTTTTGTGTTTTTAGCATTTTTTGACAGAAAAACAAAGTGAAATTGAAAGCTACCTAAACTAGGGTTTCGGAGGCAGAATTAGGTCAAATTTCATTTCCGTCCGTAGCCACGGACCTATTGTCCGAAACCACGGACCCCAGTTAACCTAAATACACAGAAAAGTCGAAATTAAAGGAAAACAAAGATTTGCAAAGTCCGGGGCCACGGACAGGCTGTCCGTGGGCCCGGACATCATTAGAAAAACCTAAATTTTGAATTTTTAAAATCCCGCCGCCGTCCGTGGGTGTCCGTGGTCTCGGACAACGCGTCCGAGGTCCCGGACCATAGGTCCGAGGTAACGGACCACCCACGGACAGGGTTTTCAGAAGGTTCCCGAGGTGTCTTGAGCTCAAATTTATGGGTGTGTAGCCTGAAAGATGTACAAGACTTTAGTGATTGAAAGTTTTCAATTGATTCGAATATTAAGCACGAAATTAGCAACAAGTATCTGACAGAGGCTTAAAAAATAGCAATACAGGAAGCCCACGAAGGTTAGTTTGAGCTCAAATTTCGAGGCAAGACAGATAATACCGGAGAATTAGGGTAGCTGAGTTTCTGCCTGTTTTACCTCAGATTCACAACGTTTCTTCACACCGGGATTCGCGAGTGCTCGTTGATGGTAGACCCGAAAGGACTTCGAACCAAGCTTCTGGTTGTTGGTTGTTCTTGCTGTCTTCACGTTTTGGTGGTGTTTTTGTGGGGTTTTGATGATATTTTGTGCTTTGGGGATCGGAAAACGTGTTTAGATAGTGGTTCGGGGGATTTTCGGTATGATTTGGGTGGCCGGGTGTGGAAAACGTGAGAGAGAGAGAGAGGAAGCTGCCTTTTTCTGACTCTCTAGGGTTCTTGAGTATGTGAGGTTCTCCTTTTATCCAAAAACCTATCCCTTATATAGACTTTCTTAAAGATAAAGAAAATCTAGTAAAAGTAAGATTTTTCGATATTTTAACTAAGTAACTTCCCAAAGGAATTTTGCTATGAAATTTTAACCACATGTCAAGAATGGATATTATGAATTTTCTGAGGTGGAACGAATTTTTTAAAGGCTGGAGCATTTTTAAATTGAATTTCTCGTCAGATCAGTCAGAAATTGCTAGAAAATTATTGGAAATTCGAAAAATCAAAATTCCAACGCCATTATGCTTAAAATGCATCCTCTATCATGGGTTAAAATATCAAAGCATTTCGAGCTGATTTGGGCACCTTTGAGGAGAGAGAAAGCTATAGGGAACTCAGAAGCCTTAAAATTACGAAAACGCCCCTGACAATGACGAAACTGCTCCTCAGGCCCTGGAAACGCCGATCGGGCCGGAGTCTCTTACTGTTTGATGGAGATGGCTCTCAACCTCGTAGACCTTAACCAGGGGGGTCAAAATTTTGGGTATAAATTACCCATCATCGCCTTAAACATTTCCTGCATCTGAGACATATCAGACTCAGGATTCGAAGGAGGTGGAGCTGGTCGGCTCGATGAAGCTTCATTGCATAAGACTGTGTGATATTGCCTTGGACCTCCTTGGAAATTGGACTGAGGTCTGTAATTTGGGATGTTTGTAGGGTATGTGGGTTTTGGATATTTCCGGTGTTTGAGTAGCTAAGGTTGGATTGCATGTTACGTTGCCATGGTTGTCTGTATCCTGAATTGTTGGTGATGTAGTTTGCTTCCTCCGTGCTTTCATTTCTTGTAGTTGGGGGCATTGATCGTAATCATGAGGCCCGCAACATTGCGTACAAGAAATTGTTGGTGACGTTTGTGATTGAGGAGCATAGCCTGGAGGGGTAGTAGGTGGTCGGGAAATCATTGACTTAGCTTGCTGAGGGAAGGAATTCATAGCCATCTGTTCGACCACTTTCTGTAGAGTGCTCACTTTTGTTGCTTGCTGAGCGTTGCTTTCCATGAGTTGCTCATGGTTCTCATGAGCTGGTCGAACTTGTTATCACTCTCCCCAACATGATATAATCCTGGAGTACCGCTCCTTGATCCACCGGAGGCCCAGTCTCTAATTTCCTCACAGAGAGACTCCATGCTGTTCAGAAATTGTGCTCCCGGCTTTTTCAGAACGTCAGCCCTAACGAAGATAACACCATTGTTCTGCACGGACCGATCAAGCCCTTGTAAAACAATTGTGATACTTGTTCCTTCGTAGACCGTGGTGAGGACAAGTGAGTAGTAGACCTTTGAAACGGTCCCAAGTTTCACAAAATTCTCCGATCCTGGTTGCTTAAAATTATAAATTTCAGCAATCATCTCCAAAGTTCGGCTCGGAGGTAGGAATTTGTCATAGAACTTGGTGGCCATGTCGTCCCAGGTAACAATGGTACTCGGTGTTAAGCTATGATACCACTTGCTCGCGTTTCCGTCAGGCTGGTGGAAATAACGACAATCTTGCATATTGAAGTACTGCATCGGTTGCAGTAAGGCTGTTGGCTGTTGTAAGAATTTTGTAACATGTAACAGGGCTTCGTCTGGACTGGTGCCATCAAACATACCCAGCTCCTTCACACATCGAATCTGATGATATGGCTTCAACTTTTGCCACTCCTCGTATTCGGATGGGCTGAGGTGAGGAAGGACGATAGCAGGCTGTTGTCCTTGGTTAGACGGCCTGTTGATATTTCGAACCGTTGCTGGTGTAGCTACCATGTTAGCTTCCGGGTCAGAATCTATCACTGTTGGTAATGTTCTGTTGAGTTCGTCTCTGCCTGAGATTGCGCAAAGGTTCTCTCGATTTCTGGGATGTAACCAACCGTGTGATTATATCTCTGGGAGGCTCTGTGACCTGGTGAAAGGCATACACCACTCAAAACAGAGAAAAGAACTGGTTATACGTTAGAATAATAAAAGTGTTAGGAATTAGTAGACAGAAATTTAAAGTTAGTAGTTAGTATACAGGAACGAAATGACAAGGGAACGAAATGACAATGGAACGAAATGACAAAATTTAAAGTTAGTAGTTAATGACAAGGGAACGAAATGACAATGGAACGAAATGACAGAAATAAATAACAAATATTAACAAATGTCAGAAGTCCGATGTCCAAAATTAGATGTCCAAGTCAGATCAAATGTCAGAAGTCCGATGTCCAAATCAGATGTCCGAGGTTATATGTCCGAAATTGGATTAACAGTTTTTTTTTTTTTTGAATTTTATTATTTAATTATTTTAGTAGATTAACAGATTATTGTAATAAAACAGGTGAATTAACCGGGGCTTAGGGACTAGATTAAATCAAGTCCCCGGCAACGGCGCCATTTTGCAGAATGGATTTATCGTGAGTGATTTAGAAGAGTGTAGTTATTAAAAGAAAGAAATTAATACTCAAAATATCCGTCGGGCTGCAAATTAAAACCCGGTCGTAGTAGTGTAGAAGACAGAAGCGGCCGGGGTCAAACCGTGGGACTTATAGCGAGCTAAAGTAGTTCCTAAGCTTGTCACAAAAGGGGGGAAGTTAATTGACTTGTTTTTAGAGAATTAAAAGAGCAGATTAAATTACTGAGTGCAGAAGAATTAAATGGAACTCCGGGTTCAGGTTTTATATAATCTGATTAATTATGCTATCTCTTCCGGTTTAATAAATTAGTTTGGCAAAATTCCTTTTATTATCCTAAGGACTAAGTCATAGACCCTTAAGAACTCATTTACCAGAAAATGCTCGGTCTAATCAAGGTTCGAGCACTACTATGTAAACGGACGTTAAATTTGAGGAATTATAATTGCATCTGTAAATACTAACTTATTAAATCATAATAAGTTTTCTCCAGATTTACGGCTTAAATAACCTGTCTATTTATCACCTGGTCTGATCAAAATAGACTTAGGAAAGCATTTTAATAAATTCATGTAATTTATTAAAATGGTGAGAGAAATCCTTTAAGCGTAACAAACTGTATTTATTAAAACCGGTAAAAATATTGATTACATAATTAAACAACCATAATTAAAAACCTTGCCGGAGCAAATCCTCCTTAGCCAGACATATTAACTGGTAATAAATCTGACAGAGGTTGGACGTAAAACAGCACGGAGACGTGATTAGTGAATGGAGAAATGGAGAGGTCGAAGAGTGAAACATGTACGTAGGTTATTATAAGTGAAGTGGGTGAATTTGAGAATTTAGAGAACTGGGGTATGAGATGTACGTGAGTGTTAATGGAAGAGAATGAATGAGGTGAGAATGAGTGATTTTCTGGTTTTCTCCGTGCACTCGTACAAGGCTGTAGGGAATGGGTATTTATAGAAGAAATGAAGAGGTAGTGGTACGTAGATATTTGCTTCATTGATTGCTTCATTGATTGAAGCATTAATTGCAGGGGACAGGAGGCAGATTGCAGGAGCGATTTAAGGTAGGCGTCGGAGTAGATAGATAAGACGATTCAAGTTGAAGACGACTGCGCGAAGAAGAAACTAGCCCGGGTTGATTTTAGTCAGTACCGCCGGTTTTCTTGTGCTGACCGCCTCGCGGTTGCATAGAGAGGTCCGCCCCATTATGGGGGTTGTGTGTGAGTGTTCCGCCTCGCGGTTGTGCGAGAGTGGTCCGCCTCGCGGTTGTGCGAGAGTGGTCCGCCTCGTGGGTGAAGTCCGCCAGGCGGTTGCACCAGTCTCGTCCGCCACTTAGTAGGCGGTTGCCTGTGAGACGTCCGCCATGCGGTTGCATGTGAGACGTCCGCCTCCTCTTGGGCGGTTGCAGCTTGACCGTGGCCTATTTTACTTCAAACTTTGACCGGCTCTAGATTCTTCGTTTGGACTCTGTTTTCTGAGCCGTTTGCGTCTACGCGTTCGTCTCTTCGTCTATTTTACTCCCGGCTTGGTTTTCCTCATGTTAAACCAATAATTTTGTGAGAAAAACAATAAAACATAAACTAGAGGAAAACTAACCGAAGTGGAGAAATGAGCAAGAAAAGTGCTAATATTATACATGAAATACACCTAAATAACATGCTCATTTAGACACTTATCACACCCCCACACTTATCTTTTTGCTTGTCCTCAAGTAAAACCATGTACCTAAGCAAGTAGGAAATGCTCAATACTAACAAATATTATTATGAAGGGTAGGATAAAAAAGTCAATAGTTTATGATCTCTAAAACTTATTGAGGAGTGTGGAAAATTATCCGCTGGTGGCATAGGTGTGCTCAGGGTAAAAACAAAATATAGAGTTTCGGGGTATGATCTAAGGTACTTCAATGTTTCTTTTGTTTAGGTGACTCCGAGAACTTTTACCATGGCCAACTTCTCTCAAGAATGGGCATTGAGGAGAAAACAAAAGGAAAAAATAGATTTATGCATTTGTTTCACTTTTGCGTAGAGATAATATAGGCATCACGCCTTTGTATTCAAGAACACTCAACTCCTTTTGTGGTTACCAATGGTGTCTCGAAAGTCCCTTTTTTTTTTTTTTTTTTTTTAACAGAGAAATACCCCTTAGCAATCCCTAAGAGAGAAGACAGAAAGAAACCCTGAGCAAAAAATCCAACCAATTTGCAGATTATTTGGTCACACCGCATTAAAATGCTCCTCAAAAGTAATCAAATGTAAAAATTTTAAAATTTTGTACCCTTTATCCTACAATTCATAATAGTATTAGTTTTTAAAGAGAACAACCTACATTAGCAGGGTACATAATTCAATTAGAACAAATGCGAGGTAAGCAGAAGATAAGCAGAGAGACTTAACAAATTTTAAGCATTTTAGATGTCCTAGGTTCTTCCCCCACACTTTAGCTCAAGCAATGCCCTCATTGCGTAGATGAAATAAAATTAATAGGGCAAGCAAAGTAAAGGAAAGAGTGTACTCCCCAGATTTCGTAGAGTGTGTAGAGCTCCCCCACACTTGAGTGTTGCTGTGGAATGTCATGAATTGAACCTGTAAAGAATATTCTACACAGCGAGAAGAACTCAAGTGAAGCCTGCATTTTATTATAGCAAATAAAAGGGAAATATAGTACAAAAAGGAAAACATATTAAATTAAAGGAAAATAAAAGATAGATAGTGGGTTGCCTCCCACCGAGCTGCCCGGGTTTAACGTCTCTAGCTAGACGTATTTGACCAAGTTTTAGTTTGGAGAAGAGTTCGAGGGCGAATTGTCCCGCTGTTCTTGGACAAATAAGTAGCAGATAGGTTAGTTGAAATATTGGAATGAGAATTATACCTTTTAAGACGTGCCCCGTTGACCTTGAAAGTTTCGCCTTGTTTGTTCTGGAGTTCAAAGGCACCGTACGGGGTCACACTAACAATTTGAAAAGGGCCGGCCCAATGTGACTTGAGCTTCCCTGGGAAAATCCTTAATCTCGAGTTATATAAGAGAACCCAATCACCAACTTCGAATTCCTTCTTGAGGATCATCCTGTCGTGGAACTTTTTGGTGCGCTCTTTATAGATCTTTGCATTCTGATAAGCCTGATCTCGTAACTCTTCTAATTCGGTAAGTTGGAATTTTCTTCTCTCTCCTGCAGAAACCATGTCAAAGTTTAGGGCTTTGATTGCCCAATATGCTTTATGCTCCATCTCCACAGGAAGGTGGCATGCTTTTCCATAGACCAGCTTAAAAGGAGACATCCCGATGGGAGTCTTGAATGCAGTGCGGTAAGCCCAAAGCGCATCATCCAGTTTAAGTGCCCAATCCTTCCGTGATGAGTTAACCGTCTTCTGAAGGATCCATTTTAACTCTCGGTTGGAAACTTCTGCTTGGCCGTTTGTCTGGGGGTGATAAGGTAAGGCTACCTTGTGACGTACCCCGTACTTAACCATAAGTGCTTCGAATAAACGGTTGCAGAAGTGTGTTCCTCCATCACTAATAATAATTCTGGGCACGCCAAAACGGGTAAAGATGTGCTTTTTGAGGAATCTTGTTACTGTCTTTGCATCTGCGTGATGACAGGGTATAGCCTCCACCCACTTTGAAACATAATCAACTGCCACCAGAACATATTCGTGGCCCTGCGAGGAAGGGAACGGTCCCATGAAATCGATGCCCCAACAATCAAAGAGCTCTACTTCTAGTATCCCTTGTTACCCATTTTCTGACAATTATCACATTGTCTGCAGAATTGGTACACATCTTTATGAAGGGTCGGCCAATAAAAACCTGATGCCAGGATCTTAGCAGCGGTCCTCGTGGGTCCATGGTGACCTCCGGCTTCCCGAGAATGACAAAAGTGGATGACACTCGAAACTTCTTCTTCCGGGAGACATCGTCGAATTAACCCATCAGCACTAACTCGGAACAAGTACGGGTCCTCCCAGAAATAATGCCTCGAGTCAGAAAGGAATTTCTTCTTCTGGGAGTAGGAAAAATCGTAGGGTACTGTTCCTGAGACTAAATAATTGGCCAGGTCGGCGTACCATGGCTCCTGTACTTTGGTGATGGAGAAGACAGTCTCGTCGGGGAAGAATTCGTTTATGGGCACACTATCCGTAGGAGTCACCAACCTAGAGAGATGGTCGGCCACGACATTCAGTTTTCCGCTCTTATCTTTGACTTCGATGTCAAACTCTTGAAGTAGAAGAATCCAGCGCAGTAAGCGAGGCTTGGCTTCTTGTTTTGTGAATAAGTATTTGAGAGCGGAGTGGTCTGTATGCACGATGACCTTGCTTCCCCATAAGTAAGATCTGAACTTATCGAGGGAGAAAACTATAGCCAAAAGTTCTTTTTCGGTGGTCGTATAGTTTTTCTGTGCGTCGTTCAGTGTTCTGCTAGCATAGGCGATCACTCTCAAGATTTTCTCTTTCTTTTGGCACAGAGCTGCCCCCACGGCATAGTCACTTGCGTCACACATGATCTCAAAAGGAAGAGACCAATCAGTGGTATGACCACAGGTGCGTCACCCAATGTGTTATTGCTTGTGGAAGGCAGCTGCACCTCTCATCAAAATGAACGGGGCATCTTTCTGTAGCAGGTCGGTGTCAAAGGTTTGCTGATTTTGGAGAAGTCCTGAATAAACCCCGATAAAATCCTGCATGCCCTAGAAAGGCTCCGATATCTCGAACTGTAGTTGGTGCTGGTAACTTCTCATAACCTCTACCTTGGCTTTATCCACCTCTATCCCTTTTGCTGATATTTTATGTCCAAGGACGATCCCGTCCTTGACCATAAAATGACACTTCTCCCAGTTTAAGACGAGATTCGTATCCTCACACCGTCTCAGTCAAATCTAGTTGTGCCAAGCATTTGTCGAAACTAGAGCCATAGACTGAGAAATCGTCCATGAAGACTTCTATGCTCTGCTCGATGAAGTCAGCAATATTGCTTGCATACATCTCTGGAAGGTAGCAGGGGCGTTGCATAGACCGAAAGGCATTCGTCGGTATGCAAAGGTACCGTAAGACAAGTGAAGGTTGTCTTGTCCTGGTCCTCAGTGCGATTGGTATTTGAAAATAACCCAAGAACCCATCTAGAAAAACAGTAGTACTCTTGCCCTGCAAGTCGTTCCAACATCTGGTCGATGAAGGGGAGAGGGAAATGATCCTTCCTGGTGGCCAAGTTCAACGCCGATAATCATACACATGCGCCATCCTGTGATCTTTCTTTGAGGGATAGTTCTCCCTTTTCATTAATAACCAGCTCGATGCCCCCCTTCTTAGGGACAACTTGAACAGGACTGACCCATGGACTGTCAGAAATTGGATAGATGATGTCTGCGTCAAGGAGTTTTAGAACCTCCTTTCGAACTACCTCCTTGAGTTAGGGTTTAGCCGGCGTTGAGTTGTCATAGGTTTGAAGTTTTCCTCCATGTAAATATGGTGCGTGCAATAGGGGGATCAATTCCTTTGATTCAGCGATAGTCCACCCGATTGCTGTCTTGTGCTTCTTCAATACCCAAGTAGCTTCGTTTCCTCTCCGGAATTCAAGAAGAGGAAATAATGACAGGTAAGCGGTCATTTTCAGCTAGGAAAGCTACTTGAGGTTAGAGGGTATTTCTTAAGCTCGAGTTCAGGTGGTTGTTCTACTGATGGAATTGATTTTTGGGGTTTCTCTGACGAGTTCTTCTTCGATTGGTGGCCGGAACGTTTGATAACCGGCCCTTCCTTTTCTACGTACGCCAGCATGGCGTTGACTTCTGGATCCTCCATCTTTTCTTCTAGAGAAGTAAGTAATACTTGCTCTAGGGGTTCAGTTTCAGCTTCCTGGATGGAAGATGGAAAATACATGTCCTCTCTGTAGCAAAATCGCCTTCCTCCTCCTCGTCATCTGTGAATCCCACCGTCTTAGCATGAGGAGAAAAGTTTGAGCTTTTCTTCATCATTTTCTGCATGTCGAATTCAATCGTCTCATCTTCGTACCGAAGAGTGATTTTCCCGTCGTGGACGTCAATGATAGCTTTGGCGGTACTTAGAAACGGTCGACCTAGAATCAGGGGAACCTCGACATCGTCATCCATTTCTAGAATGACGAAATCAGCTGGAAAGATGAAGCAAGACACTCCAACTACCAAATCTCGGACTATGCCCATGGGCTTGATCTCTGATCTGTCTGCTAGTTGGAGTTTAAAAGGAACCGGTTGCATTTCTCCTCCTTTAACTTTCAAGAAGGTGGCGTAATGGCATGATATTAATGCTGGCTCCTAGGTCGCATAGACCACTTCCACAATCCACCCCACCTATAAAGCACGGGATCACGGGATTTCCCGGATCTGTTTGTTTAGAGGGAGTGCTCGAAGAAGGGCTGCAGAATTCCTCTGTCAGGTGCACTGTCTCCTTTCCAGGTTTCTTTTTCTTCTTTGTCAAGAGATCCTTGAGGAATTTTGCGTAGTTAGGCATCTCTTGCAAGCATCGATCAGAGGTATGTCGAGGGTCAGCTTCTTGAAAATGCTCAAGAACTTGGAGAATTGCTCATCAAGATGTTTCTTTTTCATTCTGTTTGGGAACGGGAGTTCACTGTTTTATGAGTGGAGGTTGGGATGTCGATGGTAATTCGAGATGGAGGTGGAGTAACAGGAGTAGGAATTGGGATTTCTGAGGGAGGTAAAGTTGGGGTTGGTGGTTTCATCAACATTGATATAGGAATCTTCAAGATTTTCTTTTTTTTCCTTTGCTGGTGGAAGTTCCCTTCCACTCCTTAAAGAGACTGCACACAAGTTGTTGATTGTGATGTGCCATCGTCTATAAGGACTGAATTTGCTTGTTCCTTCGGATTGGGATTTGTTTGTGAAGGGAATTGACCAGGTGGTCTTTGTTGAGTGAGTAGCTGTTGGATTTGAGATTGCAAGGCTTTTTGATCTTTGCGCAGAGCTGCGACCTCTTCTTGCGTATCTCGTGATTTACCTGTGAGCCTCGATTTTAAACCCTATCCTATGTTGATTAAAGCTGATTAGGATCTAATCGGGTTTTAGGTCCACTTATAACCTAAGATTAATAACTATGTCATAAAAACAACAATTATTAAAACCTAAGCTAGCTCACTGGGACCTATTATGATCGCCACCTAATTTTAACCTAGATCAAATTAGGAAAGGAGAGTTCGGGTTCGGGGGCTTGATATACGACTTTATTAGGGTTCAATTACTTTCATTACCCTTCCTAGGTCGTTTTTCCTCTACTCAGTTTATTTACGGCTTACTACAAATCGTTTTTAACCTAAGTGCGCGCTTCTTGTTTTTTTGTGTTTTTAGCATTTTTTGACAGAAAAACAAAGTGAAATTGAAAGCTACCTAAACTAGGGTTTCGGAGGCAGAATTAGGTCAAATTTCATTTCCGTCCGTAGCCACGGACCTATTGTCCGAAACCACGGACCCCAGTTAACCTAAATCACAGAAAAGTCGAAATTAAAGGAAAACAAAGATTTGCAAAGTCCGGGGCCACGGACAGGCTGTCCGTGGGCCCGGACATCATTAGAAAAACCTAAATTTTGAATTTTTAAAATCCCGCCGCCGTCCGTGGGTGTCCGTGGTCTCGGACAACGCGTCCGAGGTCCCGGACCATAGGTCCGAGGTCACGGACCACCCACGGACAGGGGTTTTCAGAAGGTTCCCGAGGTGTGTTTTGAGCTCAAATTTTATGGGTGTGTACCTGAAAGATGTACAAGACGTTAGTGATTGAAAGTTTTCAATTTGAATTCGAATTAAGCACGAAACTTAGCAAACAAGTTATCTGACAGAGGCTTAAACAAACAGCAATACAGAAGCCCACGAAGGTTAGTTTGAGCTCAAATTTCGAGGCAAGACAGATAATACCGTGGAGAATTAGGGTAGCTGAGTTTCTGCCTGTTTTACCTTCAGATTCACAACGTTTCTTCACACCGGGATTCGTCGAGTGCTCCGTTGATGGTAGACCCGAAAGGACTTCGAACCAAGCTTCTGTTTGGTTGTTCTTGCTGTTCTTCACGTTTTGGTGGTGTTTTGTGGGGTTTTGATGATTATTTGTGCTTTGGGGATCGGAAAACGTGTTTAGATAGTGGTTTCGGGGGATTTTCGGTATGATTTGGGTGGCCGGTGTTGGAAAAACGTGAGAGAGAGAGAGGAAGCTGCCTTTTCTGACTCTCTAGGGTTCTTGAGTATGTGAGGTTCTCCTTTTATCCAAAAACCTATCCCTTTATATAGACTTTCTTAAAGATAAAGAAAATCTAGTAAAAGTAAGATTTTTCGATATTTTAACTAAGTAACTTCCCAAAGGAATTTTGCTATGAAATTTTAACCACATGTCAAGAATGGATATTATGAATTTTCTGAGGTGGAAACGAATTTTTTAAATGCTGGAGCATTTTTAAATTGAATTTCTCGTCAGATTCAGTCAGAAATTGCTAGAAAATTATTGGAAATTCGAAAAATCAAAATTCCAACGCCATTATGCTTAAAATGTCATCCTCTATCATGGGTTAAAATATCAAAGCATTTCGAGCTGATTTGGGCACCCTTTGGAGGAGAGAGAAAGCCTATAGGAGAACTCAGAAGCCTTAAAAATTACGAAAACGCCCCTGACAATGACGAAACTGCTCCTCAGGCCCTGGAACACGCCGATCGGGCCGGAGTCTCTTACTGTTTGATGGAGATGGCTCTCACAACCTCGTAGACCTTAACCAGGGGGTCAAAATTTTGGGTATAACAGATTGCCCCCCGTCAACTGGACTTTGTAACGAATGTGAAAAGTCTGGTTGATGCTTGAGTGGTGCCCCAAAATTTTGGACTCCACAGAATCCTCCATGTTGTGTGAAACCGGGTTAACGATGCCCAGCAATTCGGAGGCGCTGACTACCTAAGCTACAAAGCATTGTCGAGCTTTTCTAAGGCGCTGACTACCTAAAGGTAATAATGAGGTAATGTCAGACTATTCTAAGGTGCCGACTACCTATAAGGATGATACGATGTCAAGCTATTCTAAGGCGTTGACTACCTAAAATGATGATATGCTGTCGAGCTATTCTAAGGCGCTGACTACCTAAAGTGATGAAAATGATGTCAAGCTATTCTAAGCGGTTGACTACCTGAATGATGATATGTTGTCGAGCTATTCTAAGGCGCTGACTACCTATGAGTGAGAATGAAAATGAAAAGATGTCAAGCGATTCTATGGCGTTGACTACCTAAAATGTGGAAATGAGATAATGTCAAGCGATTCTAAGGCGTTGACAACCTAAAATGTGGAAATGAGATAATGTCAAGCGATTCTAAGGCGTTGACAACCTAAAATGTGGAAATGATGTCAAGCTATTCTAAGGCGTTGACTACCTATAATGAAATGATGTCAAGCTATTCTAAGGCGTTGACTACCTAAATGAATGAAATAATGTCAAGCTATTCTAAGGCGTTGACTACCTATAATGAAATGATGTCAAGCTATTCTGAGGCGTTGACTACCTATAATGAATGAAATAATGTCAAGCTATTCTAAGGCGTTGACTACCTATAATGAATGAAATGAATGCAATGTGTTTAATGGAAGCAGGTAAGCTAAGGAGTGGTGTTAGGTCTTACTACGAGCCTAAAGGGATGACTCCAGGTCTTATGACGAACCTAAGGATGGTGCTAGGTCTTATGACGAGCCTAAAGTGAATGAATCAGGGAGGTCTTATGGGTGCCTGTAGGGTAGGCCTTATGGGTGCCTGAAAGGATTTGAATGTAGGGTAGGTCTTACGTGTGCCTAAAAGGATTGAATGTAGGGTAGGTCTTATGTGTGCCTAAAAGGATAGAATGTAGGGTAGGTCTTATGTGTGCCTAAGGTTTAGGGATGAGACTCATCTTAACTCAGTTGCTTATGGAGACTGAGATCCATTCTACTCGGTTGCTTATGGAGACCGAGACCCAATCTACTCGGTTGCTTATGGAGACCGAGACCCAATCTACTCAGTTGCTTATGGAGACCGAGATCCAATCTACTCGGTTGCTTATGGAGACCGAGATCCATCTAACTCAGTTGCTTATGGAGACTGAGATCCATTCTACTCGGTTGCTTATGGAGACCGAGATCCATCTAACTCAGTTGCTTATGGAGACTGAGATCCATTCTACTCTACTCGGTTGCTTATGGAGACCGAGACCCAATCTACTCGGTTGCTTATGGAGACCGAGACCCAATCTACTCGGTTGCTTATGGAGACCGAGACCCATCTAAACTTGACCAGGCAAATGCAGTATGCTTGATGATGTGAGGATGCAAAACACGTTTTATGCAAATGATTGTCATTGTGATCAAATTGTTAAGGTTCCAAACATGGAGATGACAAGGTTTACCCGAGTATTGCAAAGTGAAATTGAAGTGCTTGCGAAAACCGAAAATTTGCACAAAGCAAGAAATAGCTGAAAATGTGCCAAACATGGCAATGCTTGAGAAAAACACTGTTAAGAAAGGAAAGCGAAATAATCATTTCCTGACTAAGAGTTCCAGACCTGCAATTTTTTTTCTCAGAGGATGAACACGATACTAATGGAAATGTGTGGTGTTCATTGTGGTGCTGAAAGCTTTTGCTGGTGTTCAGGATTTATGACAAGCCTGGGGTTGGGGTGTGATTTTGGATGGTGATTTGGATTAAGATGAGCTGATGTTTTGTGGAGGTAAGACCAGTGACGGGCCTGAGAGTGTTTGTGGAGGTTAAGGCTTATGTGGGCATGTGTGGTATGATGTGAGGGTAAGGGCTTATGTGGGCCTACGTGGTAAGGGCTTATGTGGGCCTGCGTGGTGGTGTTTGTGGTGCCCACGCTTTGGGTTTCCGTTGGTGTTGTCATGGCAATTGTTGGAACCAACAATTGCCCCCAGTATTGTTCCTTAAGGCAATCTGAGCTAGAGTTCATGGTAATCGATCGGAACGATCGATTGCCCCCAGTATTTTCTTTGATTAAACATGCGAACAAGTCTTATCCTCACATGGTCAAGGATTGTGTCTTGATGTGGTGCTTTACACTCAAAGTGTTTGATTCTTGCACTCGTTTCTCACCTACGGTCACAACTTCTAGACCATTGAATTTGATATTTGATGAATTTACGCATTCGATCTGTTACTTTCACGTGATTGGATACACAACTACCAAGTCGGAAGTCTTCGAGGCTTATAACGTGGCCATAGGGTGTGATGAAAGACGACGGGATCATGGAGGGATATTTGAGGTATGTGGAGCTTAAATGGGTGACCAAAGCTGCAACTTGCGTCTTCTCTCGGATTCATCTTCCTTGTCTTGAAGTCGTCTGGCTGCTTCATGTTGACATTGTTTTCGAGCTTCTGGACCTGGACTTTTGAAGTTGTCCTTTACACTATTTCTCTTTTCGTCATTTGGATTTCTTCGAGGCACTTCGGGTTTGCCTTTTGTTTTATCCTTTCCTGGTTTTGCCTTCGGGGTTCTTGTGTTTCCCGGTTTTGGGCTTCGAGAGCTGTTTTGATGTGAGCTCTTTTGATCCTGTGTCACTCTGGGACCATTTGCGGATCACTTTGTCATGCTGATAGCGGCATTGCTTCTTTGGAATGATGAGAATGTTATCTGAGAGTCGGGCTCCTTGCATCCTTTGGTCACCGGGTCGGACATTCATCATTGGCTGGGTTATTTTGTGGAGTTCATAATGTCGAAAAGGATATATGGAAGGCTCAGCGGGGGTGCCTAGGGTTTAATGTCAGGGTTTACAAGCTTTTGGCTATGTGGTGCTGTACCTAGGTGCTTCGTCATTCCTGATAGTTGTATATCCGTTCTTTGTTACTTTTCACAGGTCTAAGCGTAAATTTACAAATTATCTCCTTCGGTCGGAGTTATACCGTTTACCTCACCTTTGAATGTGGACTCACCGGAGTCGTGTAAAAATGACACGCTCGTTCACTCATGGTTTTTCCGCTCAAGACATTCTCGTGAATTTCACTCAGAGACTAGTTCACACGCTTAAACGAAAGATGAAAGATGATGAACCTAAACTCAGATTGCCCCCATTATTGATTTGGGGTTAATGACGACAATTTAAAATATGGATTTGGAACCGCTTTGGGGGTCATTTGGATGTTTTGGGATAAGCTGTGGGGTTTGGTAAGGCATGTCCAAAACTTCAGAAACAAAATACAAGTCTTTGTATTCCATTGTCGGGAGATAATTAATTCATGAACCATTTTCTCAAAAGAAACTTGTGTGAAACAAAACCTTCTCTTTTTTTGTGTTATCATTTAGACTTGAAAAAGTCATCGATTTGTGAACATGAGGAAGAAGATGATTTAACAAGATCGATGCTTCTTATTAGTGGTCAGAAAACGATCATTCTTTGAAAAATATGAGAGGTGCATTTGGAAGATGAGTGTTATGGCAGGTTATGCAGTAGAATGCATGGGAACCCTAAAAATTCTGTTGAATCCAAATCCTGCTGAACCGTCTGAAGTCGGCATGCTGAAGACTCGAGCTCTTGACCGCCGGGATGTCGCTAAGATGACTGCGATCGTCTTCTTCTTGGACTCTTAGTAGGCTCCTAGGAATGCCTATGGATGACGCATGAGACACTTGGGCCTGCATGGGTTGAAACAGTTTCATGAATGTGGATTAGGCGCTCGGGCCTGGATGATTTTCATGGATGTGGATAGGCACTCAGGCCTGGATGAATTGAAAGTGAGGCACACATGCCAGAATGATTCATAAGCGGGTTGGCACTCGGGACGGAATGAGGATGCGGCACTGGGGCCAGAACATGTTGTGAGACTGTGGCACTAGGGCCGGAATGTTTAGAATATGTGGCACTTGGGCCAGAAAGTGTTTGAGGATGTGGCGCTTGGGCCTGAATGTGTTTAGGAAAATGGCACTTGAGCCGGAATGATTTGGGATTGTGGCACTTGGGCCAGAACGATTTCAGATTGAAGTAAGAAATATGGGCCAGAGGGACTTCTAGACTGGAACGGATGTGCGGGCCTGAATACCCTTAATCTGGAAGTGGAGTAAACGGGCCGAAGGAAGCCACATGGACCGTGAATGTGCCACTGGGCCGAGAGAGAAACCTTGAAGCCTAAGATTCGTTTGATGATCTTGTTGGGCCTTGAGGCCAGAAACTAGAATGAATGGGTTGCACAAACTATTTGGGATTCAAATGTTTTATGCTATGGGCCAAAATTTTGGATTCAGAGCAAAGTTCATGGGCCAAAACTTTGAATTGGTCTATGGGCCCAGATTAAGTGAGTTATGAGTGTGGCACTTGGAATATTCTAAGAATTTGGCACCTGGGCCAAAATGTGTTTGGGCTAGAAAGAGGGCGCATGGGCCGAAATGATTTCTAAACCATGTCCCAGATGTGAATTGGAATTTGGGGCCGAGTACTTCTGATTGGGCCTAAAAGATGATACTTATACCTAGGATTTTGGGCCAAAGCCCGAGTGGAAAGTCTTTCTAGACTAGAATAAACCCTGAAACGGAAAGGCCTGATGGATTTTCATGAACTGCTTTCGGTGGATTTGTTTTCATGGGCCTAGAACTAAATTGATAATTCAAATTGGGCCGAAAGAGAGAAATCACCTAGGTCTAAACTTTTGGGCCAGAGCCCAAACAAACAATTCATTTATTCAAACCAAACAGGGCCTTAGGGCCGCAAACAATGAAGTCGTGAATTCCAGGTTGGGCTGAGTTGACATAGGAAGAGTTCCTATCAATTTCTAGGCTGGCAGTGGGCCGATCATACAAGCAAACAAGGCCCACACAAGTTCAACATGTCCTTACTAGACGCTTCAACCAAATTGGGTATGGATCGATCCGGAGAGGTGCTTGGGGCATGGGCCCAGGTCACCACAAAGGAATAGGGCTTGCACGCTATTCTCTTTGGGCTTCCCCACTTTTTTCACATCACCTGAAGGTGTGCGTCCACGGTCGGGTCTTTGACTGACCAAACAATGGGCTAGGTAAGGGCACTGCCAGGAAAACGCTTGGGGCTAAAGCCCAGGTATTAAGGGGATGTGGTTAGACGACATCCTCCTCTTTTCCCCCGCTTATTCACATCACCTAAAAGGTGTGAGTCCCTGACAGGGGACCCTCAAACGGGTCCCGGGGTGAAATCGGTTCGTGTGGACCCTCGCTCTCATATGATGCAAAGGTGCAGAAATTAAAGTGCACACAAAAGTAAACAAACAAAGTAATAAAGCCATAAATAAACAATTTCGAGTTAAGCCCTCTTTCTTAAAATTAAACAAGTTAAAATTAAGAAGTTTGTCCCCAGCAGAGTCGCCAGTCTGTGAGCCTCGATTTTAAACCCTATCCTATGTTGATTAAAGCTGATTAGGATCTAATCGGGTTTTAGGTCCACTTATAACCTAAGATTAATAACTATGTCATAAAACAACAATTATTAAAACCTAAGCTAGCTCACTGGGACCTATTATGAGTCGCCACCTAATTTTAACCTAGATCAAATTAGGAAAGGAGAGTTCGGGTTCGGGGGCTTGATATACGACTTTATTAGGGTTCAATTACTTTCATTACCCTTCCTAGGTCGTTTTTCCTCTACTCAGTTTATTTACGGCTTACTACAAAGTCGTTTTTAACCTAAGTGCGCGCTTCTGTTTTTTTGTGTTTTTAGCATTTTTTGACAGAAAAACAAAGTGAAATTGAAAGCTACCTAAACTAGGGTTTCGGAGGCAGAATTAGGTCAAATTTCATTTCCGTCCGTAGCCACGGACCTATTGTCCGAAACCACGGACCCCAGTTAACCTAAATACACAGAAAAGTCGAAATTAAAGGAAACAAAGATTTGCAAAGTCCGGGGCCACGGACAGGCTGTCCGTGGGCCCGGACATCATTAGAAAAACCTAAATTTTGAATTTTTAAAATCCCGCCGCCGTCCGTGGGTGTCCGTGGTCTCGGACAACGCGTCCGAGGTCCCGGACCATAGGTCCGAGGTCACGGACCACCCACGGACAGGGGTTTTCAGAAGGTTCCCGAGGGTGTTTGAGCTCAAATTTTATGGGTGTGTAGCCTGAAAGATGTACAAGACGTTAGTGATTGAAAGTTTTCAATTTGAATTCGAATTAAGCACGAAACTTAGCAAACAAGTTATCTGACAGAGGCTTAAACAAACAGCAATACAGAAGCCCACGAAGGTTAGTTTGAGCTCAAATTTCGAGGCAAGACAGATAATACCGTGGAGAATTAGGGTAGCTGAGTTTCTGCCTGTTTTACCTTCAGATTCACAACGTTTCTTCACACCGGGATTCGTCGAGTGCTCCGTTGATGGTAGACCCGAAAGGACTTCGAACCAAGCTTCTGGTTGTTGGTTGTTCTTGCTGTTCTTCACGTTTTGGTGGTGTTTTTGTGGGGTTTTGATGATTATTTGTGCTTTGGGGATCGGAAAACGTGTTTAGATAGTGGTTTCGGGGGATTTTCGGTATGATTTGGGTGGCCGGGTGTTGGAAAACGTGAGAGAGAGAGAGGAAGCTGCCTTTTCTGACTCTCTAGGGTTCTTGAGTATGTGAGGTTCTCCTTTTATCCAAAAACCTATCCCTTTATAGACTTTTCTTAAAGATAAAGAAAATCTAGTAAAAGTAAGATTTTTCGATATTTTAACTAAGTAACTTCCCAAAGGAATTTTGCTATGAAATTTTAACCACATGTCAAGAATGGATATTATGAATTTTCTGAGGTGGAAACGAATTTTTTAAATGCGGAGCATTTTTAAATTGAATTTCTCTCTCAGATTCAGTCAGAAATTGCTAGAAAATTATTGGAAATTCGAAAAAAATCAAAATTCCAACGCCATTATGCTTAAATGTCATCCTCTATCATGGTTTAAAATATCAAAGCATTTCAGCTGATTTGGGCACCCTTTGGAGGAGAGAGAAAGCCTATAGGAGAAACTCAGAAGCCTTAAAAATTACGAAAACGCCCCTGACAATGACGAAACTGCTCCTCAGCCCTGAACACGCCGATCGGGCCGGAGTTCCTTACTGTTTTGATGGAGATGGCTCTCAACCTCGTAGACCTTAACCAGGGGGTCAAAATTTTGGGTATAACATTACCCATCATCGCCTAAACATTTCCTGCATCTGAGACATATCAGACTCAGGATTCGAGGAGGTGGAGCTGGTCGGCTCGATGAAGCTTCATTGCCATAAGACTGTTGTTGATATTGCCTTGGACCTCCTTGGAAATTGGACTGAGGTCTGTAATTTTGGGATGTTTGTAGGGTATGTGGGTTTTGGATATTTCCGGTGTTTGAGTAGCTAAGGTTGGATTGCATGTTACGTTGCCATGGTTGTCTGTATCCTGAATTGTTGGTGATGTAGTTTGCTTCCTCCGCTGCTTTCATTTCTTGTAGTTGGGGGCATTGATCGTAATCATGAGGCCCGCAACATTGCGTACAAGAAATTGTTGGTGACGTTTGGATTGAGGAGCATAGCCTGGAGGGGTAGTAGGTGGTCGGGAAATCATGACTTAGCTTGCTGAGGGAAGGAATTCATAGCCATCTGTTCGACCACTTTCTGTAGAGTGCTCACTTTGTTGCTTGCTGAGCGTTGCTTTCCATGAGTTGCTCATGGCTTCTCATGAGCTGGTCGAACTTGTTATCACTCTCCCCAACATGATATAATCCTGGAGTACCGCTCCTTGATCCACCGGAGGCCCAGTCTCTGATTTCCTCACAGAGAGATTCCATGCTGTTCAGAAATTGTGCTCCCGGCTTTTTCAGAACGTCAGCCCCTAACGAAGATAACACCATTGTTCTGCACGGACCGATCAAGCCCTTGTAAACAATTGTGATACTTGTTCCTTCGTCAGACCGTGGTGAGGACAAGTGAGTAGTAGACCTTTGAAACGGTCCCAAGTTTCACAAATATTCTCCGATCCTGGTTGCTTAAAATTATAAATTTCAGCAATCATCTCCAAAGTTCGGCTCGGAGGTAGGAATTTGTCATAGAACTTGGTGGCCATGTCGTCCCAGGTAACAATGGTACTCGGTGTTAAGCTATGATACCACTTGCTCGCGTTTCCCGTCAGGCTGTGTGGAAATAACGACAATCTTGCATATTGAAGTACTGCTCGGTTGCAGTAAGGCTATTGGCATGTTGTAAGAATTTTGTAACATGTAACAGGGCTTCGTCTGGACTGGTGCCATCAAACATACCCAACTCCTTCACACATCGAATCTGATGATATGGCTTCAGCTTTTGCCACTCCTCGTATTCGGATGGGCTGAGGTGAGGAAGGACGATAGCAGGCTGTTGTCCTTGGTTAGACGGCCTGTTGATATTTCGAACCGTTGCGTGGTGTAGCTGCCATGTTAGCTTCCGGGTCAGAATCTATCACTGTTGGTAATGTTCTGTTGAGTTCGTCTCTGCCTGAGATTGCGCAGAAAGGTTCTCTCGATTTCTGGGATGTAACCAACCGTGTGATTAATATTCTCTGGGAGGCTCTGTGACCTGGTGAAAGGCATACACCACTCAAAACAGAGAAAAGAACTGGTTATACGTTAGAATAATAAAAGTGTTAGGAATTAGTAGACAGAAATTTAAAGTTAGTAGTTAGTATACAAGGGAACGAAATGACAAGGGAAATGACAATGGAACGAAATGACAAAATTTAAAGTTAGTAGTTAATGACAATGGAACGAAATGACAATGGAACGAAATGACAGAAATAAATAACAATAATATTAACAAATGTCAGAAGTCCGATGTCCAAAATTAGATGTCCAAGTCAGATCAAAGTCGAAGTCCGATGTCCAAATCAGATGTCCGAGGTTATATGTCCGAAATTGGATTAACAGTTTTTTTTTTTGAATTTTATATTTAATTATTTTAGTAGATTAACAGATTATTGTAATAAAACAGGTGAATTAACCGGGGCTTAGGGACTAGATTAAATCAAGTCCCCGGCAACGGCGCCATTTTGCAGAATGGATTATCGTGAGTGATTTAGAAGAGGTGTAGTTATTAAAAGAAAGAAATTAATACTCAAAATATCCGTCGGGCTGCAAATTAAAACCCGGTCGTAGTAGTGTAGAAGACAGAAGCGGCCGGGGTCAAACCGTGGGACTTATAGCGAGCTAAAGTAGTTCCTAAGCTTGTCACAAAAGGGGGGAAGTTAATTGACTTGTTTTTAGAGAATTAAAAGAGCAGATTAAATTACTGAGTGCAGATGAATTAAATGGAACTCCGGGTTCAGGTTTTATATAATCTGATTAATTATGCTATCTCTTCCGGTTTAATAAATTAGTTTGGCAAAATTCCTTTATTATCCTAAGGACTAAGTCATAGACCCTTAAGAACTCGTTTACCAGAAAATGCTCGGTCTAATCAAGGTTCGAGCACTACTATGTAAACGGACGTTAAATTGAGGAATTATAATTGCATCTGTAAATACTAACTTATTAAATCATAATAAGTTTTCTCCAGATTTACGGCTTAAATAACCTGTCTATTTATCACCTGGTCTGATCAAAATAGACTTAGGAAAGCATTTTAATAAATTCATGTAATTTATTAAAATGGTGAGAGAAATCCTTTAAGCGTAACAAACTGTATTTATTAAAACCGGTAAAATATTGATTACATAATTAAACAAACCATAATTAAAAACCTTGCCCGGAGCAAATCCTCCTTAGCCAGACATATTAACTGGTAATAAATCTGACAGAGGTTGGACGTAATAACAGCACGGAGACGTGATTAGTGAATGGAGAAATGGAGAGGTCGAAGAGTGAAACATGTACGTAGGTTATTATAAGTGAAGTGGGTGAATTTGAGAATTTAGAGAACTGGGGTATGAGATGTACGTGAGTGTTAATGGAAGAGAATGAATGAGGTGAGAATGAGTGATTTTCTGGTTTTCTCCGTGCACTCGTACAAGGCTGTAGGGAATGGGTATTTATAGAAGAAATGAAGAGGTAGTGGTACGTAGATATTTGCTTCATTGATTGCTTCATTGATTGAAGCATTAATTGCAGGGGACAGGAGGCAGATTGCAGGAGCGATTTAAGGTAGGCGTCGGAGTAGATAGATAAGACGATTCAAGTTGAAGACGACTGCGCGAAGAAGAAGAAACTAGCCCGGGTTGATTTTAGTCGTACCGCCGGTTTCTTGTGCTGACCGCCCTCGCGGTTGCAATAGAGAGGTCCGCCCCCATTACGGCGGTTGGTGCGGTTGTGTGAGAGTGTTCCGCCTCGCGGTTGTGCGAGAGTGGTCCGCCTCGCGGTTGTGCGAGAGTGGTCCGCCTCGTGGGGAAGTCCGCCAGGCGGTTGCACCAGTCTCGTCCGCCACTTAGTAGGCGGTTGCCTGTGAGACGTCCGCCATGCGGTTGCATGTGAGACGTCCGCCTCCTCTTGGGCGGTTGCAGCTTGACCGTGGCCTATTTTACTTCAAACTTTGACCGGCTCTAGATTCTTCGTTTGGACTCTGTTTTCTGAGCCGTTTGCGTCTACGCGTTCGTCTCTTCGTCTATTTTACTCCCGGCTTGGTTTTCCTCATGTTAAACCAATAATTTTGTGAGAAAAACAATAAAACATAAACTAGAGGAAAACTAACCGAAGTGGAGAAATGAGCAAGAAAAGTGCTAATATTATACATGAAATACACCTAAATAACATGCTCATTTAGACACTTATCACACCCCCACACTTATCTTTTTGCTTGTCCTCAAGTAAAACCATGTACCTAAGCAAGTAGGAAATGCTCAATACTAACAAATATTATTATGAAGGGTAGGATAAAAAAGTCAATAGTTTATGATCTCTAAAACTTATTGAGGAGTGTGGAAAATTATCCGCTGGTGGCATAGGTGTGCTCAGGGTAAAAACAAAATATAGAGTTTCGGGGTATGATCTAAGGTACTTCAATGTTTCTTTTGTTTAGGTGACTCCGAGAACTTTTACCATGGCCAACTTCTCTCAAGAATGGGCATTGAGGAGAAAACAAAAGGAAAAAATAGATTTATGCATTTGTTTCACTTTTGCGTAAGAGATGAGATAATATAGGCATCACGCCTTTGTATTCAAGAACACTCAACTCTCTTTTGTGGTTACCAATGGTGTCTCGAAAGTCCCTTATTTTTTTTGTATTCTTTTTTTTTAACAGAGAAATACCCCTTAGCAATCCCTAAGAGAGAAGACAGAAAGAAACCCTGAGCAATAAAATCCAACCAATTTGCAGATTATTTGGTCACACCGCATATAAAATGCTCCTCAAAAGTAATCAAATGTAAAAATTTTAAAATTTTGTACCCTTTATCCTACAATTCATAATAGTATTAGTTTTTAAAGAGAACAACCTACATTAGCAGGGTACATAATTCAATTAGAACAAATGCGAGGTAAGCAGAAGATAAGCAGAGAGACTTAACAAATTTTAAGCATTTTAGATGTCCTAGGTTCTTCCCCCACACTTTAGCTCAAGCAATGCCCTCATTGCGTAGATGAAATAAAATTAATAGGGCAAGCAAAGTAAAGGAAAGAGTGTACTCCCCAGATTTCGTAGAGTGTGTAGAGCTCCCCCACACTTGAGTGTTGCTGTGGAATGTCATGAATTGAACCTGTAAAGAATATTCTACACAGCGAGAAGAACTCAAGTGAAGCCTGCATTTTATTATAGCAAATAAAAGGGAAATATAGTACAAAAAGGAAAAACATATTAAATTAAAGGAAAAATAAAAGATAGATAGTGGGTTGCCTCCCACCGAGCTGCCCGGGTTTAACGTCTCTAGCTAGACGTATTTGACCAAGTTTTAGTTTGGAGAAGAGTTCGAGGGCGAATTGTCCCGCTGTTCTTGGACAAAATAAGTAGCAGATAGGTTAGTTGAAATATTGGAATGAGAATTATACCTTTTAAGACGTGCCCCGTTGACCTTGAAAGTTTCGCCTTGTTTGTTCTGGAGTTCAAAGGCACCGTACGGGGTCACACTAACAATTTGAAAAGGGCCGGCCCAATGTGACTTGAGCTTCCCTGGGAAAATCCTTAATCTCGAGTTATATAAGAGAACCCAATCACCAACTTCGAATTCCTTCTTGAGGATCATCCTGTCGTGGAACTTTTTGGTGCGCTCTTTATAGATCTTCATTCTGATAAGCCTGATCTCGTAACTCTTCTAATTCGGTAAGTTGGAATTTTCTTCTCTCTCCTGCAGAAACCATGTCAAAGTTTAGGGCTTTGATTGCCCAATATGCTTTATGCTCCATCTCCACAGGAAGGTGGCATGCTTTTCCATAGACCAGCTTAAAAGGAGACATCCCGATGGGAGTCTTGAATGCAGTGCGGTAAGCCCAAAGCGCATCATCCAGTTTAAGTGCCCAATCCTTCCGTGATGAGTTAACCGTCTTCTGAAGGATCCATTTTAACTCTCGGTTGGAAACTTCTGCTTGCCGTTTTGTCTGGGGTGTAAGGTAAGGCTACCTTGTGACGTACCCCGTACTTAACCATAAGTGCTTCGAATAAACGGTTGCAGAAGTGTGTTCCTCCATCACTAATAATAATTCTGGGCACGCCAAAACGGGTAAAGATGTGCTTTTTGAGGAATCTTGTTACTGTCTTTGCATCTGCGTGATGACAGGGTATAGCCTCCACCCACTTTGAAACATAATCAACTGCCACCAGAACATATTCGTGGCCCTGCGAGGAAGGGAACGGTCCCATGAAATCGATGCCCCAACAATCAAAGAGCTCTACTTCTAGTAGTCCCTTGTTGCGGCATCTCATGTCTCCTGATGTGTTACCCATTTCTGACAATTATCACATTGTCTGCAGAATTGGTACACATCTTTATGAAGGGTCGGCCAATAAAAACCTGATGCCAGGATCTTAGCAGCGGTCCTCGTGGGTCCATGGTGACCTCCGGCCTCCCGGATGACAAAATTGGATGACACTATAATTTTCTCGAAACTTCTTCTTCCGGGAGACATCGTCGAATTAACCCATCAGCACTAACTCGGAACAAGTACGGTCCTCCCAGAAATAATGCCTCGAGTCAGAATTTCTTCTTCTGGAGTAGGAAAATCGTAGGGTACTGTTCCTGAGACTAAAAATTGGCCAGGTCGGCGTACCATGGCTCCTGTACTTTGGTGATGGAGAACAGTCTCGTCGGGGAAGAATTCGTTTATGGGCACACTATCCGTAGGAGTCACCAACCTAGAGAGATGGTCGGCCACGACATTCAGTTTTCCGCTCTTATCTTTGACTTCGATGTCAAACTCTTGAAGTAGAAGAATCCAGCGCAGTAAGCGAGGCTTGGCTTCTTGTTTTGTGAATAAGTATTTGAGAGCGGAGTGGTCTGTATGCACGATGACCTTGCTTCCCCATAAGTAAGATCTGAACTTATCGAGGGAGAAAACTATAGCCAAAAGTTCTTTTTCGGTGGTCGTATAGTTTTTCTGTGCGTCGTTCAGTGTTCTGCTAGCATAGGCGATCACTCTCAAGATTTTCTCTTTCTTTTGGCACAGAGCTGCCCCCACGGCATAGTCACTTGCGTCACACATGATCTCAAAAGGAAGAGACCAATCAGGTGGTATGACCACAGGTGCTGTCACCAATTTTTGTGTTATGGCTTGGAAGGCAGCTGAGCACCTCTCATCAAAATGAAACGGGGCATCTTTCTGTAGCAGGTCGGTCAAAGGTTTGCTGATTTTGGAGAAGTCCTGAATAAACCGCCGATAAAATCCTGCATGCCCTAGAAATGCTCGTATATCTCGAACTGTAGTTGGTGCTGGTAACTTCTCAATAACCTCTACCTTGGCTTTATCCACCTCTATCCCTTTTGCTGATATTTTATGTCCAAGGACGATCCCGTCCTTGACCATAAAATGACACTTCTCCCAGTTTAAGACGAGATTCGTATCCACACCGTCTCAGGATCAAATCTAGTTGTGCCAAGCATTTGTCGAAACTAGAGCCATAGACTGAGAAATCGTCCATGAAGACTTCTATGCTCTGCTCGATGAAGTCAGCAAATATTGCTTGCATACATCTCTGGAAGGTAGCAGGGGCGTTGCATAGACCGAAAGGCATTCGTCGGTATGCAAAGGTACCGTAAGGACAAGTGAAGGTTGTCTTGTCCTGGTCCTCAGGTGCGATTGGTATTTGAAAATAACCCAAGAACCCATCTAGAAAACAGTAGTACTCTTGCCCTGCAAGTCGTTCCAACATCTGGTCGATGAAGGGGAGAGGGAAATGATCCTTCCTGGTGGCCAAGTTCAAACGCCGATAATCAATACACATGCGCCATCCTGTGATCTTTCTTTGAGGGATAGTCTCTCCCTTTTCATTAATAACAGCTTCGATGCCCCCCTTCTTAGGGACAACTTGAACAGGACTGACCCATGGACTGTCAGAAATTGGATAGATGATGTCTGCGTCAAGGAGTTTTAGAACCTCCTTTCGAACTACCTCCTTGAGGTTAGGGTTTAGCCGGCGTTGAGGTTGTCGGATAGGTTTGAAGTTTTCCTCCATGTAAATATGGTGCGTGCAATAGGAGGGATCAATTCCTTTGATATCAGCGATAGTCCACCCGATTGCTGTCTTGTGCTTCTTCAATACCCCAAGTAGCTTCGTTTCCTCTCCGGAATTCAGAGAAGAGGAAATAATGACAGGTAAGCGGTCATTTTCAGCTAGGAAAGCATACTTGAGGTTAGAGGGTATTTCTTTAAGCTCGAGTTCAGGTGGTTGTTCTACTGATGGAATTGATTTTTGGGGTTTTCTGACGAGTTCTTCGATTGGTGGCCGGAACGTTTGATAACCGGCCCTTCCTTTTTCTACGTACGCCAGCATGGCGTTGACTTCTGGATCCTCCATCTTTTCTTCTAGAGAAGTAAGTAATACTTGCTCTAGGGGTTCAGTTTCAGCTTCCTGGATGGAAGATGGAAAATACATGTCCTCCTCTGTAGCAAAATCGCCTTCCTCCTCCTCGTCATCTGTGAATCCCACCGTCTTAGCATGAGGAGAAAAGTTTGAGCTTTTCTTCATCATTTTCTGCATGTCGAATTCAATCGTCTCATCTTCGTACCGAAGAGTGATTTTCCCGTCGTGGACGTCAATGATAGCTTTGGCGGTACTTAGAAACGGTCGACCTAGAATCAGGGGAACCTCGACATCGTCATCCATTTCTAGAATGACGAAATCAGCTGGAAAGATGAAGCAAGACACTCCAACTACCAAATCTCGGACTATGCCCATGGGCTTGATCTCTGATCTGTCTGCTAGTTGGAGTTTAAAAGGAACCGGTTGCATTTCTCCTCCTTTAACTTTCAAGAAGGTGGCGTATGGCATGATATTAATGCTGGCTCCAAGGTCGCATAGACCACTTCCACAATCCACCCCACCTATAAAGCACGGGATCACGGGATTTCCCGGATCTGTTTGTTTAGGAGGGAGTGCTCGAAGAAGGGCTGCAGAACATTCCTCTGTCAGGTGCACTGTCTCCTTTCCAGGTTTCTTTTTCTTCTTTGTCAAGAGATCCTTGAGGAATTTTGCGTAGTTAGGCATCTCTTGCAAAGCATCGATCAGAGGTATGTCGAGGGTCAGCTTCTTGAAAATGCTCAAGAACTTGGAGAATTGCTCATCAAGATGTTTCTTTTTCATTCTGTTTGGGAACGGGAGTTCACTGTTTTTATGAGTGGAGGTTGGGATGTCGATGGTAATTCGAGATGGAGGTGGAGTAACAGGAGTAGGAATTGGGATTTCTGAGGGAGGTAAAGTTGGGTTGGTGGTTTCATCAACATTGATATAGGAATCTTCAAGATTTTCTTTTTCTTTTCCTTTGCTGGTGGAAGTTCCCTTCCACTCCTTAAAGAGACTGCACACAAGTTTGTTGATTGTGATGTGCCATCGTCTATAAGGACTGAATTTGCTTGTTCCTTCGGATTGGGATTTGTTTGTGAAGGGAATTGACCAGGTGGTCTTTGTTGAGTGAGTAGCTGTTGGATTTGAGATTGCAAGGCTTTTTGATCTTTGCGCAGAGCTGCGACCTCTTCTTGCGTATCTCGTGATTTACCTGTGAGCCTCGATTTTAAACCCTATCCTATGTTGATTAAAGCTGATTAGGATCTAATCGGGTTTTAGGTCCACTTATAACCTAAGATTAATAACTATGTCATAAAACAACAATTATTAAAACCTAAGCTAGCTCACTGGGACCTATTATGAGTCGCCACCTAATTTTAACCTAGATCAAATTAGGAAAGGAGAGTTCGGGTTCGGGGGCTTGATATACGACTTTATTAGGGTTCAATTACTTTCATTACCCTTCCTAGGTCGTTTTTCCTCTACTCAGTTTATTTACGGCTTACTACAAAGTCGTTTTTAACCTAAGTGCGCGCTTCTGTTTTTTTGTGTTTTTAGCATTTTTTGACAGAAAAACAAAGTGAAATTGAAAGCTACCTAAACTAGGGTTTCGGAGGCAGAATTAGGTCAAATTTCATTTCCGTCCGTAGCCACGGACCTATTGTCCGAAACCACGGACCCCAGTTAACCTAAATACACAGAAAAGTCGAAATTAAAGGAAAACAAAGATTTGCAAAGTCCGGGGCCACGGACAGGCTGTCCGTGGGCCCGGACATCATTAGAAAAACCTAAATTTTGAATTTTTAAAATCCCGCCGCCGTCCGTGGGTGTCCGTGGTCTCGGACAACGCGTCCGAGGTCCCGGACCATAGGTCCGAGGTCACGGACCACCCACGGACAGGGGTTTTCAGAAGGTTCGCGAGGGTGTTTTGAGCTCAAATTTTATGGGTGTGTAGCCTGAAAGATGTACAAGACGTTAGTGATTGAAAGTTTTCAATTTGAATTCGAATTAAGCACGAAACTTAGCAAACAAGTTATCTGACAGAGGCTTAAACAAACAGCAATACAGAAGCCCACGAAGGTTAGTTTGAGCTCAAATTTCGAGGCAAGACAGATAATACCGTGGAGAATTAGGGTAGCTGAGTTTCTGCCTGTTTTACCTTCAGATTCACAACGTTTCTTCACACCGGGATTCGTCGAGTGCTCCGTTGATGGTAGACCCGAAAGGACTTCGAACCAAGCTTCTGGTTGTTGGTTGTTCTTGCTGTTCTTCACGTTTTGGTGGTGTTTTTGTGGGGTTTTGATGATTATTTGTGCTTTGGGGATCGGAAAACGTGTTTAGATAGTGGTTTCGGGGGATTTTCGGTATGATTTGGGTGGCCGGGTGTTGGAAAACGTGAGAGAGAGAGAGGAAGCTGCCTTTTCTGACTCTCTAGGGTTCTTGAGTATGTGAGGTTCTCCTTTTATCCAAAAACCTATCCCTTTATATAGACTTTCTTAAAGATAAAGAAAATCTAGTAAAAGTAAGATTTTTCGATATTTTAACTAAGTAACTTCCCAAAGGAATTTTGCTATGAAATTTTAACCACATGTCAAGAATGGATATTATGAATTTTCTGAGGTGGAAACGAATTTTTTAAATGCTGGAGCATTTTTAAATTGAATTTCTCGTCAGATTCAGTCAGAAATTGCTAGAAAATTATTGGAAATTCGAAAAATCAAAATTCCAACGCCATTATGCTTAAAATGTCATCCTCTATCATGGGTTAAAATATCAAAGCATTTCGAGCTGATTTGGGCACCCTTTGGAGGAGAGAGAAAGCCTATAGGAGAACTCAGAAGCCTTAAAAATTACGAAAACGCCCCTGACAATGACGAAACTGCTCCTCAGGCCCTGGAACACGCCGATCGGGCCGGAGTCTCTTACTGTTTGATGGAGATGGCTCTCACAACCTCGTAGACCTTAACCAGGGGGTCAAAATTTTGGGTATAACAGATTGCCCCCCGTCAACTGGACTTTGTAACGAATGTGAAAAGTCTGGTTGATGCTTGAGTGGTGCCCCAAAATTTTGGACTCCACAGAATCCTCCATGTTGTGTGAAACCGGGTTAACGATGCCCAGCAATTCGGAGGCGCTGACTACCTAAGCTACAAAGCATTGTCGAGCTTTTCTAAGGCGCTGACTACCTAAAGGTAATAATGAGGTAATGTCAGACTATTCTAAGGTGCCGACTACCTATAAGGATGATACGATGTCAAGCTATTCTAAGGCGTTGACTACCTAAAATGATGATATGCTGTCGAGCTATTCTAAGGCGCTGACTACCTAAAGTGATGAAAATGATGTCAAGCTATTCTAAGGCGTTGACTACCTGAAATGATGATATGTTGTCGAGCTATTCTAAGGCGCTGACTACCTATGAGTGAGAATGAAAATGAAAAGATGTCAAGCGATTCTATGGCGTTGACTACCTAAAATGTGGAAATGAGATAATGTCAAGCGATTCTAAGGCGTTGACAACCTAAAATGTGGAAATGAGATAATGTCAAGCGATTCTAAGGCGTTGACAACCTAAAATGTGGAAATGATGTCAAGCTATTCTAAGGCGTTGACTACCTATAATGAAATGATGTCAAGCTATTCTAAGGCGTTGACTACCTATGAATGAAATAATGTCAAGCTATTCTAAGGCGTTGACTACCTATAATGAAATGATGTCAAGCTATTCTGAGGCGTTGACTACCTATAATGAATGAAATAATGTCAAGCTATTCTAAGGCGTTGACTACCTATAATGAATGAAATGAATGCAATGTGTTTAATGGAAGCAGGTAAGCTAAGGAGTGGTGTTAGGTCTTACTACGAGCCTAAAGGGATGACTCCAGGTCTTATGACGAACCTAAGGATGGTGCTAGGTCTTATGACGAGCCTAAAGTGAATGAATCAGGGAGGTCTTATGGGTGCCTGTAGGGTAGGCCTTATGGGTGCCTGAAAGGATTTGAATGTAGGGTAGGTCTTACGTGTGCCTAAAAGGATTGAATGTAGGGTAGGTCTTATGTGTGCCTAAAAGGATAGAATGTAGGGTAGGTCTTATGTGTGCCTAAGGTTTAGGGATGAGACTCATCTTAACTCAGTTGCTTATGGAGACTGAGATCCATTCTACTCGGTTGCTTATGGAGACCGAGACCCAATCTACTCGGTTGCTTATGGAGACCGAGACCCAATCTACTCAGTTGCTTATGGAGACCGAGATCCAATCTACTCGGTTGCTTATGGAGACCGAGATCCATCTAACTCAGTTGCTTATGGAGACTGAGATCCATTCTACTCGGTTGCTTATGGAGACCGAGATCCATCTAACTCAGTTGCTTATGGAGACTGAGATCCATTCTACTCGGTTGCTTATGGAGACCGAGACCCAATCTACTCGGTTGCTTATGGAGACCGAGACCCAATCTACTCGGTTGCTTATGGAGACCGAGATCCATCTAAACTTGACCAGGCAAATGCAGTATGCTTGATGATGTGAGGATGCAAAACACGTTTTATGCAAATGATTGTCATTGTGATCAAATTGTTAAGGTTCCAAACATGGAGATGACAAGGTTTACCCGAGTATTGCAAAGTGAAATTGAAGTGCTTGCGAAAACCGAAAATTTGCACAAAGCAAGAAATAGCTGAAAATGTGCCAAACATGGCAATGCTTGAGAAAAACACTGTTAAGAAAGGAAAGCGAAATAATCATTTCCTGACTAAGAGTTCCAGACCTGCAATTTTTTTCTCAGAGGATGAACACGATACTAATGGAAATGTGTGGTGTTCATTGTGGTGCTGAAAGCTTTTGCTGGTGTTCAGGATTTATGACAAGCCTGGGGTTGGGGTGTGATTTTGGATGGTGATTTGGATTAAGATGAGCTGATGTTTTGTGGAGGTAAGACCAGTGACGGGCCTGAGAGTGTTTGTGTGGAGGTTAAGGCTTATGTGGGCATGTGTGGTATGATGTGAGGGTAAGGGCTTATGTGGGCCTACGTGGTAAGGGCTTATGTGGGCCTGCGTGGTGGTGTTTGTGGTGCCCACGCTTTGGGTTTCCGTTGGTGTTGTCATGGCAATTGTTGGAACCAACAATTGCCCCCAGTATTGTTCCTTAAGGCAATCTGAGCTAGAGTTCATGGTAATCGATCGGAACGATCGATTGCCCCCAGTATTTTCTTTGATTAAACATGCGAACAAGTCTTATCCTCACATGGTCAAGGATTGTGTCTTGATGTGGTGCTTTACACTCAAAGTGTTTGATTCTTGCACTCGTTTCTCACCTACGGTCACAACTTCTAGACCATTGAATTTGATATTTGATGAATTTACGCATTCGATCTGTTACTTTCACGTGATTGGATACACAACTACCAAGTCGGAAGTCTTCGAGGCTTATAACGTGGCCATAGGGTGTGATGAAAGACGACGGGATCATGGAGGGATATTTGAGGTATGTGGAGCTTAAATGGGTGACCAAAGCTGCAACTTGCGTCTTCTCTCGGATTCATCTTCCTTGTCTTGAAGTCGTCTGGCTGCTTCATGTTGACATTGTTTTCGAGCTTCTGGACCTGGACTTTTGAAGTTGTCCTTTACACTATTTCTCTTTTCGTCATTTGGATTTCTTCGAGGCACTTCGGGTTTGCCTTTTGTTTTATCCTTTCCTGGTTTTGCCTTCGGGGTTCTTGTGTTTCCCGGTTTTGGGCTTCGAGAGCTGTTTTGATGTGAGCTCTTTTGATCCTGTGTCACTCTGGGACCATTTGCGGATCACTTTGTCATGCTGATAGCGGCATTGCTTCTTTGGAATGATGAGAATGTTATCTGAGAGTCGGGCTCCTTGCATCCTTTGGTCACCGGGTCGGACATTCATCATTGGCTGGGTTATTTTGTGGAGTTCATAATGTCGAAAAGGATATATGGAAGGCTCAGCGGGGGTGCCTAGGGTTTAATGTCAGGGTTTACAAGCTTTTGGCTATGTGGTGCTGTACCTAGGTGCTTCGTCATTCCTGATAGTTGTATATCCGTTCTTTGTTACTTTTCACAGGTCTAAGCGTAAATTTACAAATTATCTCCTTCGGTCGGAGTTATACCGTTTACCTCACCTTTGAATGTGGACTCACCGGAGTCGTGTAAAAATGACACGCTCGTTCACTCATGGTTTTTCCGCTCAAGACATTCTCGTGAATTTCACTCAGAGACTAGTTCACACGCTTAAACGAAAGATGAAAGATGATGAACCTAAACTCAGATTGCCCCCATTATTGATTTGGGGTTAATGACGACAATTTAAAAGATATGGATTTGGAACCGCTTTGGGGGTCATTTGGATGTTTTGGGATAAGCTGTGGGGTTTGGTAAGGCATGTCCAAAACTTCAGAAACAAAATACAAGTCTTTGTATTCCATTGTCGGGAGATAATTAATTCATGAACCATTTTCTCAAAAGAAACTTGTGTGAAACAAAACCTTCTCTTTTTTTGTGTTATCATTTAGACTTGAAAAAGTCATCGATTTGTGAACATGAGGAAGAAGATGATTTAACAAGATCGATGCTTCTTATTAGTGGTCAGAAAACGATCATTCTTTGAAAAATATGAGAGGTGCATTTGGAAGATGAGTGTTATGGCAGGTTATGCAGTAGAATGCATGGGAACCCTAAAAATTCTGTTGAATCCAAATCCTGCTGAACCGTCTGAAGTCGGCATGCTGAAGACTCGAGCTCTTGACCGCCGGGATGTCGCTAAGATGACTGCGATCGTCTTCTTCTTGGACTCTTAGTAGGCTCCTAGGAATGCCTATGGATGACGCATGAGACACTTGGGCCTGCATGGGTTGAAACAGTTTCATGAATGTGGATTAGGCGCTCGGGCCTGGATGATTTTCATGGATGTGGATAGGCACTCAGGCCTGGATGAATTGAAAGTGAGGCACACATGCCAGAATGATTCATAAGCGGGTTGGCACTCGGGACGGAATGAGGATGCGGCACTGGGGCCAGAACATGTTGTGAGACTGTGGCACTAGGGCCGGAATGTTTAGAATATGTGGCACTTGGGCCAGAAAGTGTTTGAGGATGTGGCGCTTGGGCCTGAATGTGTTTAGGAAAATGGCACTTGAGCCGGAATGATTTGGGATTGTGGCACTTGGGCCAGAACGATTTCAGATTGAAGTAAGAAATATGGGCCAGAGGGACTTCTAGACTGGAACGGATGTGCGGGCCTGAATACCCTTAATCTGGAAGTGGAGTAAACGGGCCGAAGGAAGCCACATGGACCGTGAATGTGCCACTGGGCCGAGAGAGAAACCTTGAAGCCTAAGATTCGTTTGATGATCTTGTTGGGCCTTGAGGCCAGAAACTAGAATGAATGGGTTGCACAAACTATCTGGGATTCAAATGTTTTATGCTATGGGCCAAAATTTTGGATTCAGAGCAAAGTTCGTGGGCCAAAACTAAATTGGTCTATGGGCCCAGATTAAGTGAGTTATGAGTGTGGCACTTGGAATATTCTAAGAATTTGGCACCTGGGCCAAAATGTGTTTGGGCTAGAAAGAGGGCGCATGGGCCGAAATGATTTCTAAACCATGTCCCAGATGTGAATTGGAATTTGGGGCCGAGTACTTCTGATTGGGCCTAAAAGATGATACTTATACCTAGGATTTTGGGCCAAAGCCCGAGTGGAAAGTCTTTCTAGACTAGAATAAACCCTGAAACGGAAAGGCCTGATGGATTTTCATGAACTGCTTTCGGTGGATTTGTTTTCATGGGCCTAGAACTAAATTGATAATTCAAATTGGGCCGAAAGAGAGAAATCACCTAGGTCTAAACTTTTGGGCCAGAGCCCAAACAAACAATTCATTTATTCAAACCAAACAGGGCCTTAGGGCCGCAAACAATGAAGTCGTGAATTCCAGGTTGGGCTGAGTTGACATAGGAAGAGTTCCTATCAATTTCTAGGCTGGCAGTGGGCCGATCATACAAGCAAACAAGGCCCACACAAGTTCAACATGTCCTTACTAGACGCTTCAACCAAATTGGGTATGGATCGATCCGGAGAGGTGCTTGGGGCATGGGCCCAGGTCACCACAAAGGAATAGGGCTTGCACGCTATTCTCTTTGGGCTTCCCCACTTTTTTCACATCACCTGAAGGTGTGCGTCCACGGTCGGGTCTTTGACTGACCAAACAATGGGCTAGGTAAGGGCACTGCCAGGAAAACGCTTGGGGCTAAAGCCCAGGTATTAAGGGGATGTGGTTAGACGACATCCTCCTCTTTTCCCCCGCTTATTCACATCACCTAAAAGGTGTGAGTCCCTGACAGGGGACCCTCAAACGGGTCCCGGGGTGAAATCGGTTCGTGTGGACCCTCGCTCTCATATGATGCAAAGGTGCAGAAATTAAAGTGCACACAAAAGTAAACAAACAAAGTAATAAAGCCATAAATAAACAATTTCGAGTTAAGCCCTCTTTCTTAAAATTAAACAAGTTAAAATTAAGAAGTTTGTCCCCAGCAGAGTCGCCAGTCTGTGAGCCTCGATTTTAAACCCTATCCTATGTTGATTAAAGCTGATTAGGATCTAATCGGGTTTTAGGTCCACTTATAACCTAAGATTAATAACTATGTCATAAAACAACAATTATTAAAACCTAAGCTAGCTCACTGGGACCTATTATGAGTCGCCACCTAATTTTAACCTAGATCAAATTAGGAAAGGAGAGTTCGGGTTCGGGGGCTTGATATACGACTTTATTAGGGTTCAATTACTTTCATTACCCTTCCTAGGTCGTTTTTCCTCTACTCAGTTTATTTACGGCTTACTACAAAGTCGTTTTTAACCTAAGTGCGCGCTTCTGTTTTTTTGTGTTTTTAGCATTTTTTGACAGAAAAACAAAGTGAAATTGAAAGCTACCTAAACTAGGGTTTCGGAGGCAGAATTAGGTCAAATTTCATTTCCGTCCGTAGCCACGGACCTATTGTCCGAAACCACGGACCCCAGTTAACCTAAATACACAGAAAAGTCGAAATTAAAGGAAAACAAAGATTTGCAAAGTCCGGGGCCACGGACAGGCTGTCCGTGGGCCCGGACATCATTAGAAAAACCTAAATTTTGAATTTTTAAAATCCCGCCGCCGTCCGTGGGTGTCCGTGGTCTCGGACAACGCGTCCGAGGTCCCGGACCATAGGTCCGAGGTCACGGACCACCCACGGACAGGGGTTTTCAGAAGGTTCCCGAGGGTGTTTTGAGCTCAAATTTTATGGGTGTGTAGCCTGAAAGATGTACAAGACGTTAGTGATTGAAAGTTTTCAATTTGAATTCGAATTAAGCACGAAACTTAGCAAACAAGTTATCTGACAGAGGCTTAAACAAACAGCAATACAGAAGCCCACGAAGGTTAGTTTGAGCTCAAATTTCGAGGCAAGACAGATAATACCGTGGAGAATTAGGGTAGCTGAGTTTCTGCCTGTTTTACCTTCAGATTCACAACGTTTCTTCACACCGGGATTCGTCGAGTGCTCCGTTGATGGTAGACCCGAAAGGACTTCGAACCAAGCTTCTGGTTGTTGGTTGTTCTTGCTGTTCTTCACGTTTTGGTGGTGTTTTTGTGGGGTTTTGATGATTATTTGTGCTTTGGGGATCGGAAAACGTGTTTAGATAGTGGTTTCGGGGGATTTTCGGTATGATTTGGGTGGCCGGGTGTTGGAAAACGTGAGAGAGAGAGAGGAAGCTGCCTTTTCTGACTCTCTAGGGTTCTTGAGTATGTGAGGTTCTCCTTTTATCCAAAAACCTATCCCTTTATATAGACTTTCTTAAAGATAAAGAAAATCTAGTAAAAGTAAGATTTTTCGATATTTTAACTAAGTAACTTCCCAAAGGAATTTTGCTATGAAATTTTAACCACATGTCAAGAATGGATATTATGAATTTTCTGAGGTGGAAACGAAAATTGAATTTCTCGTCAGATTCAGTCAGAAATTGCTAGAAAATTATTGGAAATTCGAAAAATCAAAATTCCAACGCCATTATGCTTAAAATGTCATCCTCTATCATGGGTTAAAATATCAAAGCATTTCGAGCTGATTTGGGCACCCTTTGGAGGAGAGAGAAAGCCTATAGGAGAACTCAGAAGCCTTAAAAATTACGAAAACGCCCCTGACAATGACGAAACTGCTCCTCAGGCCCTGGAACACGCCGATCGGGCCGGAGTCTCTTACTGTTTGATGGAGATGGCTCTCACAACCTCGTAGACCTTAACCAGGGGGTCAAAATTTTGGGTATAACATTACCCATCATCGCCTTAAACATTTCCTGCATCTGAGACATATCAGACTCAGGATTCGAAGGAGGTGGAGCTGGTCGGCTCGATGAAGCTTCATTGCCATAAGACTGTTGTTGATATTGCCTTGGACCTCCTTGGAAATTGGACTGAGGTCTGTAATTTTGGGATGTTTGTAGGGTATGTGGGTTTTGGATATTTCCGGTGTTTGAGTAGCTAAGGTTGGATTGCATGTTACGTTGCCATGGTTGTCTGTATCCTGAATTGTTGGTGATGTAGTTTGCTTCCTCCGCTGCTTTCATTTCTTGTAGTTGGGGGCATTGATCGTAATCATGAGGCCCGCAACATTGCGTACAAGAAATTGTTGGTGACGTTTGTGATTGAGGAGCATAGCCTGGAGGGGTAGTAGGTGGTCGGGAAATCATTGACTTAGCTTGCTGAGGGAAGGAATTCATAGCCATCTGTTCGACCACTTTCTGTAGAGTGCTCACTTTTGTTGCTTGCTGAGCGTTGCTTTCCATGAGTTGCTCATGGCTTCTCATGAGCTGGTCGAACTTGTTATCACTCTCCCCAACATGATATAATCCTGGAGTACCGCTCCTTGATCCACCGGAGGCCCAGTCTCTAATTTCCTCACAGAGAGACTCCATGCTGTTCAGAAATTGTGCTCCCGGCTTTTTCAGAACGTCAGCCCCTAACGAAGATAACACCATTGTTCTGCACGGACCGATCAAGCCCTTGTAAAACAATTGTGATACTTGTTCCTTCGTCAGACCGTGGTGAGGACAAGTGAGTAGTAGACCTTTGAAACGGTCCCAAGTTTCACAAATATTCTCCGATCCTGGTTGCTTAAAATTATAAATTTCAGCAATCATCTCCAAAGTTCGGCTCGGAGGTAGGAATTTGTCATAGAACTTGGTGGCCATGTCGTCCCAGGTAACGATGGTACTCGGTGTTAAGCTATGATACCACTTGCTCGCGTTTCCCGTCAGGCTGTGTGGAAATAACGACAATCTTGCATATTGAAGTACTGCATCGGTTGCAGTAAGGCTGTTGGCATGTTGTAAGAATTTTGTAACATGTAACAGGGCTTCGTCTGGACTGGTGCCATCAAACATACCCAGCTCCTTCACACATCGAATCTGATGATATGGCTTCAACTTTTGCCACTCCTCGTATTCGGATGGGCTGAGGTGAGGAAGGACGATAGCAGGCTGTTGTCCTTGGTTAGACGGCCTGTTGATATTTCGAACCGTTGCTGGTGTAGCTACCATGTTAGCTTCCGGGTCAGAATCTATCACTGTGTTGGTAATGTTCTGTTGAGTTCGTCTCTGCCTGAGATTGCGCAGAAAGGTTCTCTCGATTTCTGGGATGTAACCAACCGTGTGATTAATATTCTCTGGGAGGCTCTGTGACCTGGTGAAAGGCATACACCACTCAAAACAGAGAAAAGAACTGGTTATACGTTAGAATAATAAAAGTGTTAGGAATTAGTAGACAGAAATTTAAAGTTAGTAGTTAGTATACAAGGGAACGAAATGACAAGGGAACGAAATGACAATGGAACGAAATGACAGAAATTTAAAGTTAGTAGTTAATGACAAGGGAACGAAATGACAATGGAACGAAATGACAGAAATAAATAACAATAATATTAACAAATGTCAGAAGTCCGATGTCCAAAATTAGATGTCCAAGTCAGATCAAATGTCAGAAGTCCGATGTCCAAATCAGATGTCCGAGGTTATATGTCCGAAATTGGATTAACAGTTTTTTTTTTTGAATTTTATTATTTAATTATTTTAGTAGATTAACAGATTATTGTAATAAAACAGGTGAATTAACCGGGGCTTAGGGACTAGATTAAATCAAGTCCCCGGCAACGGCGCCATTTTGCAGAATGGATTTATCGTGAGTGATTTAGAAGAGGTGTAGTTATTAAAAGAAATTAATACTCAAAATATCCGTCGGGCTGCAAATTAAAACCCGGTCGTAGTAGTGTAGAAGACAGAAGCGGCCGGGTCAAACCGTGGGACTTATAGCGAGCTAAAGTAGTTCCTAAGCTTGTCACAAAAGGGGGGAAGTTAATTGACTTGTTTTTAGAGAATTAAAAGAGCAGATTAAATTACTGAGTGCAGAAGAATTAAATGGAACTCCGGGTTCAGGTTTATATAATCTGATTAATTATGCTATCTCTTCCGGTTTAATAAATTAGTTTGGCAAAATTCCTTTTATTATCCTAAGGACTAAGTCATAGCCCTTAAGAACTCATTACCAGAAAATGCTCGGTCTAATCAAGGTTCGAGCACTACTATGTAAACGGACGTTAAATTTGAGGAATTATAATTGCATCTGTAAATACTAACTTATTAAATCATAATAAGTTTTCTCCAGATTTACGGCTTAAATAACCTGTCTATTTATCACCTGGTCTGATCAAAATAGACTTAGGAAAGCATTTTAATAAATTCATGTAATTTATTAAAATGGTGAGAGAAATCCTTTAGCGTACAAACTGTATTTATTAAAACCGGTTAAAAATTGATTACATAATTAAACAACCATAATTAAAAACCTTGCCCGGAGCAAATCCTCCTTAGCCCAGACATATTAACTGGTAATAAATCTGACAGAGGTTGGACGTAATAACAGCACGGAGACGTGATTAGTGAATGGAGAAATGGAGAGGTCGAAGAGTGAAACATGTACGTAGGTTATTATAAGTGAAGTGGGTGAATTTGAGAATTTAGAGAACTGGGGTATGAGATGTACGTGAGTGTTAATGGAAGAGAATGAATGAGGTGAGAATGAGTGATTTTCTGGTTTTCTCCGTGCACTCGTACAAGGCTGTAGGGAATGGGTATTATAGAAGAAATGAAGAGGTAGTGGTACGTAGATATTTGCTTCATTGATTGCTTCATTGATTGAAGCATTAATTGCAGGGGACAGGAGTCAGATTGCAGGAGCGATTTAAGGTAGGCGTCGGAGTAGATAGATAAGACGATTCAAGTTGAAGACGACTGCGCGAAGAGAAACTAGCCCGGGTTGATTTTAGTCAGTACCGCCGGTTTTCTTGTGCTGACCGCCTCGCGGTTGCCATAGAGAGGTCCGCCCCATTACGGGCGGTTGGTGTGTGAGTGTTCCGCCTCGCTGTTGTGCGAGAGTGGTCCGCCTCGCGGTTGTGCGAGAGTGGTCCGCCTCGTGGGTGAAGTCCGCCAGGCGGTTGCACCAGTCTCGTCCGCCACTTAGTAGGCGGTTGCCTGTGAGACGTCCGCCATGCGGTTGCATGTGAGACGTCCGCCTCCTCTTGGGCGGTTGCGCTTGACCGTGGCCTATTTTACTTCAAACTTTGACCGGCTCTAGATTCTTCGTTTGGACTCTGTTTTCTGAGCCGTTTGCGTCTACGCGTTCGTCTCTTCGTCTATTTTACTCCCGGCTTGGTTTTCCTCATGCTAAACCAATAATTTTGTGAGAAAAACAATAAAACATAAACTAGAGGAAAACTAACCGAAGTGGAGAAATGAGCAAGAAAAGTGCTAATATTATACATGAAATACACCTAAATAACATGCTCATTTAGACACTTATCAAGTTCACGCTTTCAGGATTTTGGAATTTTGATGTTTGATGTGTGGGATGCTATAGTCTGTGAGACGCTCGGGTCTATGAGACGTTTGAAACCTTAAGATGTCAAAATCTATGAGACGCTTGGATCTCTGAGACACTCGGGTCTGTGAGATGCTCTGGTCTGTGAGATATTCGAATCATTAGAATAACAAAGTCTGTGAGACGCTCGGGTCTGTGAGACATTCGAATGTGGGCGGAAATGGAATTGAATTGAAATTGAAGTTGAATGAATTTTTATTTGGAATTGAAATGAAATTGAATTTGGAAATGAATTTAATTGAATGAGAATGAATTGAATTAAACTTTTGAATGAATGAATGAGTGAATGAAGTTTTTGAATCGAATTTGAATTTACAAGTCGGGTTGAATTTAGGCTGAACTGAATTGATTTTGGATTTGGATTTGAATTTGAGATGGGATTGGATCGGTATTTGGATTGATCGCGTACCAAATTTGAACTGATGGGCCAGGTTAGGGCCTTGGAACGTTAGGCCGGAATGGACCTTGAAAGTGGGCTGAATTGGGCCTTGAACAATGGACTGAAGTGGGTCTTAAAAATTGGGCCAAAGTAGGCCTTGATAATTAGGCCGAAGTGGGCCTTGAAAGGTTGGTCGAAGTGGGCCTTGAAATGGGCCTCGAATTGGGTTTTGAACCGGGCCTTGAACTAGGCTTTGAATGGGCCTTGGATTGGGCCTTGGATCGAGCCTTGGATCGGGCCTTTGAGAATGGGCCGGATCGGGCCTATGAAAAGTGGGCTGGTTTGGGCCTTGAGAATGGGCCGAATAGTCTTGGAAAGGGGGCCAAATTGGGCCTTGGAAATTGAGGTTGGAAAATGATTTGAATCTATGAGACAATTGGAGTTTAGGTGAAGTTTGTGTTTGGTCTTGAAACTTTTGGAAGTATCTCAAATGTCTTGGGGGTTGAGGTGTGTTTGACGAGTGTAGAAAGAGTATTTGATATTGGGGTGTGGAGAGGTTTGATTTCGAGCAATTCATGAAAAGTATCTGGTTTTGGGCCGAATTGACCTTATTTGAGATTGGGAAAATTAGGCCTTGCTTGGAATTGGGTCAGAAATTGGGCCATATTTGAGTTGTTTTGAGCTTTTGGGCTTTGGAAAATTTGGGGAGAAATGATGAATCAAATTGGGATGAGTTTTGAGAAAGTGCTTTTATTAATATATGTTATATAATAAGATGTGGTTTGGGTCTAGGGATTACCCAGTTTATTAGGTGGGACCATGGCTCACCTAAATCTTAGGGTTCACCCTCTATCCTAAGGCTTGGTCCTAAAGACATAGTAACTAAGGCTTATGACATTAATAAGCAACAAGCAAGAGGTATAAATCCCAAAATAACAAAGCAAATATCTCACATAGGGTACAAACATTGGAGAAGCAAAATGAAGTGTAAACATTATGTACAAAATTTGGTGATTGAACACTAGCAAAAATCCTACAAGATTTCAAAATAATTTCGAACTCTAATCAATATGTAGAAAGGGGTAAGATAAGCGCTAGGACAACATAATCCAAAGCCAGCGAGAGATAACATTCTAAAATTGTTCACATGCATATAATGAATTAAATTACAGAAATGAATAAATCCTAAGACTACCATCGGAAGTAAGAACAATAAACAAATTACAGATTAATACAAACATAGATAAAAATCTTAAATAGAGAGCTGCTATGGGGGGTCGCATCGACGCCGCCTCACTTGAGCTGATAGGATCAGCAAGAAGTGCACCAACCGTTACATGTGTTTGAAGCGGAGACCCCGGTAGTCCAAGCCAAGATCTCGTTCCTTAGTCTTAGAGTGGTTTCCCATTTCACGAGCATTATGTACATGTCAAAAACACAACCAAAAGAGGCAAAATGCATTAGTCAAAGAACGGAAGAGGGTTGGGATGTGTGCAATGGGATCATACGGCCTCTCTCAATGGGAGGAAAGGGGGCAATCTAATCATCTCCCACATCCCAACCAAGAACATAGAAAAGAGTTTCAAGCTGCCATCAAATGCTAAGGATTGTAAGATAAATCCAGCATTGGGGTTGCTACTCAAATTAATTCATCATCTTAGATTACGACTCAACCAAAGTGCAGCATCAAAGATAGGGGTTGTGAGTCATGTGGGATCATACCTAGAAGGGATTATATCATTTCCCTATAAGATGAAGGATTAATAAGGACCAACCAGCCAACGAGTGATTTTTCTTAACAATTATAACATGGGGGCAACTATAACTCAATTCATGCTCTTATCTAAAACGCGAGGGTCAAGTAATGCTAGTTTCAACTTAAATTCCAAACCGAATCAATGCGCAAGGGGCAATTAAGTATCAAAGACAATTGAATCATAGTAAAAGTCAAAAGATAGAATTTCCAAACCCAATGAAGAAGTATTAATCCCAAACGCATCAGCAATAGCCCATGATCAAACTCCAAGTCAAGCAAGTGCAGCCATCATCCAAACATGGCCCATACCCAACCGAACAAGTATACCTCGTCAAAGATGAAGCCAAAGGATAATAAGCAGGTCACTGTAAATAATATCACAACTCACAAGGGGCAAGTGATAATGTCACGAGCAAAATCCATGCGCAAGGAAAATAATTGCTAGGGGCGGATTTCCAAACCAAATGAGGCAGCGTCAAGCCCAAAGCGTAACCGCTGGTCAAATTGTCAAGCCCAAAGTTGAATCCAGCCAAGCAAGTTCAACTCAAGTTTCACCAATTTTGTGTGTACCTCTGTCAAGTCATGAAACCAAAAGGATGATAAGCACGGAAAAGGTCAAGATAACAGCATGAAATGCTCAAGGTGCCAAGCTAGTGACGATCCAGTGGACAGAATTATTTCCAAACCCATACGAGATTCCAAGCTCAAAGGTTCCCAGCACGGTCAAGACAAAAGTCCAATAGTACCTCAGCCAAAATATAAAATCAGAGAGTAAAGAAGATGAGTCTCATAGTGTGAATACCGCAAATCATTTTCGAACCATGGTTGTCACCTAAGTTGGGCCAAGAGGCAGGAAGAATAAATCGACTTGGGTTTTCCAAACCCATCACCACCAACACAAAAGGAGACTGCTTTTTCAAATCCATGTCAGTGCAAAGAAGTGCAAGTTTCGAACGAGTTAGGCAGCGGACAACCATGTTAATATCCAAATCCCAATTCAATCAAAGAGTAAGGTCTCGAAACCCTTGACAACACAGACATGAGAGGATTAGCAGGCCTAATCAGAAGCCAGCCCAACCATGACTTTTCTGAAATTATACAATAGAGGCCAGTTTGAGAGTTTAGCTTCAAGAAATCAAACCGTATGGTGTTCTAGGTCACCAGCGAACAGAGGAGAGTGGCATCGCGGGTTCGGTCGGTGAGAGGTCGTGTTTGACCTGTAGGAAGTATGTTTTTTGCTCCGCATATTGATGTGGGTTTTGGTTCGTCTTTGGGAAAAACGGAGGGTACAAAAGCCGACTAGTTTTCTCTTGTAGATGGGGGTGAATGAGCAAACGACTGAGAGGGAGAGATGAGAGTAAGGCAGGTTTGATACTCAAGATTCTGTTACAGCTTGCGAATTAGTGAGAGCAAACAAAATCGACACAGATGGTTCTGTCGGTGAGCAAAATATGTGAGGATTTTCTGGGTGCGGGTTTGAAGATCGAAGAGTGCCAGAGTGTTGGTTTTAGTTCGCCAGTTTTTGTTTTAAAGGAGAAAGAAAAGGAAACAGTGATTGAGGGAGAAGAGAATGATGTCGGCTAGCTTCTGGGCTTCGAAATCGGTGGTGTTTCCCGTTGTCGATAGTGGTGGTTCAAGGCGGAAGTGAGAAAGAAGGTAGAAGAAGAGATGGGATT